>JALGBA010000089.1:3062500-3497500 GCA_023970755.1 Azemiops feae
GAAGTTGGTTAGCTTCTGTTTCCATGGTGAACTGTATTTTGGGGTGTAGGCTGTTGAGGTGTGTGAGGAAGTTGTCTAGTTTTTCTTTCCCATGTGGCCAGATTATGAAGGTGTCGTCTCCTAGATCTGACCAACCATTGCCTATCCAACACATACTTCATCTACAACGGACAAAAATACAAATAAATAGAAGGAGCACCCATGGGATCACCCCTCTCACCTGTCATTGCAAACCTCTACATGGAACACTTTGAAACCCAAGCTCTAGAAAAATCTGATCACAAACCCAAACTCTGGCTCAGATACGTAGATGACACCTTCATAATCTGGCCACATGGAAAAGAAAAACTAGACAACTTCCTCACACACCTCAACAGCCTACACCCCAAAATACAGTTCACCATGGAAACAGAAGCTAACAACCAACTTCCCTTCCTGGATGTCTTAGTCTACAAGAAATCCAATGGCTCCCTAGGACACACCATCTACCAGAAGAAAACACACACAAACCTCTATCTGCACGCACTCTCACACCACCACCCAGCACAGATCACCTCCGTAGCCAAGACACTCATCTCGAGAACAAAACGCTTAGCTGACGAACAACACCTAAAAACCGAACTACACACTCTCACTAACGTACTAACATCCAACGGATTCCAAAGAAATAAGATTACCAACCTAATCCAAAAAGAAGCCCCCACTAAAATCCAAGACAGAGAACAAGAAAACGACAAAGCCCTCCTCCCATACATAAAAGGCACCACAGACAGAATCAGCAAGATCCTCCACAAACACAACATCAAGACAGCATTCTGCACAAACCGAAAAATATCCACCATCCTAAGAAACCCCAAAGACAAAATTGAGTTAGAAAATCAAGGAGTATATGAAATCCCATGCACCACCTGCCCCACCACATACATCGGACAAACCAACAGAAGAATAAGTGCACGCATTGAAGAACACAAGAACTCAGTCAGAAAAGAGGAACCAACTTCTTCCCTGCTCCAACACCTTAAAGCCACAGGACATAAAATTGACTTTAAAAATACCAGAACTATCGCCAAAACTGAACACTTTAACAACAGAATAATCAGAGAAGCCATCGAGATAGAAAAACGCCCACACAGCATGAATAAACGAGATGATACCTCCCGCCTACCAGCCATTTGGAAACCCACCCTTATTGACAAACGAGTCCCTAACACAAAGAATGACCCACACTCACGAAGACCACACATGATATCACCACCACACATCCACGCAAAAAGCAAACCCAAACCCACACCGATGATGAGGCACGACCACAAACCAGAAACCAGACCACAGCTGCATCATTAGCCATTTTAAACCCCTCCAATCCATACATGAAGCAAACTGACACCCACCTTGATGATATGGCACGACCACGAACGCAAAGCCAAACAACAGCAACGCAGCTCTCCATCTCAAATCCCCCTGCAACTCAGACTAATCCGAGCACAACAAAGCCCCCACCCAAACAGAACACACCCTACATATATATATATATGTACCAAAGACCTACATATATATATATATATATATATATATATATATATATATATATATATATATATATATATATATATATTCTTAATTATGCTATATATATATATTTATATATATATTTGTTTTCTGAGGTTTTCACGGGTGTTTGTATGTAGGTCTTTGGTAATTCGGGTTTTCTCCCGCGTAAAATTGGAAGTGTCTTGGCGACGTTTCGACGAAGTCTCGTTCGTCATCTTCAGGCTGGTGTCTCTTCGGCCTCGTGCTTCTAGGAGCAATGTGTGATCGCAGCTGTTTCTTCCTTTTAACTGCCAGTGGGGGTATGAACTGATTGGGTGGGAGCTTGGCTGTGTTCTGATTGGGTGGAGGTGTGTTCTGATTGGTTAGGGGCTTGGCTGTGCTCTGATTGGATGGGGGGTTGGCTGTGCTCTGATTGGATGGGGGTGTGTTCTGTTTGGGTGGGGGCTTTGTTGTGCTCGGATTAGTCTGAGTTGCAGGGGGATTTGAGATGCTTGTCGGCTCTTCGGAACAGAGTGAGGCTACTCTCTTTTTTACTTTTAAACTTTTTTACTTTTTTACTTTTTTACTTTTTTACTTTTTTACTTTTTTACTTTTTTACTTTTTTACTTTTACTCTTTTTTACTTTTTTACTTTTAAACACACACACACACACAGAGAAAGAGAGAGAGAAAAGCAAGCTCTGTCTCTGTCTTTCTCTGCAAATGGCAGAGGAGGCTGGGAGCCGCAGGGAAAGGCTCAAAGAGCCACATGCGGCTCCGGAGCCGCAGGTTGCCGACCTGTGATTTAGACCTAAGGAAGTGTGTGGGAAAATGGGGCCTATTCACTTTTTATTGCCAGTTTCCTTAGAAAGGTTGGCATTCTTCCTCTAAAGAACAACTGTAAGTGTATATTTTGGCCTAGGTTTAGAGACCTTCTCTTCTAAGGAGTAACATATTGGCAAAAGCTGTGTGTGTGTGTGTGTGTATAACTTTATTAATGTCTGACTCATTAAGAGATGCAAGAGAATGGCAAAATGTCAGTATCCATTTCCTGCCATTTTGCTTCATGTATGTCAAAGAGATGGGTGACTTGCTTGTTAGCTCAACGGTGGAAAATAACAATAATTTACAGTTTAGACAAAAGGGATCATTCAGAAAACACCTTGTGGAGAGAAGGTCAAACATTTTCCTTCATACAAAGAGCTTCTAATCTATATTACCCCCTATAACTGCTATTTTCTTAAAAAAAAAACCCATATAAACCGAGGCTTGGATTCCCCCCCCCCATTCTGGGCCTTTTTTCCTCATTCTTGGCATTTATGATTACAATCTGATTTGTAGCCAGAATATATATGGTTGTAATATATAAACCACAATATATCTATGTATACCTATCTACTTTCAATAAGATAAACTCAGTCTTTCTCACTCAGATTTTTTCCTTTGAGTGTCCAAGTTGCTTTCAGGAAAATGACACCCTTTCTAGTAGTTTTGTAGATTTCTTTCACACTTCTTCTTTGACATCACTCTGGTGCTAGCTGGATTTCTCAACACCATCAAAGGGCATTAGTAGTAGTCGCTCAGCGCCAAATCAGGGCTATGGGGGGGTAATCAAAAATATCTCAACGGAAATGCTTCAGAAGTTCTTGGGTGTGTCTAGTGGTGTGCGGGCGAGCATCTCTCTCTCTCCCTCCCTCTCCCTCCCTCTCCCTCTCTCTCTCTCAGATATATGAGAGTAACCCAGTCCTTTAGAACTGTATTATCTAAAGTTCAGTAGACCAGGTTAATAAGAACATAAAGACCATGTGGGATTAAATCAAAGGACTATTTAATCCAACATTCCTCTTCCCATATTGGCCGATCAGATATATTGGGAAGACGGCCAGCAGGATATGAGTGCAGTTTTAGAGTACTGAATAAAATATCCCTGTGATCTAGTAACTTGATAACTTTATTGATAATTTTATCTTCCATGAATTTGGTTTGCCTTGGAGATTGCTTAATTAATGAAACCTGGAAGCAAGCCAATCAATTTTTACATACTGTATACTCTTCAGCATTTATTCGTCATTGCAGAGCTCATAAGCATGTACAGCCCAATTAATTAGGGAACTGGGAGTAGTGAAGCAAGTAAAAATACAACTAGAGCAACAGTGGAAAAAGCTTGAGTTTCACTAAAGACAAATGAGATATCATATTTGGGGGTGATGATGGCAACAAAAATAATCTTAATTATATGCCACTGTTGCATCTCTGCAAAATCATTGAGAGAGCTTTTGAGTGAAAGGAGGATAAATTGCCTCTCAAACAAGACTGGGGGATCTGTCAAAGATCCCCATGACTTGATTGCAAAGCATTATCTGGATAAAGATCAGTATATGTTAATCTGTTGGTAAACAAACCATAGTGTTAAGAAATTTAAGATTTGAGCAGAAATTACAAATGTCCAATATGTAAATTTAAATGTCAGAAATGATTTAAAATGGGTCTCTTTAACTTTTAGCATGCTTTTCTATAACAGAAATGTATAGTATGTTTTAAGTTCCTATCAATTTTTTGAATCAGTTTTGAAATCTCACATTTTTATATTTTCATTTTGCAAAACTTTCTTAGGCACAAGTTCCCAGTGATTTCTACAAACAGTAAAGCCAAATTTCCTACATAAATTCCAAGGGACAATTTTAATGCATATCATGGCACTATAGTATGTTCACTCTGTTCAACGGTTTTATTACTGCCACTAATGAGATTATCTACTAGTTTGTTTTATATCATTTGCATTTTTGGCTTTGTTGGCATTTCTTTGCAGGATTTGCTCTTGAACTGCAATGATTGTTCCTGCAGTTTCTTTTTTAATATATTTCAGATTTCAACTAGAGTCATATTTTGATCTGCTTTTCTTTTAGAGTCATACATATTCTGGCCATAGATGGTTTACTTTCTCAAGTGTTATTCTGACTCTGAATTACTTCAAATTTAATTTTTGTTCTCCCCAAGACCTTTTCATTTCAAATTTTCATAAGCAGAACTTGTTTACATTTTGTCTGTAATCATTCAGAGTATATTATTCTTACATGATTTATTTGCAGCTGTCTTTTAATAGCACTATTTCTGGATATGTATAATCTGTGAATGTCACTTCTTTGGTAAAGAGCACGAGGTGCAATCATTAGTTTTCTTGTTTTCCTACCCAGTTTGTCCAATTCAGGTTGGGGACAGTCAATTAACCCTGCTGCTTAGCTAATTACATGGACTGACCAAGTGTTTATTGCTTTAATAATGTTTCCATGATGTAATTTAGATTTTAAAATATTTTGGACTCATTTGATATAATTTGAACTCATAATCTTTTTAACTAAATCAAACCTTTTAACTTAATCCTGCATTTTATTATTATTTCATTTTCTGAAAAGTTTGAAAACATTGCTGCCAAATTATAATTATGTGACCTAATTTAACTGAAATCAAAATTAATTCTTTTCTTGATTCTGCCCACTTGTTCCTCTTAGCCTCTACTTTTTGGAATGTAGCCCCTAGAACTCATATTAAAGATCAAATAGCCCCTCAGTCTCAGACTCGCATCAGCCTTTTCTTGGGTACCTGCAACATTTGATCCTTTCACCATACACAAAACCGGGTGCTTTTGAAACTTGAGAACCAGAAACCTGGACACACATCCATCCCCCTGTTGCTGGACTTGCAAATACCAGTCAAACCCCAGGATTCTATTATGATATCATCACAGGTGATTTAGGTAGTGCATGAGGTCACATGGGGCAGAGGAAATGTGGGTCATCCCTCTCCTAAGCAAATACATTTTTTCTGAGCTACATGGTGAGATTTGTAGGAAGTTCTTTCTTCAGCATTCACTTTAAACGTGGAGGATCCCTTTAGAAAGAGGGCAAAATGCGGCTGCTTGTACTTCTGTTTCTGGTCTCCTCAATGACTGTCTCTTATACAAGTAGGTGGAATCCTTTTTTAATGTGTTTATTCCACATATCCCAGAACAAAAAGCATAATGTTGGAGCTGTCCACGTCATACTGTATTAACACAGAGGCTGGCTAAGACATATAGTTCCAATCAGCTTACACTTAACTTTCTCACACTTGGAAAATGGGCACAAATTTAGAGGAATGAATTCACTTTTTTAAAACAGAATTAAGAATATTGCCTACCGTTCCGATTTCTTCATGTGGCCTGAGTCCCAAATTCAGAGCCACTTCCTGGACAGTACCAAGACTCAAAGAAGGAACCCCAGCAAGTACATCTGAAACCCTACCCTGGCAGGTCAGCATTCGAACCAAAGACAAGGTTATCTGCAGAGGGGCAATTCTGAGCAGCTGGTGGATCCTGTCTGCAGCTCACTGCTTCATGGAAGACCTGTGAGTATTGCAGAGAAGATGTAAGAAAGATGTCAATAGATTTGAGGGAAGTGCAAACATATTTAGGAAAATAAGGGATGATCACACAGACTCATAACAATTGAGTAAGGACTGAAGCAGTCTAAATAGATGTGGATGCCAGCTGACTGCAGAGGAGAACTAGCAAGATGAATTAGGTAGGAATAGAGCTTTGAACGGGAAAACCCACATGGTAATAGTAAAAACACTTATCATTCATATTCTCACCACCAGTCCTCTACAGCAGGCTAATTCAATTTATTATCCTGCCTGCTCTACTTTGTTGCTTGAAGCAGTTTAGGTTGCCCTCTGTTTTGCTGTCCAAGGTCCCAGATACACCAATCCCTAGGCCATTCCAAGATGGGAATTCAAGGGATTTTGAAAAAACGTTGGGAACTTGTATAGCTGTATAGGTTCAAAACAAAAGATATACTTATCTTTATAATATTTTTGCACTAAATCTACCATTGGCCCAACTGAACAGTATGTCATTTTTTGATTCGTCAGGCCAGCTCTTAGGGTCTGAATACATTTCGGTAATGTGTTGCCTCCATCTTTATTCCCAAGTTCTTTAGATCTCCCCATAATGGTCATCTTGCATGGGGAGCCTTCGGAGAAAAAGAAGTTGGACGTGGTGATCGTCCATGAAGACTTCAACAGTACCAGTCTGAGAAACAACATTGCTTTGATCTTGTTGGATTCTCCCATCAGTTTCAGTGAAAAAACAACACCAATTTGCTTGCCCTTGTTGCAGGACCTCAGCATATGGCAAGACTGCTGGGTTGCCACATGGAAGACTATAATGGCTGGTACTGCATTTTCTAATCCAAGATTGAGCCAAATGGCCTTCCCCTAAATGTATTTGTTTATTTACAGTCTCAAGTTAGGGAAGAATTTTAGAAATGGAGAAATGGAGATGGGGTGATATTTTTTAGCTTTTGCTGCTGATGACTTCACTTCTCCCACTGTTCTTGTATGTGCTTTGGAAAAAAAAGTTTTTTCTTTTCTTTTCTTTTTTCCCCTTTCCTTTCCTTTCCTTTCCTTTCTTTTTTCCTTTTTGTCCTTTCCAGTAGGAAAAACTTTCTAACTTTGCCTTCCATTTTTTAATGGCCACCTTGAAACCAAATCAAAGGAAGGGCAAGAAGAATTGCATCCTACTTCTTACTCTAATTTGGCTTTGAAATAAGTTAGTCATCCTTGAGTCAGCTCTTCGGAGTAGACCAGGCTAGGAAACACATCGTATCAACTTCTGGCACTCTATTATTATAAGGTAGAGTGACAGACTCTTGAAAGCTGGATACAGAGGATCCCTCTTATGCTAAAGAGAACTGAGATGGGGAAATCCTGAGTTGCTTTCCTCACCCACCCACCTATCTATATCTTCCCCACTTCCCTCCCCCATCCAGGCTAAGGTGGTATTTATATAATGGTTGTTGAATTCCTTGTTGATGGCCATCTCCCACCTCCTTTCAAAATCAAGGGATTTTGAAGAAGCAAATGTTTCCTATCAAGAGAGGAAGAGGGGTAAAAAAAGTCTATACAAAAAAGACAGTCCATAGCGGCAGGGAAGGTGAATGAATTAGCAGTTTCAAAAGCAAACAGGGAATGGAATATTTTCATGGACTGTGGCCCTTCCCTGCATGAATTCAAACTAGAAATGGAATCTCGAAAACCTCTGACATCCCTCTGCTTTTAAACATTATTGTTATTGCTACTGTGAGTAGACATTAGTGGGATCTCTGATTCCAGGAAAATGAAAGGAGTAAAGCAGCAGCCAACTTCTTTTCTCCTTCTTAGCTTAGGTTGCAGACCAGATTAAAGAGAAGAGTTCCCTAACATGGCTCCCTCAATCAGCTATAGTGTATAGTATAGATCAAAATTATATAGAAGGAGCACATAATACTATGGTACACGGAAATATGTGGTCAATTTTGTAAGGTTTGAGGAATTCAGAACATTATATATAAGTTATAGGTTACATTTGAAAATACGTTGGTTCATAAGAATAGAATAAGTGTGGGGCAGAGTATCCTCCCCTAAATGTGACTGTGGTGCTCCTTATCAGACATCAGATCACATAGTGACTAGCTGCCTTCTGAGAGCTTATACAGGAGAAAAATCAGACTTTCTCCAACTTCTTTTACCTCAAAAATATTTTAGGGAATTTTTATAAAGTCTGTAATCTGGGGATTGTGGAGGCCTTTACAAAACTTTTATTTTCATCCCTTCAAGTACTTCATAATTAATTTGGAGGCATGTTTTGGATTGTTGTTTTACTGAAAGAGCTGTTCATTTTTCAGTTTTGGTTCTTCACTGACTGTGGGACATCAGTTTGAAGATGAAAGAAAAAGCTCTGCTTTAACTTTTCTTTAAAAACTGGTATAAAATGCAGCTAGGTATATATATATGTATAGATATACTTTATATATACTTTCAACTGTCCCAAGAGTGAGGTTAATTTTAAGGAATTTTCAAGGATTTTTATTGATGAGTTTATCTAATAACTTAAATGTGTTACTTATTTTTTTTTCTAGAACAGTATTTATCAAACTTTGGCAACTTTGTATGGACTTTAACTCCCAGAATTCCCTAGCTAGCAAGCTGGCTGGGAAATTTTGGGAATTGGTCCACACATATTAAAGTTAACACTGTCCTAGAAAATGGTGGAAAGTCTCTCCTACTGGCCTCCAGATTTCAGCAGCACAGTCTTGTGGATCTGCAAGGGATTAGAAAAAGGGATTAGGGCAACATGCTTCCCACTCACCAGAAGCTGTGCACCCATTCCTTCCCTATTCCTATTCCTAATTCTTCCTTCCCTTCCCTCATAATATAAGAGACCAGGATCCTTTCTATCACATGAGAGCAAAGCTGGCATCTCTGACATCATTCCAGGGCTACTCCTTGTTTATGGTGACAGGATAGTAATCTTTCTTAACGTATTATGTCCTGTGAAATACTGTGTGGCTGATTTCTACCTACTACTGGTTGATTCTAAACTGTTACTCGGCCTTCACCTTTCCTTTTGCCTGCAGATGAAGATGAGAAATTAACCAACATATTAATGAAGGTAGAAGTGACTCTAATTAACAGAGACGTATGTTCCAAGGAAATCCAAGGGTTAATCGGGAATGTCTTCTGTGCTGTTTCTAAGAAAAGCGTGGAGGAGAACTGCGAGGTACACTTAATTTCATCTTGAGCTACTAGAAGACCCCAGTATCTCTGGCACAGCAGATTCATGCCCATTTTTTGTTACTCGACTTTCAAACACCTAGGGAAGGTATTTTAGGAAAGTATGAAGCTAAAACTGTTCCTTAGTGTATAGCGATACATTAAATTCAAGCTCACAATATTGAAAATGAGAAAAGACACATCATTATTTTCTTTGCTTGTGTGTCTTCTGCCCTTCCCTTCCCATCCCTTCTTTTCTTTGCTATCTTTGTGACCCTTTGATTTATTTGTTAGCCCTTTAAGTAACAAAAATGGGAGGAGGGTTTTGCTACAACACACAGATCTTGTGTATTTTGTGTGGAAGAGGAAGAAGGTTTTTTTTTTTATTAAATAGAAATAGTCAGTTGAAGATGTAACGGGAAAATTTGAAGGGAAGGGGAGGGCAGTGATTGGAGGATTAAACTATGTTTTAAATCATTGTTATTATTTATGTAGTACCATTCTATTAATACATATTAGAAAATGCAAGACTATCCCTTTTGGTGTTTACAATCCAAAATCCAAGCCAGGAGAAATAAGGCATGGAAATCAAAATGGAGGCTAGAATATATAGGGGGAGAACATATATTTCGTTTGGGTAAAAACAATCATTACAGTTTTGACAGTTTTGTATTAAAAAGGAGGAGAAAGCTGATCTTTGCATGCTGGGACAAAACCAAGGTACCCTAAATTCAATATGCCAAAAACACATTTGATTGTCCACTATTAACATATTCTATTTAACCTCTCAAGACCCTTTGCATAGGAGTTTGGGCTATTTCAGCTATACTTTTATTTCACCAGGTGGAGAGTGGCAGTCCCCTGTTCTGTGATTCTGAAAGCAACATGAAATGGTTTGTGGTTGGCATAGCAAGCTGGGGGGGTAACTGTGACCCAGAGGCAAGCCCCACGGTCTACACTGCAGTCTTCAGTTACCTTGACTGGATACAAAAGGCCACCGCTCAAGAAGGAAAGCCATTTATTCCTGAAGGAGCAGATGACATCGGATCTTACACTCAAGTCTTTATCCCAGATTCTGTTTCTGGTTCTCCCCTCCTTTCAATGACCTGCGCAATTGCTCCAGTTTTGCTACTGATGAGTCCAGTTTACACTGAACTCCTTTTTATTATAAAATTCTGATATTGTGTATTGATCTGTCCCCAATCCAGCACCATCCTAATGTGTTGGACAAAGACTCCTGCCAGAAGGATGATCGGAGCCTATTTATCTGCTATCTTTGGCAAGCAAATATTGCTGGAAACAGCTATAATTCTCAGCAGAGCTTCCTCGTAGTAAACATAATATATGTGTAATAAACAGGTTTTTTTTAAGAATTAAAGCTTTTTGTACTGTAGTAAGACCACTTCTGCACAATTCCGAGCACTATTTTTATTAGCTATTAAAAAGGACCCATGTGTATATTTTGTGCAAGATAGGGAGACATCCTGTGGCCATAGTGGGTACTGCAAGCCACTAAAGCTATCTCTTCAAAGAATATTTACGTATAAAAAACGCTTGTGGTGACAATTCAAGGTGACCCTACATCTGCTTTTCCTTCTGGGAAGCCTTCTAGAATTTACTATGCTTGATTTTCATTCAGAACAGCTCTATCATAATTGATAACTTAGACCAGAATCAATCCTGATCTGTTATTGTAGCATCATAAATATCCCAGTCAGGGTGGCCTCAAGATATTTGGCTATTATAAATGTTTGGCAGCCAAGTTGACCATTGTATGAAATTGTACCTTGGGAAGAGTTCTGGGCTGAAAAAGCAGTCCTGCAACCACTGTGGATTTCAGAGGAGGGTGAGGATGATTTGGATTTTAGTCCCAAGATACTCTGGGCAGTCTCCATTAAAATCTGCCTTAAGTCGAAGGGAAAGTCAGTTTCCTTAAATACTCTCTGCAGGTAAAACCAACACCCAGGCCTATGCAGAAGCCTTTTGTTCCAGAGACTGCCTGCAGATAGTTGTTAGGCCTCTGGAAAACACTTACAAATGAGACTCCCTCCCACTGCTGTGTTTGTTGCTGAGTGGATTTGTATGGGAGAGATATTTGCAGCCCTGCTACAAACTATAGGAATGTTGGCAGCTTGAAGATGTGTGGACCTCAACTCCCATAATTCCGTAGCCAGTTTTATTTATTTATAAAATTTATTGGTTGCCCATCTTACCATGGGGTAACTCTGGGTGGCTTACAGTCATAAAAATGTATCTAATCATATACATCAAAACATAAATAAATGAAAACTAAACATTAAAATCTAAGGACAGGTGGGGAGGGTGGAGTGGGGGGGAAGGTGGGATCTGTTGTTACTTGATCAACCACCTCCACTGTGCTGCTCCCTCATTGGGGCCCTGAGCCACCTGGCAAATTCATGTCTTTAGGCCCTTACAAAAGAATAGGAGGGTTGGCACAAGTGGGACAGGCCAATTCCAGTGGGGTGAGGTGGTCCCTCAAGCAACCTGGACTCATGCCATAAAGAGCTTTAAAGGTGATCACCAATACTTTGAATGGCACCTGGAAATAGACCAGCAACCAATGCAGCTCACGGAGCAGTGGTATTACAGGGGCCATTGTTGGGCCCCCCAAAACTGCCCACGCTGCCACACTCTGCAGTTGTAGCTTCTGAATGCTCTTTTCTGTGAGATGACTAGGGACTGAATGATTGAGTGCAGGGAATCCTGATCCAGGAACAGGAGTCGCAAGTCCAGGAGAACCCCTAAGTTGCAGACCAGATCTTTCTGGGGCAGTCCACCCCATCCAGAGTCAAAGATGACAAAGTCCCAGATCCTGGAGCCCCATGTACCCAAAGCCATTCAATCTTGCCAGGGTTCAGTTCAAGCCTGCTGTCCCCCACACCTGCAGGCATCATGAGAGGGCAGCCACAGCAACACTTGGGTCACCACCAAGAATGGAAATATAGAGTTGGGTGTCATCAAAATACTGTGCATCCCTCAACCCATGGTGACAGATGATCTCACCCAGCAGTTTCATATAGATGTTGCAAAGGAGTGGAGAAAGTACCATGCCATAGTTGAGAAACGATGCTTTAGGGAGATAGAGACAACTCTTCCATCAATCCAGTGACAATGGTTTATTTAAAAGTCTGGAGAAAATAGAAGACATATTCCCACATAGCTGGAGGGCACAGGGTTGGAAAAGAATGGTCCAAAGAGCTTGTTCTCTGAATATTATTTTGTGTGTCTGATAGTTTTATATATGTCAGCTTGTCATCTCAGCTGTAAGAGTGCCTTGCTTTCCTGTATGTCAAGTTTTTCTCCGTAAGCCCTTTGCCTGACTCTCTAACTGATAATGCATTTATTAATCTTCTATTGAGTGATACTTTCCTACTTTTTGTGACTTAAAACAATTGTTGTACAAAAAAGAATACGTTTTAACTGAGCGAAGAATTGCTTCTCTGTGTGTCTTCTTCTATGCCCTTTATATCGGCATAACTTTTTGGAGAGCCCCGTCGTTTCTACTGAGGCTAATCATGAGTTTGAGAAACTGTACCCCAAAAGAAGCTCCTAGAGCTGAGAGTCCCTACTCTTTCCTATTCAATCCCTATCCCCAGCAGGAGCAGAAGTAAAGGGCACCTGCCCAGATCCAATAAGATTCAAGACACCCTGGTTATGAATAAATAACACACTTTAATTTCTTGCTTTCAGAATCAAAGATGCTTGCTTAAGGCAAGTACTAAAACAGAGCTTTTCTTAGTCTCATAGACCTACATGATTTATATAAATATGAGAATAACCTTACAGAGCAGCAGCTATGGAACAAATCAGTCCTGAGAGGCATGCTAAGAAAACGTAGTCTCTCTGTCTCTCTCACTCTTTGTCACCTAACAATCAGGGAGAGTGTTTTTCAAAACCCATTAGCTTTAAAATGTCCATTTTAGTTGACTTGCAAACATCTTGTTTCCTCTACCTTCCTTTTGGCTCTTCTTGATTCCTCTTGATTCTCCTCCCTTCCTCCTGGCCCTGATCCAAATCTGGATTGTCAGATCATTGGTTCTTCCAATCATGATCCAGCAATCATACATCAAGCTAGTCCTCAGTCTTGTGGACTCACCCTGTCCCTGGCATGCATGGTGCATGTTAAAAGGGGCAGGGCTTCAATTGTAGCTACCATCTTGACACATTGGATTGATTCTCCTCACAGTGGAAACTTGCCCACTTATCCAGCTCCCTTAAATCCCTCTTGTGTCTGAATTTCCTTTCTTGGCTCACCAAATTTGACAGCATTATCCTTTCCTTCTCTTGTTTTGTTTTATGAATGATTCATGAGAAATCTCCCTCTCACTTGCCTCCTTTTTCCTTTACTCTCAGCTAACCTTTCACTTTAAATCTCTGATTCCTGTTTATTTCCTCAACTTGTTTTCCTAAGCTAACTACTTCATTTCCTTTTTTCTAGTTACTTCTTTCAGACTTCGTCTTTCTGGGTCAAAGCTTGCTTTTGACAAAGTCCCTAGATCTGCTCCTCTTAATCCAACATTGTATATATTTCCTTCACTCAAAGTTTCATTTCTTTCAGTTAACTCTATGGGTGACATCCTACTCCCAATAAAAAGTCCCAGTTCAGGTTTCTTTGTGAGGTTCCCAATATCTTGTGAGAATATTTGTATTTTAGCCTATGAACAGCTTACCTATTGCCTGTTCTATATCAATGTATCTGTCTACCTCTGTTTAGACACCCAGAATTCTAACATCCAGATTATTTCCTTGCTTATCATGACCACCACCACCCATATCAGCTTGCCTCAATGTTATTAATTTCCTTCAGTTTACCACAACTTCTGGGTTACATCTTTTTAAGCAATATTTTCCCCCTTTGGATAATGACTTCTTTGGAAAAGTATGTTTTTAGATTATGAAGCTGAGGATTCCATTTCCATTTCCCTTTCCACACAATTTTTAGCAGCACCTTGTATTGTATTGTATTAATTGCATTAAATATCCTGAACAATAGGAATGATGTTCCTGAAGGAACACAATAGCAAAAGAAGACACTGTTGCTTTGCACATTTTGTGGCCTTCTCCAACCCTGAAATATACATCAGCTGAATTTTATCTCTTCTGTTTCTGAAGGCCAGACCTCAGGGACCCATCCTCTGGAGCTTCCAGGATCTCGTGTTTGGATCTTATCGTCCCAAGCAGGGGAGGTCAGGTCTATTGAATTCATTTCAGTTTTTCAGTAGTCATGTGTCACAATGACTGATTGTAGCCTTAGTGTTAAGAGACACAAATATCCCTGAATACCAGTTGCTGGGCTGGTTGCTTTGACACCCTGCTTCGGAGGCCCATGTGTCTTCCTTGACAAAGGAAAGCCCTGTATTTGAGGGCATCCTCCATCTCATCTTTCCCCAACATGTTATCCTTCTGATGAGTTAGATCACAACCTCAGTTGTCTAAAGGGCTGCCAGAAGCAGGTGGCAGGTGTCTATCCAGGTCAAGGCTAGCTGAAAGATAAAGACCCATAAGGCAGCTGAAACTGTCCATCTGCAACTGATGCCTAGACTAGCTGGGAGTCTGAAGAAACCCATGAAGAGTTTCCAACATATGTAAGAAAAAAGAATATGCAGATGCTTTAACAAGTTGAAGTTGTGAGGATAGTTTAGTATGACATGTGAGCCTAAAAGGTGGATTAATTCAGTAAACAAGAGTTAAAATAACCACGAATAACTGTGTTGTATGAACTCAGCCAAAGAATACCATCACATTTCCCTCTTATCTTCTCAAAGCTAATTACAAGCAGCTTCCTGAATAATTCAGAGCAGAAACCATTGAAGGATTTGTCTGAATCCTTAAAATGTAATGCTCTGGAACGAGGTTTAGAAGCCAGCCCTTCTAAAGTTGCATTTGAATATATAAATTAGCAAATGCTCATTTTAAGTAAATCTGTGTCCTCTTTTGTTATTTTTTTGGAGGGCTGGAAGTATTAAGAGGCTACCCTATTTTACTTGGGGACTTCTGGAGGCATGCCAGGGCAATGGACCAGGCTGATCCATCAAACGCAACTAGGTTTCTAGGGTTGCCTGAAACTACGAACAATCATTTTTGTTCTACCAAAATTTGAAAACTGACCCTTGATTTTGTTATTTTCACCCTGAAATAAATTTACACATGATTTTGTGTGTATGTGTGTGTGGGCGGGGGGGGGGGGGGTGTTCGCATGCACGCGCCTTTTGAGACACTGTTGACTCCTGCAAACTGCCTGATAAATCCCTGCAGTTTTCTTGGCAAGATTTCAAAAGGGTTGCATTGCCTGTTTCTAGGACTGAGGGAGAGAGAGAGGGTGGGGGAGGGGGAGGGGGAGGGACGGGGAGAGAGAGAGAGAGAGAGAGAGAGAGAGAGAGAGAGAGAGAGAGGGTGGTCACCCTTGTTCAACTTGTGCAAGAGTTTTTTTAAAGTACTTTGGAACTAATCTTGCTCTGGAGGAAGGAATTTTTTTGATTAACAGCTCCTTAATTTACTAAATTGTCTAGCTCTTTCAAATGGATATTGGTTTGGGGGCTAGCATTATATAACTGGATGATGTACAGAATTCTTATGGGTAAAGAAACATAGACTCCTCCCCCCAAAAAAATCAGAATGGCTAGAAAGTCAAAAGCATTGGGAAGGATGAATTAAGTTGGAAGGTTTGGTTTACTCTTTAGCCAAGACTTTGGCTGCAGATTTCACTGTCCTTAACAGGTGAGGCAGCAGTTCCTTGGCAAGGCCTCTGAGGGGCAGCATTGCTTTCTTTTCTTATGCTTCCTGCATTGATTCACATATGGGCTAGCTTTTGTGAGCTCCTCAAATATCATTCAGCCATCCATGATTCCAGCTACGAGATGAAGACAACTATTTCAATTATGTAAAAAAAATGAAAACCAAAAGAGTTGGATGAGTCCCTGAATCAAATTCTCTAGGAATAATTTCTTCAAAATCTGTGCTTTTTCTTTAAGATGTCGAGTTCGGCAGACATCACAATCCAGGTTAACATTTTATCTTTTAGACTTTCCTGGAACCTGGATGGGCTAATGTCTGTCACAGTGGCATTTTAGGAAAGACTGTGGCTTGTAGACCACAGCAATACAATATGTTAGATCTGAGCCCTCAATAGACTTGTTTTGCTGTACCTTAAGAGCCCTTCCAGTAATTGTAGCCAAATTTACCATTTTAACATTCCAGAAAGAAGAAATAGTTTTAACTTTCCAATTCAATGTACACTCGTCCATTTTTCTGGTGCTTTGTATTAACCAGGTCTGACTCAGATTTTTTGAGAAGAGCCACTGTAGGCTAACTGCTTCCACTTTCTATGGCATTATATTCCCTACATATTTATTTAATTTTATTCTCAAATTCAAGCTTTATTGAAATCAAATTTTGTTGCAGTCCAGGGTCCACCAATTTTTTGGAGAGCAGTCATTCCCTGGCATGCCACTAGAAGACCACAGTCTCTGACTCATAAAAGACATTAACCAGAGACAGAGGCAACCACAGTGCTGGTCACGAACGTCAAAATTGCACGCAGAACCAGATAAGGTTTCATCTCCCTTTTATGTGTGCAATGCACGATGCAATACATATTAAAAAAGAGAGCAACTTTTATTAGCAAGTCAGGCCTGCCATTTTGAGGCCAGTGATCACCACTGCAAACACCTCTAGCCAAAGATAACCTACCTGTTTGTAATATTGACATAAAGTAATCTCATGAGCTCTGTAAAACAATAATGTGTCATACTGAGCCATCTCACCCTGTTTTTCTTAAGCCTTCACTTAAGAATCTTGAGCATGATGGTATTAACTAGAGAAAACGTCCCAATAAAAGTAAAATTTCTTCAGTAAAAAGGTACCAATGTTACCTAAGCAACTGGCAACCATATTGTATATATAATACACAATTGGCTTAATCCTTGATTTCCTGAACAGGTGAGCACATTTGGAATTTTGAGAACTTGTTTTGAGTAGTGTACTGTACTGTACTGTACTGTACTTATTTATTTATTTATTTATTTATTGTTTACACTGTTGAAAAGATAAAATTTTTACAAAACCTATACACAATAGGAACTAAATAATAAAAAAGATAAATACACAACTCTAACTAAAAGATGGGGAAGGAGGGAATAAGATGAGAGGGGGAGAGGAGGAGAGGGGGAATCTATTACTCTATTATTTACTCTGTTATTATCTATCAACCCCCAATGTGAAGACCCTCACCCCTTTGGAGCACCAAGCCAGTTGGCAGAGTCAGGTCTTTAAGCTCTTGCAGAAAGTCAGAAGAGTTGAAGCCAACCTCACTCTGGGGGGGGGGCAATACTGTTGCAAAATGGCTGCTTGGGAGATCTTGCCAGGGCAGCATAACCAGTTACAAAGCACTGGTTTACCAGAATGCCACCTGCTATTCTCTCTAGCTCCTCCACTCAGAATGTTCTATTCTAACGTTGAAGTCCAACGTATCTGAAAGACAGCCCACTGCATAAAGCTAACCAGTGTGGTTTTCTTGTAGCCTGCATGCCTTGTCTGTTTCCACCAGAGAATCCTCCTCAACTATGTTATGTGTGAGTGCTTCACCAAAGGAGTCATGAGGCATTTCTTTATCAGGTTCTCATTTTATTGATGAATAGATGAGAGTGAAGGCAGAAGGTGTTCACCCAGGCCCATTTGGCTAGATTCAGAGTGATCTGAGCTTTGAACCCAGAGTTTCCAGGATAATAGCAATATTCACTGTGACTATCGTGGAAAGTGTCTCTTAAGAACTTCCTGCTTTGAGATAGATGGAGGAAGGGATCTATTTCTCACTTTGGCAATAATATGAACAAGAGGAAAGAAGAAATTGTGAATTAACAATCCTAAAGAATTGCTCCCCCCACCTCACACCTTGCTCTCCATTCAGGCTTTGGACAATAAACAAGGTCATTTCATTCATTCAGTTCATGAAGTAAACAAAGTCTCACAATAATAAATTTCCCCCTTTCCGCTCACCCTGTTCTGCCTCCCCTCCTCTTGTCTCTAAGAATAGCTGGGCCTCCCTAACTCCTTTCTACCTTCATCTCTGCCTCTGAGAATCTGACTTGCTGCAACTTCCTCAAACAGAGTTCAGGGTTCCACAAAAGAAGCAGCATTTCCTACCCAGTGTGGGAATCTCACCTTCCCGGGTAACATCTGCATGGATACACCCCTCCCCCCATTTTTTCTTGCATTTGTCCGTCATTCCTTTCTCTGTTACAAAACACAGGAAAAAATCATACCAGTAATTATTAAAGCAATAGATATTGGCTTAGCTGATGCACCCTCCAAGTGTGCCAGGCTATAACATTTAATACCCTAGTCCATGGGGCTTGGGGACTGGGGTTGATGGAAACCATGCTCAATACATAAAATAAAATAACAGGTCTGCCTGTAATTATTTTAACTTCAAGATTGCCTTACCATGCTAACAGGTTAGTTGCAGCCAGCTAGTAACCAAGCCAACAGAGATAGTAGCTATTTTGGCATCTCCAGTGCTTCACCGAGGAATGGGAAGTGAGTGCATTTCAGAAGAGATTGCAAGGGAAGGTGGTAGCTGGGCTCGTCCTTTTATTTGGACATGGATTAAGCAGGACAGGATGCCTGAGGATTCATCTGCCTGTTCTCCTTGCCCCAGGATCAAGACTCCCACTAACTCTTGAAGGCACGAATGTACAACATTGTCCTCAACATACCCCAGGCCTGGAAAACAGCTTCTATTCAGGGGTATCCACAGAGCCATTGTTATGGTAGAAAACATTCTCCAGAAGGCAGCCAGAATGGTGCAATCTCCTAATAGCTACCCTCTTGGCCCTTTTGAGTCCCCTGCAGTTGCCCCTACTTGTCTCTGTTGTTTCTTGTTTTGCAGCAAAAATGGTGTTTTTCCACACTTGTTTATACAAGCCAGGCTGATCAATCAGACCAAGGTGTTGTTAGATGCAGAGGATACCTGGAAGAGGAAAAGAGGATGCAGAACGTCTACTGCCAGTTCTTCGATCTCCGTGGAGTGAGAAAAGCAGCAGCAAAGGAACCATTCTCCCCTGTTTCTCCCCCACTCTTTCTGGAATTTGTTATTCTGACTCACATTGATCTACACCATGAATGGCCTTTGTATATTCAGTGCAGGTGCATCAAAGCCATATTTTTACATGCATTTTTGCTATGGAGCTGCTTGCTGAGACTCTTCAGGCAGCCTTGCAGTCAAGCACTGCACTACTTTACCATGTTATCGGTTTACTGCTCCACTACAGGGTTGTCAGTGGAAGGGCTGCAACTACCAGCTCCACAGTTAGGTTACATAGAGCTTCACTATGGAGCTGCAGCTGCTGTTGGCAGCTTTGAAGTAATGTACATTCCAGTTGGTTATTATATTATATAATACGAGAACTATGAAGTCCACAGTGAAGATGAACCGTACACAGGTTCAGTAAAGGGCTGCCAGATCAGTTCAGTGCAGCTTCAGTGTGGGAATACAGGAGTCCTTGCTTTCCTTTCTTCTCTCGTGCTTGTGAAAGTTTCTGAAAGCAGAACCTGAACAAGATTTTGGGTGAAGCAGATGTTATAATTACAACAGCGAGGAGATTATTTATAGGAAATATATCAGAGGAACAGGCAACGTCAAGCATCTAGCATACTTCCAGGAGAAGAACATATGGTCCATGCATGTGCGCTTGGGAAGAAAGGCAGAAGAACCTGACCTAAGATTAACAATATTTTAGACAAACATCAGGCAGAGTGATAGATAGAAGGAACACAAAGTAGTTAACTAACTACACCATACTTCCCCTTTGTGGTCAGTAGGTCATGAGATGCTGAAGTCCTTGTTGCATGATTTGGATCTCCAGTAACCAACCACTGGAGACAGGAGAAGAGGATGGCAAGGGTATTCGGAGACCAGGTTTTTTGCTTATGGTGCTCCACTTCTGATGTGGACCTAGTCTTCTTCATTGCCAAGATAAATGAGAATTGGAAATGTGTTTAGCATTTCCTTAAGCCAGCATATTCTTCTAATGGCTTCCATACTTAATATCAGCATGTAGAATAAACCATTCTACCATGCAGAATAAATTAGAATAAATGTGTAAAATTATGAAAAGAGTGTTTGACTTTGCTTAACATAATGAGTGAATCAACCTAGTGCAGATTATAAACCATGATTTATGATTCAGGGTGTTGTGAGAATCCACCTCATTGTGATTTATTTAATAAATTGTGGTTCAATAAACATAGTTTAACAATGTAGAAACAGTGGGCCCTAGAAAACCCATCTCTGCTTGACTTGGGAGGGCTTAGTTTTGTTAATACCACTTCTCAATTGGTATATGTATTCCCACCCTGGCTTTTAAGAGTTGCTATCTTGTCAATTATCATTATTTATCAGTAAAGTTTCCTAGTACTTTAAAGGAAGCAGTGAAAAGACCCCTGGTTGAGAATCTTCACTGGCTGTGCTGATTTCAATGGCTAAGCCAGTAGCCAATTTGCCATGTTTAGTTAAACTAATGAAGCATATAGTATCTACAGGAAAGTGATTATCTTCAATCTTTCCTGCCTAGATATAGTTCTGAATTTGGCATGCAGACATCTTGTCATCTGATTGGATGATCTGTACAGGCAGTCCTTGCTTAACAACCACAACTGGAACTTGCAACTCTGTTGCTAAGGGATGTCATTAAACAAGACATCACATGACCACAACTTGTGGTTTTATTGCTAGCTGTGTGAAACACACAGATGAAGAACCAGTGAACTGCCCGGATGGATGGAGCCAGTCCAGAGCTGGCAGTCCACCAAAATTGATGGTTCTCTACACAGGGAAGCCTTATGGAGTTGTCAATTCTACATCTGGTGGTTAGAAGCATGGTCTATAAAGTGAGGAGCTTAATCTTCACACTCTTGTGCTTTCAAACATTTATAATCACTGTTGAGGAAATTACATGTTTGGAGGCCTCTATAGGTGTTTAAGACTACAAAGTATATAATACACTGCAGTTTACCATCTACTCTGCATCCACTCAAACATTAAGAGGCATACTGGTATATTTGAAGGAAGGGAGAAAACACTCCAGTGGGGCTCAGTTCTATTCAGGTTATTAACATTCACTTTAGCAGGTCCTCTATTAATGTTGGTAGAGAGGCTGTCACTGACCCATTGAACAAAGGACTCTTTCTCTCACCCTCTGGCCAGAGCACTAGGCTTTGGCTGAAAAAACAATCTTGGAAGTCTGTGGCTACCTATCTTATGAATGAACAGAACAGCCGAAGGAAGCACCTGCTGGGAGAGGAAATCCAGGACAACTTTTATTATCCCTTTTCACAGGTCTATTCAGGACTCCATTAGGGGTTTCCTTTTCCCCTTGTGGGTAGCTTCTGCATTCATTTGTGGCAAAAAAAAAAAAAAAGTCTGTGTCCAGTCCAGCCTGATGCCAATTCAGAACAGCCAAGACTCCATATTTTCAACCAAAGGATTATTTTCAAAAAAGTAGACTCCCCAGTGACTCATTATCACAGTTATGTTTTGCATATAAAAGATGTTGCAATTGTGTGTGCCTACTATAATTTTTAGCTTGTTTGTTTGGGGTTCTTTTTCTCAGAGCTCTCTGCTTCCCTTCTGAAAACGCAAATGCCATTTCAGTAGATTACGCAGATCCTTTTTCATGCTTTACGTGACAACTGGGATTCACCGGTGTTTCCTATGGATGATTGGTTGTTTGCTACATTTTTTTTTAAATGGTGCCTAATCAGCATAATTAGCGAGATGAGAGACAAGTGAATTCAAATCATATAAGCCAAATAAAACAAAAATAGTAAACAGTACAAAGACACTATACAACACAGAATGCTAGCAGCGAATGATAAAAGAATGTCGTGGTGTGGAAATAACAGTAGTAATTAATTAGTCTTATCATTACTATCGCCCTGCCTATTTAACTTATATGCAGAGCACATCATGAGAAAGGCAGGGCTAGATGAATCAAAAGTTGGAATTAAGATTGCCGGGAGAAATATCAACAACCTAAGATATGCAGATAATACCACTCTAATGGCAGAAAGTGAAGAGGAACTAAAGAGCCTCTTGATGCGGGTGAAGAAGGAGAGTGCAAAAGTTGGCTTGAAACTCAACATTAAGAAAACCAAAATCATGGCATCTGGCCCTCTCAATTCCTGGCAAATAGATGGGGAAGAAATGGAGGTAGTGACAGATTTTATCTTCCTGGGCTCTAAGATCACCACAGATGGGGACTGCAGCCAAGAAATTAAAAGACGCTTGCTCCTGGGGAGGAAAGCTATGGCAAATTTAGACAGCATACTAAAAAGCAGAGACATCACCCTGCCAACAAAAGTACCTATAGTCAAGGCCATGGTTTTCCCAGTTGCAATGTATGGCTGTGAAAGTTGGACCATAAGAAAGGCTGAACGCAAAAGAATTGAGGCCTTTCAACTATGGTGCTGGAGAAGACTCCTGCGAGTCCCTTGGACTGCAAGGCGATCAAACCGGTCAGTCCTAGAGGAGATCAACCCTGACTGCTCCTTAGAAGGCCAGATACTGAAGTTGAAACTCAAGTACTTTGGCCACCTAATGAGAAGGAAGGACTCACTGGAGAAGAGCCTAATGCTGGGAAAGATTGAGGGCAATAGAAGAAGGGGACGACAGAGAATGAGGTGGCTGGATGGAGTCACTGAAGCAGTAGGCGTGAGCTTAAATGGACTCCAGAAGATGGTAGAGGAAAGGCCTGGAGGAACGTTGTCCATGGGGTCGCAATGGGTCGGACACGACTTCGCAACTAACAACAACAACAACAAATCATTACTATCAAATAAAATAAAATAAAAGTAAAATTCATATCTAATTCCAAGTCAAATAGATGAAATATAGTAATAAAATACATATATGATAATCGTCTTTACATGATGCCCAATGTTTTTAATAGATTGGATTCCTAATTAAATGCCTTGACTCTAAACCAGGGGTCTTCAAACGTGGCCCTTTTATGACTTGTGGACTTCAACTTCCAGAATTCCTCAGCCAGCACTGAGTTGATCAAGTTATAGTGGAGATGGTACGCCGCTCAAAAACCTTAAAGTCCAGGTTAAGGACAGATGTATTTTATTTATTTATTTATATTTATTTATTAAATTTATATGCTGCCCCCCCACCCCCACCAATAAGGCAATCATTCGGGGGGGGAAATCTATATGGTTGCTAAGAGTCAATAATGACATAATCAATCAATCAATCAATCAGACAATGTTTCTCTTGATAGTACAAATAACAGTAGATGCCACTAGAGTCACTTTACTGCTCACTTTACTAAAATTTCAAAAGAACCAACTCCAGTGAATATGTCAATGTTACTGCATACACAAGCATCTGAAGACAACTGTGCAATAGAGTAAGATTGTAATCATTTTGTGCTGCCACCTGGTGACCAATCGGGAGACAGCGGATTCTTTGGGATTCTAAAAGTACAGGCTCAGACCAAGATGAAATGTCAAAACAGATTTCAAGAGAATGACAGAGAAAGATATACCTATTTTAATGTTTTCAACTTGTCAGGAAACCTGAGAAATAACAGCAGATGTACTACTGGAGCTGGGCAATTCTTATGCAGCACCTCTTCTTCTCAGGCCTTTGGATCTCTGCTATTTCAAATATCTCAGGACTTTTCAATAATAATAATAATAATAATAATAATAATAATAATAATAATAATAATAATAATAATAATAATAATAATAATAATAATAATAATAATAATAATAATAATAATAACAACAACAACAACAACAACAACAACAACAACAAAGTTGGAAGGGACCTTGGAGGTCATCTAGTCCAACCCCCTGCTCAGGCAGGAAACCCTATACCATTTCAGACAAATGGTTCTCCAGTCTCTTCTTAAAAACTTCCAGTGCTGGAGCATTCACTGCTTCTGGAGGCAGGTTGTTCCACTGATTAATTGTTCTAACCCTCAGGAAATTTCTCCTTAGTTCTAGGTTGCTTCTCTCTTTGGTTAGTTTCCATCCGTTGCTTCTTGTCCTGCCTTCAAGTGCTTTGGAGAATAGCTTGATTCCTCTTGTATGTGGCAGCCCCTGAGATATCATGTCCCCCCTCGTCCTTCTCTTCATTAAACTAGGCATACCCAATTCCAGCAACCGCTGCTTATATATTTTAGCCTCCAGTCCCCTAATCATCTTTGTTGTTCTTCTCTGTACTCTTTCTAGAGTCTCAACATCTTTTTTACATCGTGGTAACCAAAACTGGATTTTTATACCTTTTTAAAGAAACATTTTCTATGATAATACTTGAAGATGGCTTGATAGAACATCATATCAGTGACTTGTTCATAACTTCAATTAGCTGAGATATTTTCAAGTAAGTCAGGGTCCCTGGCAGACAGCACCTGGGGAAAGTCTGAATGGCAACTCTGGGAATCAACCCAGATAATTGATTCCATGACAAAAATGAGGTATCATTCCTAATAGACAACACCTGGAGGTCATATCTGGCCAATAACTTGTGAATCCATATAAGTGACCTTTTGCTAAGAATTGTTTTATGAAAATTATTTCTAGTGTGCAGCCATTGCTCTTTCTCCCCTTAATAGGTGTTAGAATAGGGAACTTGTATTGTTCTCTTTAATTCAATTGTTATCAGTATAAATACAGGTAAAAGGTTTGTGAGTGAGCATGATTTACAGTATAATAATACAATCTATAGTTTGCTAAGTGACTTTTTTCTCAGTTTATATGTGGAGGAATGAATGTACAGTACAAGCTTGTACTGTAAATTACATATACATTGCCTTGGCTGGCTAAACCTTTTACATTCAAAAGGGAAAAAGAGGTCCGGACCATCTTCCTATGTGTGGATTACACATACTTAATACACTATATCCCTCCCAACTCAAAGTTCTAAAAAGAATCATAACAGCTGGTCTGGTGTAGTGATTAAGGCACCAGGCTGGAAACCAGGAGACTGTGAGTTCCAGTCCTGCCTTAGACACAAATCCAGCTCAGTGACCTTGACCAGTCACTTCTTCTCATCCCTAGGAAGCAGGCAAGCGCAAACCACATCTGGAGTTCTTGCCAAGAAAACTGCAGGGATTAGTCCATGCAGACACCAGAAGTTGACACTCATAAATAAATAAATCTGTGACACATTTGAAGGATTCATAACTATCTGAATTCTCTCTACATTTTTATGTAGGACTTGTGCATCAATAATGTGACATACTATGTAGTGCTAGTTTGAAAAACAAAAAAACCCTCATGATGTATCATGCTTGAAGACCAAAATCTGCCAATATTTCCAGTGCTGCTTTGAGGTTTTCCAGAAGCATTTCATCTAAAAGTGCTGGTTCGGATGAAACTCAATAAATAATGTTGTTATAACTATATAGCCCCTTGCGTATAACTATGGTAAGGAATTACCTCCATTTCCATCTGTAAATAAGAGTCTGATAGGTCTGTTTCACTAAAATGCCGTTCCTTGATTAGGAAAAAAAATGTCCTCGGGGGCTTTGGTTAGCCTGTAATAGTGGATTCATGGTAAATCACCAGAGATCCTGACAGTTCTAACCTTCCATCCTGAGGCTGGATGGTCATCTTCAAAGATACTGTAATATATCCTGCACTAAGGTACTTTCCAATGATTCTTAACTATGAGAATCCAAATGTGATATGAACTCCAATCAACTATCAGTTTCTACCTTTTTGTGTATGGCATATGGAAATGAACTTGCTTTGTGAAATGTGGGTATTGCATTTTCGTGTAAAGCAATTTTATTTTTGATGTGCTTAAGTGTGCCAGTGCCACCTATGAACATGGCACAGGATTATCCAATATGTATTTTGATTTATTTTTAATTTATTCTTGTTGATATCATGACAGGAAATATTGTGCACAGGTTGTTGATGGAATCCCCATTCAGCAGCACCTTCCAAGCCAGTCATGACCCCAGAGTGCTGGTCTGCTTTCATAATAACATATAAATATAATATAAACATATAAATCCCATATACCTTGCTGGTCATTGTATTTTACAGTAACAGGTATGCTCCCAAGTTTTTATTTTTTAGGAGAAATGGCCTTCCTAGTCCCGAAAGAGGTGTTCAAGAGGTGTAATTATTGTCCATTACTGTAAACAATGTTTGTGGAGTGTCCATGGACTTGGGGTCACTCTAAGTGCTGCTCCTTCTCATTGTGTGTGTGTGTGTGGGGGTGATACTAACTTCATTTTTCCCCCTGTAGATCTTAATCAGTATTGTTGTTTGAGCCAACACTCATATAGACCTTCTGAATGTCAGGCTTTTGGCTGTGTTTTCATAACAGGAAGCGGCCTGCTCCCTCTTGCAGTATAAAGGAACTCCATTGTATGTGAGAGAATCCGTACCAGAAATCGGAAATCTATTAGCTGCAACCTTGTTGCCAAGTTTCTGAGTATTCCTTCTAAACCAAAATAAAAAGCAAGGCAGGTCTGTTTACTCTCCAGAATAACTTTCTCCAACCCAGTGCCCATCACACATGCTGCACAATGTCCATTTTTCTGGGCCTATTAGTTAGAATCATAATAGGATAACTCAGGGGCAGTCTGCTCAGTGCTTCTGGACACCAAGATACTTCTGGATATTGTTTTGGGTGCCTGTCAAATTCCTGGGGCTATTTGGCTGTGCATTCTTTGCATAACAATTTTATATATGTTTGTATGTGTAGGTATGTATACGTATGTGTATGTATACTATACATATATGCACATGCACATGCATATACACATACACATACATATACATATACTGCTGGGATACTGAAAAGCAAAGCACCCACCCAGTGCCATCTTTATTCTTACAACCTAAACTTAGCAGGCTATCCCAGTCCAAGTTTTTGTTTGAAGTATATCACTTGCCCAGGAAAAAAGATAAAAGGAAATAGAACAGTGGTTAATAAAGTTTTAATTTAATCTATTAAAAATGAACTACATTACTACACTAAATGTAGTAAACTACATTACTAAACAAGAATGATTCTGTGCCATGTAAATATATACAGCCTCTTCCAGTTGTGTTAATCCAAATGCAGCATCAGAATCACATACTGACATGCCAGATTTGCTGCAGATGCAAAGGCTGCTGCAATTAGTTACTTTCTTGGGAACTGCAATTAGAGGGCATCAAACTACCACGTGATCCTGTTAATTGGGTGATTAGTTGATAGCTACTTGTACCACAAAAGAGTAATCACTGATCTACATGTAGAGCCTGGACATATGAAATGACTCTTGATTCCAGGTGCCATTTTTGAAACAGGAAGCCAGCTTGTACCAAGCTGATGGAGTATATTTGCACAGCTGGTACCTCAACTGTCCCCATTCCTAGTCATCTCCGGTCTGGTCATAGTGACTCACACTTTTGTCTGGCCACCTTGACTAAGCTGCCTTTGCAACATTTTAAAAGATGTTTGTGTTGATCCAGAATGCATCGTCTATGCTATTAAGCAGGCTGGATGCACAGAATAAAAGTGGCATTGCCTACCAATCTGTTTATCAGCACAATGAAATTTCTGGTTAACTGATGAAGGATGGTGAACATGAATCTTTCATTCTGCCTCCTTATATTCTAGAGGGAGGATGCAAAAGGCTCTCTGGTGGTAAGATGAGATCTCTAGAAGAAGAAGGGAGATATAAATTTGCCACCTTGAGTTGATCAATAGCTGTGATAAAAATATAACAACAACAACAACAACAACGACAATGACAACGACGATGATGATGATAGGTAATGGCATGCCTGGGCGCATCTGGAGCACCACTTGAACACTATTGGCATTAATAAAATTACCATCAGTCAATTGCAAAAGGCAGCTTTACTTAGAACAGCTTACAACTTGTGACAGTACATTTAACACTATCAAACATCCATAGCTGTCTATCCCAGGTCATTGGGAAGGACTCAATAGATGGATAAAAATACCAAATCCATTCTAAATATCTGGCAGATTGTGTGACCAATAATAATATTTCATAGCCCATTTGGGACATAGTTTTAGAATGTATCATTTTAAGACTGGGAGTGGAAGGCCTCTCAGAGGCAAACAATCTTTGCAGCAAGCAAGTTCAGACTATTAACGGTACTTATTAGAAATCACCCCCTCTCCCATTATTATCTTTAATTTGAATGGGGGGGAGGGCTCAAATGAAGAAAACACCTAGTCCAAATTTAGCCATTATTCCATCAAGAGTTACTGTTGCAATATCAGGATGCAAAGGGAATGTTTAGAGTCCTTTTCCTGGTCTAAATATATACATAAATGGGATGGGAATTCTTCCTCCTGAAAGGAAACTGATCAATTCCCCCCAACCCAACCCTCCAAAATCTGATTTAATAAGTTGTCTATCAGCAGTCTGACTGTATGGTCTGGTTGAGGAAAGAAGTGAGGCGATTCCCAAGGATACAACATGCAATATGGGTAGTCCTTGACTTACAGCCATCCATTTAGTAACTGTTTGAAGTTACCACGGCACTCTGAAAAATGACTTAAGACTGGTCCTCATACTTACACCATCACAGCATCCTTATGGTCACATGATAAAAATTTGGGCACCTGGCAACCAGTTGCAGCCTCCATTTGTGACCTTCTCAGTTGGCTTCTGACAAGCAAAGTCAATAGGGTAAGGTGGATTTGCTTAATGATCACATGATTCACTTAATGACTGCAGTGAATTGCTTAACAATCATGATAAAAAAGATTGTAAAATCAGGTACAGCTCACTCAACAACTGCCTTGATTAGCAAGGGAAATTCTGGTCTCGATTGTGTCAGGAATTGACTGTAATGAATTTAAGTAATAAAAAGGCAGAATCCAATTGAATGCTACAAAAATACTTCAATAGTAAGAACAGATCAAGAATGAAACCTATTACTTTGAGACAGCGGGCTTCCCTTTTTTCGGATGTGTTCAAGTTGAGGCTACACAGCCATCATTTTAAGATGTTTTAATTTAGATTTCTGTACTGAGAAGCATGGGAAACCCTGAAAACTGCAATCATAAAAGCCCATATCAGCACAATGCCATTGAGAAAGAAAAACAAGAAACTCAAGAAGAAACCAGCATGGCTGCACAAAGATCTCTCTGACAAACTGAAAGACAAAAAAGACAAATACAAAAAATGGAAAGAGGGGGACATAACTAAGGCCGGTTATCAGCAGACAGCCAGAACATGCAAAGATGAAGTCAGGAAAGCAAAGGCTCATAACGAACAAAAACTTGCAACAGAAATCAAGGATAATAAAAAAAGTTTCTTCCAACATATTAACAACAAGAAAAAAGTTAAGGAAACTGTAAGCCCACTAAAGAGAGAAGATGGCAAGGAAATAACAGGCAACAGGGAGAAAGCAGAACTGCTTAACTCATACTTTGCATCAGTCTTCACAAAAAAAGAAACTATAGCCCATGGGTCGGCCATCCGAAACGTCGGATGAGCCGCACGGACCCATTTAGCTTAAAAAAAAAAACGCTGGGAGCCGCGCGTTCGCGCATGCGCGCGCACCCGCGCATGCGCGCGGCCCCGTTCGCGCACGCGCGCGCCCCCCGCGCACCCGCGCATGCGCACCCGCGCACCCGCGCGCCGTTCGCATATGCGCGTGCGCCGTTCGCGCATGCGCGCGCGCCGTTCGCGCATGCGCACTTGCGCGCGCGCACCCCCCCTCACCCGCCCGCGCATGCGTGCATGCGCTCGCCAAAATGGCGGAGGAGGCTCCGGAGCCGCAGGTAAGGCCTCAAAGAGCCGCATGCGGCTCCGGAGCCGTGGGTTGCCGACCCGTGCTATAGCCCAACATACCCAAAAAAACCCACTGCAAAAAACATACTAGAAACAAAAATTAAAATAAGCAAGAAAGAGAACACCTATCCGACCTTGACGAATATAAATCACGGGGACCCGACAGATTTACATCCCAGAGTTCTGAAAGAGCTGGCAGATGTTATCTCAGAACCATTGCACCACATCTTTCATAAATCCTGGAGCACCGGGGGAGTACCTGAGGATTGGAAAAAGGCTGATGTGGTTCCCATCTTCAAGAAAGGGAAAAAAACGGACCCAGGAAACTACAGACCAATCAGTTTAACATCAATACCTGAGAAGATCCTAGAAAAGATAATAAAAAAACAGATCTGCGAATAACTAGAAGCAAAGTCATAGCCAGTAGCCAGCATGGGTTTGTTAAAAACAGATCATGCCAAACCAATCTTATTTCATTCTTTGATAAAGTAAGTAGACCAGCAAAATGTTGTGGACATAGTATACTTAGATTTCAGTACGGCATTTGATAAACTAGACCACAAGCCACTCCTTGGTAAACTAGAAAAAGGTGGAATAGATAACATCACCACTAGATGTATCTGTACCTGGCTGACAAACCATACTCAATGAGTACTCCTCAATGGCACTACATCCACATGGAGAGAAGTAAGCAGTGGGATACTGCAAGGTTCCATATTAGGCCCAGTACTCTTCAATATCTTCATCGATGACTTGGATGAGGGAATTGAAGGGGAACTCATCAGATTTGCAGATGACACGAAACTGACAGGAGTAGCCAACACCCCAGAAAACAAACTCAGGATCCAAAAAGATCTAGACAAACTTGAAAAATGGGCCCTATCCAACAAAATGAGTTTCAGTGTGGAGAAAAGCAAAGTTTTACATTTAGGCAGGAAAAATCAAAGGTACAAGTACAGATTGGGCGAGACCTGGCTCAAAAACAGCAACTGTGAGAGGGACCTTGGAGTCCTAGTGCATAATCACTTGACTATGAGCCAGCAGTGTGCAGCAGCAACCAAAAAAGCTAATACCATCCTGGGTTGTATAAACATAGGCATAGAATCAAGATCACGCGAAGTATTAGTACCGCTTTATAAAACCCTAGTAAGACCACACCTGGAATACTGCAGCCAATTTTGGTCACCATATCACAAAAAAGATGTTGAGAGTTTGGAAAAAATTCAGAGAAGAGCAACTAAGCTGATCAAAGGCCTGGAGACTAAAACATACGAAGAACGGCTGTGGGACTTGGATTTGGCTAGTCTAAAGAAAAGAAGAAATAGGGGAGACATGATAGCAGTGTTCCAGTATTTGAGGGGCTGCCACAAAGAAGAGGGGGTCACTTTATTCTCCAAAGCACTAGAGGGCAGGACAAGAAACAATGGTTAGAAACTGATCTAAGAGAGAAGCAACCTGGAATTAAGGAGAAACTTCCTGACAGTGAAGACAAATAACCGGTGGAACTGGTTGCCTCCAGAAATCGTGGGCGCTCCATCACTGGAGATTTTAAGGAAGAGGCTAGACAGTCACTTGTCTGAGATGGTATAGGTTCTCCTGCTTGAGCAGGGGGCTGGACTAGAAGACCTCCAAGGTCCCTTCCAGCTCTATTCTATTCTAAGGATTGGCCTTGATGGCCTAACTGGAAACTTCCCATGTCATAATTCTGGGATTCTGAGTTGATGCAACTTAATCTGAATTCAGGGTATGTTACTGCAGTTTATGGGGTGCTTCGTGGAAAAGGTAAGGTTAGTGGTGAGAGATGGCATCCTGCAAGTCTTTGGGAGTAGTGCAACAAGAAATAAGGCAAAGTATTTCCTAAGAGCTGGAGGACTTTAGACCATATTGAGCAGAGCTGGAGCAATAAACTCTGGATGCGTGTCATTCTAAGAGTGGAAAATTATGGAAAAGTGCTTGATTGTTAGCATAGAGAAACATGGGAAAGGGAAACTCTGGAGGATTATGGTCAAAATTAGGAGACATGAGAACAAACAGGAACCCACTGTGGAGATTTAGAAAGATCATCATATCAGCACAATGTCAAGGAAAGTGAAGGATTTGAGCAACAAAATGCTGGGTGGTGCCAAGGGGGCTGGAATGAATCAATAGAAGAACTGAGATTTTTTCAATTTCACTTTCAGTTGAGAAAGGACATAATGGCAGGGCAACATATCAGCAATGTTGCAATGAAGCCAATATACAATTTGTCTTCAGAATAAGATGATAGATAGATAGATAGATAGATAGATAGATAGATAGATAGATAGATAGATAGATAGATAGATAGATAGATAGATAGATAGATAGATAGATAGATAGATAGATAGATAGATAGATAGATGAGAGTTAGAAGAGGCAGAGAGGCAGGCAGGCTGACAGACAGACACAAATTTGTGTCCTTTGTCCAGATAAGTTCTTTCCCAGCATTTAGCATCTCCCACTCAGGGTTTTCTGAGTGCTGTATCTATCCCTGTTGGCCCTAGAGAGACCCGGTGTCCAGGAATTGTTGGATGGAATGGGGCGAATTGGTTAAAGATTTTAAGTAGAGATCTCACAGAGATGCTTCAACATTTAAAAAAAAACCAAGTATGTTATGCTAGACCTCTACATGGAGCTGTGCTTTTGTGTGAAGGCATTACTTGCACACCAAAATGAACTGGGAGGGAAACAGGGAAATTTTCTCAGAGAGAACTGTAACAATGTGTGGCGTCTAACTGTTCATATGCATCACACTCTTCCATTCCAAACATTGTCTGGTCTAAACTTATTTTCAGGATAATAATGATAAAGGTTGTTCCAAGAAGTACCTTCAGGTTGTACACAAAGTATGTAGAAGGGGAAATAACATCATACCACCAACCCTAATGCAACCTCCCATGTCCCACAATTTATGTATTTATTTCTCCCCTTTTTATTTTTATAAATAACTCAAGATGGTGAACATACCTAACACCCCTTCCTCCTGCTATTTACTGCACAACAACCCTGTGAGGAGAATTAGGCTGAGAGAGAGTGACTGGCTCAAGCTGGCTTTCATGCCTAAGGCAGAACTAGAACTCACAGTTTCCTGGTTTCTAGCCTGGTGCCTTAACTACTGAGCCAAACTTTCTCTTACATCTTATATTACATTTGGTGTGATGTCCAGAAAGAGGCTTCTTCATGCATTTAGCTACCTATGCAAATTGAAGTCTCTGGATCACAAACATTGATAATGCAGGGATTTTAACTGGATGTATTGCCTATGCACCTACATTAGATATGTCAGTGCCACTTTCAGATGTTATATTAAATGTATGCATATTGGGGCAAAGCTGGGCGGAGAATTCACTTGGTCGTTCCAGAGAAAGTCGTTGATCATAGGACCACTTCCCTCTCTTGGTGTGTTGGAAGATGGTCATTTTTGCAAGCTCTACATCTTTATTGTTTACGACCCGCTACTACATTCAGAATAAAAGTTTGAATATCCACAAAACTGTTTCCTAGCTGTACCACCAGAATCTCTTGATTAAGGAGCTCAGGGGCTGAGCCTGAAATCTTCTAGAGGTGGAGTTACTTGCCTGTCACTATGCTGTGGCTCTTTCTCTCCAGGGAATGCTAGGACCTCAGTGTTAGCCTGATTCTTGTTATTTCAATGCGTGGACGGTGTATCTTCCATCAATTGTACATTTTCTTGAGGTTTCCTCCCCAGGAGTGTATGGTAGGTGTTGGCTGAATTGTTCAATTCAAGCCTTTCAGACAGGATACCAGCTGAATGCCAGGTGCTGAAATATTTTCCTGTACTGTGGTGCGGTGCATGTGAATTGCTGATAACACAAACAATACAGCAAAGGAAAAAGTAGTAACAATTAGACTCTGGAAGCTCTTGGGACATGCCCCATCTGCCCCACCCCCCCATATTTATGTGGCCTTCCAAACTCAGCAAGGTAAGATATAAAGAAAAGCATATATAAACTTTTCCAAAAGATTGTTCTTAAAATTATGTTATAGACATATTCTTGTAAATGCTTGATAAACAAGAACAGGTTAAATGAGGAGTAACTACTCTGACAAACGTTAACTCACATGCAGTAGTATGTCTGGCAGTAGATAACTTAAAACAATTAATTCTTGACACTACTAATAGATTACCTTGTAGGAATATCTTATGGAATCTACTGTAATAGTTAATATTCTGATGTGATCTGTGGGGTTGCAGACAATATTTGAAAGAAGAGATAGCAATCAATAATGGATAGAATTTAATGGGTAACAGTGATTGGTGGTATCAGCCAGGTATTATTGATGTGAAATAAAGAATTGTATCCTACCTTGGACACATTATACAAAGACCTACCTCTCTGGAGAAGGGTTTAGTGATGGGAAAGGTAGAAGAAAAGGGAATAGGCTGACCAGAAATAAGGCGCAGGCATTCAGTTACAGTGGCAATGGGCATACCATTGGAAGGACCAGGTTATGGAAAGATCTTCATGAAGAAAATCTATCTATGTGGTTGATAACACCTACAGATAAACCTTGACTTACAACCATTCATTTAGTGACCATTCAAAATTGCAACAACCCTGAAAAAAGTGACTTATGGCTGTTTTTCACCTTATGGTCATTGCAACATCCCTAGGGTCATGTGATCAAAATTCAGACACTTGGTAATTGGCATGTATTTATGACAGTTGCGGTGTCCCGGGGTCATGTGATTACTTTTTGCAGTCTTCTGACAAGCAAAGTCAGTGGGGAAGTCAGATTCATTTAGCAACTATGTTACTAACTTAACAATTGCAGGGGTTCCCTTAACAACTCAGGCAAGAAAGGTTGTAAAATGGGGCAAAATTCACTTAACTGTCTTTCTTGGCAACAGAAATTTTGGATTCCACTGTGGCCATAAATCAAAGAGTATCTGTAATCAATCAAAATAAAAAAATAATATTTGACCAACAAGTGACATATAATTTATCTCATTTAGCTGCTTCTGCCTGTTGTTCTAACAGACGTAATTTTACCAAGATTGTCTGCCAGGAACTGCTTGTTAAAATTCTCTTAAAATAATTCTTGTGCAATCAGTGATACTTTTCTAGGCACTTGTCATTTGTTGCCCTCTTTTTTGATTGATTGTATTTTATTCTTCAATTCTTCCAAGCATCAGGTCTTTCCCAAAGACTCTTGCCTTTTCTTCATGTGTCTAAAATATTTTTGCTCCATTATTAGGGCTTCCAGTAAGGTTTTATTTCTTCTAATTTTAAATTACTGTTCGTCTGTTGCTCTGCTGCTGAATATTTAAAAAAAGACTAAGGTTGTATCAACAATCCAGTGCAAATAGAAGAGAAGTAACTTAGTAACATATCTTATCTCCCTAGGCTCAAAAATATACAAGGATGGAGGCTGTAGCCATGAAATAAATATATTTCTGTGGTTTGATAACTGTATTGACAGGCACTGTTTAGACAAAACACTGAAGTGCTGACAATACTTTCAAGAGCATGATTTTCCTATTTGTAGCATGCGTTTATGCAAGTTTGCCATCCAAAAGACTGATGAAATAAAATTAATGCCTTTGAATTGTGATCCTGGAGAAATTTGATGAAAATCCCTTGGACCAGAAGAAGAACAAATAATTCAATTTTAAGTGAAGTAAAACCAGACTGCTCCCTGGAAGCACTCCAGTGTCTAATAAATCTTATCCTCCATAATGAGTAAGTTAGTTATTTAACTTACTGGCAATACCATCTTAAATGAAAGAGAAGAGATTGTATAGTATCAGTTTATGATGCTGAATTTCATCTCAAGCGTTTACACATCAAATTGCAACACTATATTTTGAAATCCATATTTAGCCAAGCTCAACTCAAATCTCAGATTATTTTAATGGTATAATAATAATAATAATAATAATAATAATAATAATAATAATAATAATAATAATAATAATAATAATAATAATAATAATAATAATAATAATAATAATAATAATAATAATAATAATATTTTGGAAGGGATCTTGGAGGTCATCTAGTCCAACCCCCTGCTCAGGCAGGAAACCCTATACCATTTCAGACAAATGGCTGTCCAGTCTTTTCTTAAAAACTTCCAGTGTTGGAGCATTCACCGCTTCTGGAGGCAGGTTGTTCCACTGGTTAATTGTTCTGACTGTCAGGAAGTTTCTCCTTAGTTCTAGGTTGCTTCTCTCCTTGATTAGTTTCCATCCGTTGCTTCTTGTCCTGCCTTCAGGTGCTTTGAAAAATAGCTTGACTCCCTCTTCTTTGTGGCAGCCCCTGAGATATTTGAACACTGCTATCATGTCCCCCCTCGTCCTTCTGTTCATTAAACTAGACATACCCAATTCCAGCAGTTTATTCATGCTCAAATGACTGATGATTGAATGAATGAAATTAAGACATCAAATTCACTCTAACAAATGGACTTGGCAACATGTGGCAATGCAAAGTATTTCCATTTACTGTTTTAGTTAGTCACCCAAAGCTGCCTCTACAAAATGCCATGACACACTGTCTCAATTTTCAGGTTTTTCCCCAGTACTCAATCATCATTTGTTATGCTCAGTCTTCATTAGGCTGTTTGCTTTTTCTGTTTCATTTTAAGTTTTTTTCTCTCCCCTGCCCAAATACATCTCCAAAGCTTCAGAAGTTGTGAAAGTTAGTGTTTATGTGTAGGTGGGGTGGTTCTTTTTCACTCTATAATATCAGCCCTCTTTACTAAACAATCACAACAGAAAGGTCATGTAGGGAAATCAAAGGATGTGACGTGAATATGTAAAACTACCTTCCACCACAAAACATTTCAGAAAGCATTTCAAGAATTTACCAGCCGGTCTATTATGGACCATCTGCTCTTATTTTTTTCCACATGTTGTTCAAAACCACAAAGATTGCACTATTTCCAAACTTAAGCTGGAAACCCATATTACAAAAATATTTTTTAAAATCCTCTCTGAGTATTTTCCCCCCCTAAAAATCTCACTTTAGTTAGAAGTTTTAAAGGAGAGGCTAGATGTCTGCGTATCATAGAACCTTGTGCAGTTTCTATCCTTTCTTAGCAGAGAATGGGCTAAATGTCCTTTGATCTCTCTTTCAGTCGTGTGATTTTATGATGTTTTATGACACTTGAGCACATTGGTTGCCTAGAAAAATGAGGCAACATCATGAAACCAAATCTGGATTTTTTCCCCTTCTATATATACATTATGGTGAGTTCAGCCATGCTCCTTTGGACAAACTGTTTTGTCAGTATTTGCCACTGAGTCCTGTGAAACGATACCAATTAGGTTTGTCAGGCCTTCTTTGGAAGCCTGAAGATGTATGAAATCAAGCTGAGGAAATGATCCATCAAGCCCCAAAAAGGGTCCAAGGCTTGTCACAATGGCTCGGTATTGAGTGAACCTGCAGTCTCTCTGGACCGTCAGGTTATGGAGAACATTATATCATCCCAAGTCGATCCTGAAGCTGAAGGGAGTGAAAAATGAGACTGAGGAGTTGTTGATTTGGGATATTGACCAGGAAGAGTCTGCACTGAGATGCAGCATATTGCATATAAGCTCCTAGAGACATTACTATGGCTGCAGAATCAGGTTAGCAATGATTAATGAGCATTAAGGAAGATAGCTTTCAAAGACAGAAATAGCCCTTCTGAATTAGCCAGAAGCTCATATTTCCAGCATTTTCCCTCCTGAATCAGCTAATCAAAAGAGTTTGGGAAATTCACAGAGATGATTTTCATCTGAGAGAGAACCTGTAGCTTTGTTGTTGTTAGTTGCAAAGTCATGTCCGACCCATCGCGACCCCATGGACAACATTCCTCCAGGCCTTCCTGTCTTCTACCATCTTCTGGAGTCCATTTAAGCTCACGCCTACTGCTTCAGTGACTCCATCCAGCCACCTCATTCTCTGTCGTCCCCTTCTTCTATTGCCCTCAATCTTTCCCAGCATTAGGCTCTTCTCCAGTGAGTCCTTCCTTCTCATTAGGTGGCCAAAGTACTTGAGTTTCAACTTCAGGATCTGGCCTTCTAAAGAGCAGTCAGGGTTGATCTCTAGGACTGACCAGTTTGATCGCCTTGCAGTCCAAGGGACTCGCAGGAGTCTTCTCCAGCACCATAGTTCAAAGGCCTCAATTCTTTTGCGCTCAGCCTTTCTTATGGTCCAACTTTCACAGCCATACATTGCAACTGGGAAAACCATGGCCTTGACTATACGTCCTTTTGTTGGCAGGGTGATGTCTCTCCTTTTTAGTATGCTGTTTAAATTTGTCATAGCTTTCCTCCCCAGGAGCAAGCATCTTTTAATTTCTTGGCTGCAGTCCCCATCTATGGTGATCTTGGAGCCCAGGAAGATAAAATCTGTCACTACCTCCATTTCTTCCCCATCTATTTGCCAGGAATTGAGAGGGCCGGATGCCATGATCTTGGTTTTCTTAATGTTGAGTTTCAAGCCAACTTTTGCACTCTCCTTCTTCACCCGCATCAAGAGGCTCTTTAGTTCCTCTTCACTTTTTGCCATTAGAGTGGTATCATCTGCATATCTTAGGTTGTTGATATTTCTCCCAGCAATCTTAATTCCAACTTTTGATTCATCTAGCCCTGCCTTTCTCATGATGTGCTCTGCATATAAGTTAAATAGGCAGGGTGACAGAATACATCCTTGCCGGACTCCTTTCCCAATTTTGAACCAATCAGTGGTTCTGTGTCCAGTTCTTACTGTTGCTTCTTGACTCGCATGTAGGTTTCTCAAGAGACAAATAAGATGGTCTGGTACTCCCATCTCTTTAAGAACTTGCCACAATTTGTTGTGATCCACACAATCAAAGGCTTTAGCATAGTCAATGAAGCAGAAGTAGATGTTTTTCTGGAACTCCCTAGCTTTCTCCATGATCCAGCGTATTTTGGCAATTTGATCTCTAGTTCCTCTGCCTCTTCGAAATTCTGCCTGTACTTCTGGAAGTTCTCGATCCACATACTGCTGGAGTCTAGCTTGTAGGATTTTAAGCATAACTTTATTTGCATGTGAAATGAGTGCAATGGTGCGATAGTTTGAACATTCTTTGGCTTTGTCTTTCTTTGGAATTGGAATGTAAACTGACCTTTTCCAATCCTGTGGCCACTGTTGAGTTTTCCAAATTTGCTGGCAAATTTTACTGCACTTTTACTGCATCGTCTTTTAAGATTTTGAATAGCTCAGCTGGAATACTGTCACCTCCACTAGCTTTGTTGTTGCTCAGCTTTCCTAAGGCCCATTTCACTTCACATTCTAGGATGTCTGGCTCAAGGTCAGTGACCACCCCATCGTGATTATCAGGGATGCTAAGCTCATTCTTGTATAGTTCTTCTGTGTAATTTTGCCACCTCTTCTTAATCTCTTCTGCCTCTGTTAGGTCCCTGCCATTTTGGTCCTTTATCATGCCCATCTTTGCATGAAACGTTCCCTTCATATCTCCAATTTTCTTGAAGAGATCTCTGGTTCTCCCTATTCTATTATTTTCTTCTATTTCTTTGCACTGTTCATTTAAGAGGGCATTCTTATCTCTTCTAGCTATTCTCTGGAATTCTGCATTCAATTTGGTGTATCTTTCTCTTTCTCCCTTGCCTTTCGCTTCCCTTCTTTCCTCAGCTATTTGCAAAGCTTCCTCAGACAGCCATTTTGCTTTCTTGCATTTCTTTTTCTTTGGGATGGTTTTAGTTGCTACCTCTTGTACAATGTTGCGAACCTCCGTCCATAGTTCTTCAGGCACTCTGTCTATCAGATCTAATTCCTTAAATCTATTTGTCACCTCTACTGTATATTCATCAGGGATATGATTTAGTTCATACCTGAGTGGCCTAGCGCTTTTCCCTACTTTCTTCAATTTAAGCCTAAATTTTGCAACAAGAAGCTCATGATCTGAGCCACAGTCAGCTCCTGGTCTTGTTTTTACTGACTGTATAGAGCTTCTCCATCTTTGGCTGCAGAGCACATAGTCAATCTGATTTCTGTGTTGACCGTCTGGTGATGTCCATGTGTAGAGCCGTCTCTTGGTTGTTGGAAAAGAGTGTTTGCTATGACCATTGTATTCTCTTGACAAAATTCTATCAACCTGTAGCTTAGCAGATGCCATGTTTGCTTTGCCTCTCCTGCTAGGGCTGGAAATACTCATATCTGAAACCCAAGAGAACTAGAGGTCCTCAGTATGGACAGCATTAAAGTAGGTGAACCTGTAGCTCATCTTGCCTTCCTAGGTTCCCCTTTGGTATACATAGAACATAGCATAATATAGTTGGAAGGGACCTTGGAGGTCTAGTCCAACCCCCAGCTTGAGTAGGAAACCCTGTACCATTTCAAATAAATGATTGTCTAGTCTCTTTTTGAAAGCCTTCAGTGATTGAGCACCCACAACTTCTGAAGGCAAGTTGTTCCATTGGTTGATTGCTCTCACTATTAGAAAATTTCTCCTTAGTTCTCTTGGTACTTAGAGATACATTACCTTTGGACACATAAGTTCCATATGAATAATTGCCAATATCCATATGTGTCTCTCCCCCCCGCCATGACTCTTATTATGTTTATCATCACTCCTCTATAGTCTGAATGAGAATAACCTCCCAGATGCACAGAGGGTATTTGTCAACTTTAGAATGATCATGGTTGAAGCCATCTTTTTCCTTCTCATTCCTAGTTGCAACATAGCACGGAGGGAGGGGGGTTTGCCAGGTGTTGCACTAGACAAAACAGACTTTCTCTCTTGGACTTTCTCTCATGGGAACCAAGGTCATCGGCTACTCCCTAGACTGCAGGTTGGGCATTTCATGAAAAGCCCGCCAACAAGCTGAGTGGGGAAACGTAGTTGTTTGCATAGCTTTGGGGTTGGGATTTCTTAACTTTGTATTAGGGAATTGTTATGCATCTCTTCAGACTTGGTTTCATTTTTGAAGTACCAATACTCTGATCAATAAACATGTTCTAGCCATCAGACCAGTCTGTCAGGTTCTTTGGGGTCTAAGATAAATTCCAGGGGAAACTCTAAGATTACTCCAATCTAATAAAGCTTTTAAAACACTCTTACCTTTTTATTAGAGCTATATTTCCATGCATTTTGGATAAGGCTGGTAATACAATCCTGAATCCATTGGTTTGAAAGGACTTATAAGAAACCAGCAAAAGACTGTGAGTAAATGCACATGCAAATATGGATTAAAGAGTTAATTAAAGGCTCAAGATCTAGCCGTAACCCTTATCTGCTGCAGAAATTCTGAGCAAATATTCTTAACTCAACTATAGATCATAGACCCAAAGCAGTGACATAATAAATAATCCACTCTAAATTTTTAAAGGTAAGCCTTCAAACACCATTAATAACAGCTCTGGTGCCATATATCAAAGTGAAGTCTTCCCATTATAGTTGATATCTGCTCTCCAGTCCCCTCCTGCTCCTGTTCATAGTTTGGTTTGAGGATTCAAACTATACAGCTGAACATTTCTGTTTTCTGAAAGCCCATGTTATCTTTTCATGGAATTTCATGCCAACTAGCCCCAACTATTTTATCCAGCAACTGTACTGCAAAATGAGAGACAAATAAAGACTTGACAATATCCAAAGTAGAAACGAGATAAGACAGGAAATCACATAGAAGAGCCAGTATACTGGGGTGACTAATAGGTGGACTAAGACCATATTCCAGCCCACTAGCTTCTAAAGAGGCTATCATTGATTGACTGCACCAATCTCTGTATCTCTCTCTCTACCCAAGTGCCACACAGAATGTTGTTGTGGGGCAACATTGAATGAGAAAGTGCTGATTAACATATCTGTTTAATGAATAAATAAAATGCAAAATAATAGTTATGTGGTAACCATCCTGAGCTGGTTCTGTTTCAGCACCATAATTTATCTTAACCAAATCCAATTCTTGATCAATTTTAAGCTTGAGTTTAAACAACAGAAACAGTGAAATTAAGGAAAGTATAACATCAGGATAAATTGGTCCATTGAACAAAGACTATCTAGTTATTTATTATTTGTCTTATTTCTTGATTTATTAGAGTTTTACCCCACCCTTTCTACAGGAGCCCAAGGTGACATTTATCACATTCTCTCCTAGAATTTTTCGCAGAGCAAAACTCCTGTGAGTCAGGTTGGGCTGAGGGTGTTTTGAAAAGAATTATCACATTTAAAATGACAAATTTTAATAGCTGGAACATTTAATTTGTGCCAAATGATACTAGATTTGGAAGTTCCCAGTAGTAATTGATTATCAAATTAAACCACCTGAATTAATTGAAAAATAAAATTAATCAGCTGGTTGAAGAAGGAGAGTACAAGGCCTTCCAAATAGCTGGTAGAACCTGATTTCTAAACAAATGTTTTTCACATTTGTATCATGAGATCAAGAACAATCAAATCCTTTCTTCTTCTTTCTTATAGTATATAAAATTTGGTGCAGTAGTTAAGGTGCTGCCTTAGAAACCAGGAAACTATGAGTTCTAATGCCACCAGGCATGAAAGCCAGCTGGGTGACTTGGAATAATCATTCTTTCTCAGCCCATCTCACCTCACCCAGTGGCTGTTATGGAGAAAATTGGAGGAGGAAAGAGTATTATGTAGGTTCACCATTTGAATTACTTATAAAGTAATAAAATGGGGGAAAATAAAAATAAATAAAACCTGTGACTTCTCCATATTCTTTGGAATAATAAGTTGTCCTTTCTGGTGAGAGAGAATTTTAAGCCCCCAAAGAGATGAAAGAATATTTGAAAGAAATACTTCAGAAATTGCACAAAATCAGCACCTCTTTTCTATTCATTAAGGTAGCTTTACTTTTTTAAGACTTCCCTGAAAGAGATGCTACTGATAAAAGGAGTCACTCAAGAAATATTTCTTAAAGTACCACCACACTTTTTTCATGCTTTCAGGAAACCTGGAAAAGGTAGCGCTTCAATACACAGCCCATAAGCCACCATGGTGTCTATGTGTCTTAAAACTAGTGAAGAAAACAATCACAACTGCACAACTGAAGACCTTCCCCCTTTTAGGATATTGCAAATGCAGGGCTTCAATTGTGCAGGTGTGGTCACATCTTGACTTATTTTTTAACTCTCCTCTGGATGCCCTAACACAGCCTTAGTAGATATCTCATTGTCCCCTCCCCCATAAAAAAAATCCTGTTTGGGTTCTTTTTTCAGTTCTATCTTCTCACATAAGTTATTGTCCCTCCTCTCTCTGCTATTTAGTAGTAAGAATTACAGGTCACTGAATTTTATTTCTTCCATCTTTAATTCCGTGCACTGAAATTGCAATGGCCTGGTGCACCAGATAGGTCATTGGTGGCTGTCTTCCATCAAACACAGTGCAAGTCATACATTTGATCACCTTGTATAAATGCAGCATTAGAATTTCTGCATAAGAAGACCATGTTTTCCTTGCTATCTTTTTTGCCTGGAAGGTTTTTTCCTGCCTAATCAGAATTAAGTATCATTCGAAAGACACAAACTTTCAATTCAGTATGGTACTTACAATTAACAGCGTGCTCTTGGGAGTCAATTAGCACAGTCTCAGATTATAACTTTGGGACCTTTCCCCCCCCCCATCTCCCCCACTTACGTTACTACTATTTTTCTGCGGCCTCCTCTCAACCCATTCTGGGAACTGGTTTCATTCAGGGCTTTGTTTCCCATTGAGCCTGGCACTGCTGTTAAAGATACATAGATATCCCATCATGAGTCAAATCCTTTTGTGGAAGAAGCAGTCTGGACATGAAGAAAAGAATCCTGTGATTCCAGTGCTGAGCAGAGAAATTCTCCTGCAATCCTCCCCCCCCCCACACACACACACATTCTCATTCGGTTTGGTGAAAAAAAGTTTGAGTGACACTGTGGAGTATGATGTTTCTGTGGTGATTTAGGGATCTTCCTCACTTTCCCCTAAGTACAGCATGAATATTCATGTTTTATTCCGCCATGCTTTCCTGATGTTGCCTTCAGCTTAATCCCCAGCACAAAACTGAGGGAGCTTAAAATCATCCTTAGCCATTCTCTTGTGACACAATTTTGGTAATGGATATGATCTGGCAGGCTTCACCAATCATTTGGATAGAAGATATGACTGGTGGGACGCTGTGGGAAGTTGATGGGGGAAGGGTTCGGTTTATGTGAGGAAAGGTAATACAACCCAGACATGCAGACCATGAGAAGAAAGCACTTCAAAGCACGTCTCCTTAATTGACTTATTATGAGCCCACCTAGGAATTTAATCTTGCAGTGTTCAAGATTATGTTTTAACCCAACAGCCATTAAAATTGCCTTCCTGAAAATCACGTGGTTCTTGCTTTCTTGGTTTGCCAGCTGTAAGTGGCTTGACATGATCTATCCCTTTTGGATTGGGACAGAAATGATACCAAATTTCTGCAGAGGCATCTGATGGCATAATGCCTAATAAGTACTCTCCACTAGGTTAATCAGGTCTTATTCAACCTCATTATAAGTGTGGGTTTTAGCTCTCTTTTGAAAGAATGTTAATCCTATGCTACATAGAAGGTTGGTTATGCTGCACGGGTGAATTGAAACTGGGAAAGAGGCTGGGTTGGCTAGATGGGCTTTGCTATTGCTGTCACTTCTTGGGTCATTGCAGCTTTTCCACTGTTCCTGCCAGTGTAGGATTTTGCATGGCTACATTTTTTGTTCTTTTTATTGCTTTTATTTATCTGTGGTTTCACATAAGAACATTAATCTGTCCACCTGACATTTTCTGGACCAATATCATGCACCTGCAGTTCCAAAGCTCTTTTGCAATGTATTACAGTTAGTTCCAATTTTAGTATGTGTGCTGCCAAAATGAGCATCAATACAGTTAGTTTTGTCCACCTTATCCATTCCATATCCACTCCCTGTCCAGGGTGATATGGTGTTAATTCTTGTTATTATGAGAGGCACAATTACAGTGCCATGATTAAGGAAGCCTAATGTTGTGCACATTGTTCTCCCCAGTCATTCTCAGACTACTTCTGGTATTGCTAGTTTTGACATCAGACCTCTGTCATCTCTGCCAGCACTAACTTCCCTTGCAGCTTGAATTAAGATTTGAACTCAACACAGATAGTCCTTGACTTATGACCACAATTGAGCCCAAAGTTTATCTTGCTAAATGAAACATTTGTTAAGTGAGTTTTGCTCCATTTTACATTTTTTCTTGCCATAGTTGTTAAGTGAATAACTGCAGGTGTTAAGTTAGTAACACGGTTGTTAAGTGAATTTAGCTTCCCCATTGACTTTGCTTGTCAGAAAGTTGCAAAAGGGGATTACATGACTCCAGGACACTGCAGCCGTCATAAATATGAGTCAGTTGCCAAGTGTCTGAATTTTGATTGCATGACCATGGGGATACTGCAATGGTTGTAAGTGTGAAAAACAGTCATAAGTCACTCTTTTCAGTGCTGTTATAACTTTGAGCAGTCACTAAATGAACTATTGTAAGTTGAGGACTACCTGTATTAATCCTGTTGGATACCTTCCTTTTCTCTCTTTCTTTATCCTGCGCTCCCTGCAAGTCTCTTACTCAAACTATTTTTGAATACAGACTTAATGTTCTTTCAGAAAAGGACTTTTATCTGTGTTCAGAAACAATCCTATTAACAGGGATATAGAAGAAGGTTTGGAAGGAGAAATAGGAGACTTGTGAATAATCTGTGAACCAACCTAGATTTCTTGTTCTGGAAAACCCCTTTATTATCATCACTCAGATTGTTCCATTTCTTTCCTATCTAACGTAGATATCTTGATAGGAATTGACCAACATACCATTAGAAGTAAAGTTATGTTGCAGGCTTATAACTTTTTTAGATGCAGAATCTTACGTGATTGGAGTTTCGTAGGTTTAACCCATTAGTAATAAGTGACCACATATGAAATCACTGAGTCCAGCTCTCTTCCATTTATTGTCATCAGATTTCCTCTTTTTCACCTGAGCTAAGCATGATCAACTTTTTTTTTGTTTCCTTGCAAGGCATGATCCCAGGATCCCTACCATTTTTGTCACTGGATAATTCATTTTTCTCAACAGATTTCTTAAACTGTATTGTCAAGAATCTTACAAAATATGTCTATGAATCACATTATTTAATCCCCCCCCAAAAAAACTCTCAAAAACCCCTTTGTCTTTGCATTTTTATTTTAAAAAGTAATTGTGAAGAAAGCTACTAAATTAATATATAAAATACTGAGCACAGTTATTCCGAAGACTCATTAACCCTATTGAACCTAATGAGATTGCTCCCTAAAGAGTGTTTAGAATTGTAGTCTTACTTAATCTTACCTTTCACAGATGGCTGCTATTACCTTCAGATTTTATAAGGCTGGCAACCTATCACAGTACCAAACTGAAGTATCTGTCCACCTCAATTAGCACCATCCATTTTGATTAACAGTGGAATTAGGAGTTCAGGAGAGATCTTTTTCATCATCCCCTACCTGATCATTTATTTCAGATTAATTAAGTTTAGGTTTATGAAAGCTGCCATTCACCATTCAGCATACCCAACAGATACATACGGGTAAACTCATTTAAGGGAAAATACATCTATACTTATTAGGAAAAAAATGGCACTTTCTATTACAGCTCCCGTTATCCCTACATAGAAAGTCTATTCATAAAGGATTGTGGGAGGTTACTTTTCCCCTGTTCTGCTATCTCTTTTCTTAACATTTAAATGATAACTTGGGATACATCATCCATTGTACATTGATATTAATCTTGAAATATGAATTAGAAGGCATTAGATTTCAGGATATAGACTTAACAGAAACCCTGCACTGTTTATTATCATGCCCATGACTAGAAGTGTGAACGTTTGCTCAAGAAATAGCAGTGATATATAACAGAAAAAATTTGCTATAGGGAATGTTTATTCTACAGGCCTCAGACATATGAGAAAGAACACATTTTGTTTTCGCAGAAGTCATACTGGAATATATCAGGTGATGTTTCCCCTTAAAGTCTAATTTAATAGTTGGGAAAAAAATCCAAGTATGTCAGACATGCTCAAGTCAATTCATTTTAAAAGTCCAGATCATCTTGATCGATAACATTTGATTTCTGCTTCTTTTTTTTAGAGATTCGACGACTGTCTTCATTGTCTTCATTTGGGGGATCTTCTCCCATCACAATGCTTGCCTGAGATGATTGGTCTTCTTCCTCCTCTTCATTACTGTCAGGATACATCTTTGCAGGCTTACTCTCTGTAGCCAATTTAGTTTCCCCATCACTTCCACAATCACCATCCTTATTGCTTATATTCTCCTTTTTCTTAGACTCATCTTCTTCATCACTTCTATATTCAGATCCTTCCTGAGACGGCTGCGAAAAAGTCCCTTCAGATCCTTTCTCTGGCGCTTCAGTGGCCCCGTTCTCTTCTGCTCCTCTGTCATCTTCTGGGTTCTGTACAGATTCATTGCTATCTTCTTCTTCTGCTTCATTCTCTCCAGCTTTGTCACCCTCCTTGTTTTCAACCTCTTCTTCAACTTCTGCTGTTTCTGAACATGCCTCACTTATTGCCTCCAAACTGGCATCGTCCTCAAATTTCTGTTCACCACTATCAGGAATCTCTTCCTCAGTGACAGCCTGAGATTCACCAACAATTTCTGCAGGTTCATCTCCTTGGCTTTCATTTTCATCCATTTCTACTGCACTATTATCTGTCACACTAGGTTCACCTTCAGCTTCTTGATCATCTTTTGGGGTTTCTTTTTGTTCTTCATTCATCTCCTCTTCATCATTCAGTTCTTTGTCTCCTTCAGTTTTGGTTTCCATTTCCTGATTATTTTCTTCATATATTACATCCTTTTCTCCCTGTCCTCCACCTGGTTCTTCTTTCACTTCCTTTTCCTGTTCTTCATCCTCTTTTCCTTCCTTAGATTCCCCTGATATTATGTTCTCTTCTGTTTCTTTCTCTTCCTCCTCCTCTTCTTTTTCTTTCACAGATTCCTTCTCACTTTTTTCTTCATCTTCTTGTTTTGCTGCTTCCTCTTTTTCATCCTCTTTCATAGACTCCCCTTCCTTTTCTTCATCTTCTAGGTTGGGTTTTTCTTCCTCTTTGTTCTCTTCCCCTTCTTCTTTCACAGACTCCTGCTCCTCCTGTTGCCCCTCTTCCTGCTCCTGCTCCTGTTCTTCCTGCCGCTCTTCCTGCTCCTGCTCTTCCTCTTCCTGCTCCTCCTCCTGCTCTTCTTCCTGTTCCTCCTTCTTCTCCTCCTGACCCTCCTCCTGCTTCTCTTCCTGCTCCACCTGTCCCTCCTCCTGCCCCTCTTCCTGCCCCTCTTCCTGCTCCACCTGTCCCTCCTCCTGCCCCTCTTCCTGTTCCTCCTCTTGCTCTTGCTCCTCCTGTCCCTCCTCCTGCCCCTTCCTGCTCCTCTTCCTGCTCCTCTGCTCCACCTGCTCCTCCTGTCCTTCCTGCTGTCCTCTGCTCCTCCTGTTCTTCCTGCCCCTCTTCCTGCTCATCTTCCTGCTCCTGCTCCTCCTGCTCCTCTTCCTGCCCCTTTTCCTGTTCCTCCTCCTGCTCCTCCTCACATTTTGCTTCTTCCTCCCCGTCACTTTCCACAATTTCCTTTGCTTCTTGCTGGCCTTCTTCTTTCTGCTCTGCTTCATTAATATCATATTCTGTCTTCCTATGAGCAACACCAGTGTTATTCATCCTCAGGATTTCTTGTAGATCAAAAGCCTTCAAAACTGGATTTGGGGCCTTAGCCATCACCACAACTGTATGTTGTGCAGTCTTGGCTACCATTTTTTTCCTCATACACACATCACAGGGGCAATAATCTTCATCTTTTAGCTGCTCATCATATCTTTCATCTTCTTGAATTGTATTATGAAAGAAGTCATCTTTGTCAATGTCATAAGATAAGTTGCCTGACTCCAATTGCTTATTTGAATTTGTGCTCTGGTCACTGATATTATTGAGTGATAACATACTTGTCAAACGGCGCCTCCGGTTTTCTAGTTCTGGAGTAGATTCATGCTTTAATTCATTTTCTGGAGGTTTTGGAATCTTCTTGCCTGTTTTGCTTTTGATTTTATTTAGTTCTTCCTCCACACTCTTTTGTATCCTTCTGCTCACGTCTTCTTTCAGTTCTGCAATCATCAAATCCAGCTCTTCACTGTTTGTCAGGTTCCATTTCACTTTGAACTCATTCATGGCGCTGACATAATGTGTCATGAATTCCTTCTCAATCTTCTTCAGAAGTTTTAGCACCCAAACTGGGTCCTGGTTGCTGGATCTTTGTTGGATCATTGGAGAATTTTTCACTGAAGTTTGATGAGATATTTTACTAGATTCTGTATCATCTTTAGTCACAGACTGGTTTTCTGAATTGATCTTGGCCTCTTTTTCATCAACAGCCTCATTTACACTTGAGTCAGGTTCTGTCTCATTGTTGCCTGCCTCTTCACTGGGATTTTTTTCTACTTTTTTGGCCATAATGTCTGTGTGAGCCTCCATCAGGATATTATCTGCATTAGAGTCATTCTCTGCATCATTCACATTTTGATCAACATGTATACTATTTTTGTCCAATTCATTATTGTTCTCATGATCTTGGTCTTCCTTTGTTTCTATTACCTCTTGAACTCCAGCAAGTTCTGCTTCACTTTCACCTTCCAGTTTTGAACAAAATGGCTGAGAATGTTCCTCTGGCTCTTCCTCATTACCATCTTCCCACTCTGGCTTTCCTTCTTCAGGGAATTTGGCTTTATCTCTTTTCTCTTTTAATAAGGCACAATCATGGGCACCAACACCACTTTCTTCTCCTGAACCTCCATCGCCACTACTTAGATCAATCCCTGAAGAGGTCATTGTTGTAAAGTCGCCACCTTTCAAATTAGGGTCCTTGAAACTCGACGATGTTTTTATTTGGCCTTTTCCTTGCAGCCCTAAATTTGCATCCCCATTTTCAAATATGTTTCCAAACCATACAGCCTGGAAAATGTTTAAGAGTTCTTTGTATCTGAACCAATTCAGGCATTTATTTTGTTTATTGGATGGATCCAATTCTTCATCAAGGAGCTGTAGGGTAGCAAGGCATTGTATCAAAATATTGGCTGAGTTGCTGAGGTTTTTTCCTAATGTAGGAGACACTTCAGGCAAACTATATGAACGATCCAATTTTGTTTCGTGTTTGGAAGCCAGCAGTGCTTTCATAATCTGCACAGAGATTTGAACGGTGTTGGGCAAGTCTTTTTTGTGGTTCTTTTGGCTGTGGATGTCAGAATACTGGCACTCTCCCTGGTTAGTTTCAGCTTCTTCTGATATAATTTCAGAAGCCTTCTCCTCCTGGGGATACTCCTTTTCTGCTAGCTGTTCACAATCTTTTGTGTTTTCCTTCTCACTACACTCCTCTTGCAATGTGTCTTCCTTCTCACTACACTCCTCTTGCAATGAATCCTGGTTGTTTGAACAGTTTGGAACTTCAGCATGTAATTCAATTGTCTCCTCATCTTTCTCCATATCGCATTTCATCAGCAGAGATTCTGAAGGAATCTTTCTCAGCCACTCATGCACAACTTCTTCTGGAGAGGCATTGGGAAGTGAAGATGGGATGATCTGGTCATAAGTTCCCGAAGCAGCTTCTGTTTCGACTATTGTCTCTTCCTCTATTTGCTTTTTCTCATGCCCAGAGTCTTCCTTTTCCTCTGCCTCATTGGTTGTGTCCATTTCAGTCAACTGTGAACCAGCCATTTCTTTCTGCAGTTCATTTGCAGTTGGCTCCAATTCATTGCTCACAGGGGCACTGTTGATGTTCATCAGCAGAGACCGACTGTTCTTGCTGCTGGGTCTCCCTCTTGGGGGGACAGGGGAGTGGAAATTGAACTGGGCTGTAGATGCTTTTTCTGAAACCTGATTACAATATTTCAAGCTAGCATTGCTTCTCTTTTGTCTTGGTTTGGAAGATTGTGCTATGCTTGACTGCAAGCTGACATCATTATTCTCTGAGGCTTGCATCTCTGAACAAGTGCTCTTAGCATCAGAATGTAACAAGTTCTTTGAACTAGTACACAGAAGATAATTGTTTCTGGTTTCTGCTATGTGGCCACATTTGGAGCACATAGATTCTGAGCTACTTCCTTGCCTGGAAATGTTTTCCTGAGTACTAATTTTGGCAGTATCAGCCCCATTTTTCCCATCAGATTCTAAAATATTGGAAACAGGGGATGATACCTCAGTATCTTCTCTCTGGGTCCTTTTATGACTACTTCTGGAAGACATACTATAGCATTTAGATATCCTGCTGGAATTTTCCTCACTGTTGGTAGCTGCTTCACTTAAAGATGACACATTTGAATGAGAAGAATTATTTGATTTTTCTGAAGAATAGGTTGTCCTGCTGCTTGATCTTCCATCCTCTATATGTATAGGTCCTTTGGTTTGCTTTCTCGTGATAGTGGATCCTCTACTTGATCCATTAGATACTTTGGAATCTCCTTTTAAGTCATTTTGGTTGCATTTGCTTCTGTTGAAGATTCTGGAGGCAGATAAAGCAACACTATGTATATCTATTTCACTGCTATCACTCCTCCTATCCTCTTCATTAGAAATTTTGGACTGAGAAACTCTGTTCTTGGACTTTTTGCTACATTTATTGATTTTATTCTTGATAAGACTATTGGACATTGTCTTTTCTGAAACTGAATTTATTTCATTATCCTCATCTTCCTTTTCAACCTCTACTTGTGTGGCAATTTTATGGGGGCAATCATCACTTGAAAAAGATGATATTTTATTATGTGATGGTATGTGATCATTATATGAAATCTTTTCTACCTTGTCTTTTGTTTCAAATGTATTACATTTACTGGATTTGCTACAGGCACTATTTGGAGAAGAAGAACAACCAACAGCGTCTTCTCTTTCCTTAATGCTACAGGATGAAATTGTCCTTATGACACTACTTGTTTCCTCTAACACTTTTATCTGGCTTTCTATAGAATATTGACATTTTGATTTGTTACTCCTAGCTCTACTTCTTTTACTTTCATCTCTTTCTTTGCTCACTATGGAACCATGTTCATTTTCTGAACTGGCCAAGCTAGCTACACCATCCATTTTGTCTGGTACCTCTTTTTGGCTTGTGTTTGTTTGGATATAGTTATCTTGACAGCAGCAATTTTTAATTCTACCATCCTCTATTTTATCCCCTGGAGTCTCTGAGAAATCTGAAGTCTCTTGTATGATGTGTTCAGAATGTTTTCTTTCATGTGATGAAGTGTGGATACTGTCAATGGAGGCTCCCTTTTTATGGACAATTCTCTGGTGGGATGAAGTGCTTGAGCAAGAAGAGTGTGTGTACCAAGTGTTTGTTGCTCCTGGCTCTTCTTTTTGAGAAGCATGCAAGGGGTTCTTCCAAATATCATAGTTGCTGTGTAACTTACTGCAACAATGGCAATAAGTCACCTCATTTTCAGATTCATCGAGATTTGAAATGTAAGAGTCAGCATCACAAGGATATAATGAGTCTTCCATTTCAAAACTAGTCTCTTGGTTAATTTTCTCTCTTGGCTCATTTTGATTATCTTCCATGACATCTGATTCTTCACAGAGTGTCTCATTCATCAAGCTGGACTTCTTGATATGTGTAGACCATTGAAGAGTCTCATCAGAGAGCAGATGAAAGCAGACTTTCATTTCAACTGATAGGCTGCCATCTTTATTCATATACACTTTCTTTTCTATGTCATCATTGACTAACGAAGGGACCAAACCGTCTTCTTTAGGACAATTGTTTGAAGAGGAGATTCCATTTTCTGGTGATGTTGCTGGACAATTCATGTAAGATTTTTCAGATGATAGCGAAAACCTCATGGACCGATTGCTCAAACACGACCTTGGGTGAATTACACTTTTTTTGGCTTTCAGTCCAAAATTCACTGCAGCAGCAGTGGGGGGGGGGGGGAAGGTAATGAGAAAACAAAGGACAAAAATGAGAAAAAATGCATACCTAATATCTTGAACAGATAATAATAAATTGTAGCAGTTGCTTTAATCACACAAAGAATCTCATTCAGTTTTTAGAATCTCCATAATTGTAAGCATATCTATCACAAATCTATTTTCAAGGGGACTAAATACTGCACCTTGGGGTTGTGTGTGTGTGTGTATGTATGATGTCTCTCAAGGTTTCAAGTTGTGCCAAGAGGCAAGGAAAATAGATTGCAGGATGCATTCATTCCCCCCCACTTCCCAAAATAGGTAATTGCAAATGAAGTGTGCTAAGTTCTATTCCAAACCATCCAGAGCTTTTTAAAATACCAGTATTCTAATCACAAAATGAAGTTGTTATTACTAGGGAGAAGCTAAAATCAGGGAACTACTCAAGCCTGGCTCCATCATCACTCATGTTTGGATTTCAGGTGACCAGATGAGCAGATAATTGTCTAAAGCCATTTATTAGTACTTTCTCCTGTTGTTGTATTCTCTTGCCCCAAACTCAGGAAATTAAGCTGTTCACAATAAACATTATGAATGCCTATTTCTAGTCTTTTTTTAAAAAAAAAAAACCAAATGTTAGTTTTAATGGATGGAGGGGTAACAGCTTTTGATTTATTAAATAAAAAGAAAGGGGGGGAATTAGAAGGCTGAAGTTAGATTGCAGGAGAGCAGGAACTCTTGCTCTAACCTACTGTAGAAGGTCATTTTCCCCTGTTCATCTTATTAACTAACTGATACTTTCAAGAAGGCTTCATTCCTTTCCACTCCCTCCCCCAAATCTAGGAATAAAGTGCACCAGCCCAAATGCAGTCACCAGTCACATGTTCTTACTTTCATTCTTTTTGCCTAAGGTGTTACTGTTGGAGTGAGAAGCTAGACCAGGTAATTTCTCCGAAGAGGGCTTCTTTGGATTTTGCATTATGATTGGCTTGAAGGGTTCTTGGCCAACACAGATGAGCACATTTGGGCAAAGCAGCAGACCTTGCATACTGTCAATCTGGAGAGGAGGCAAACACAATAGCAGTCAATGGGGAGAAAGCAGGGACTAATACATTGAAGGTGCCACTGTTGACTGAGGTTGACTTACACCTCAGTCCAAATCTGGAATGATCACATCATTGTTATTACAGCACGTTTATGTCCCTGTCTTCCAGTCTACGTTTCTGTCAAACTGAAGACTGTAGCAAGGGTGGTAATGATGCATAGTGGACAGAGTTGCATCACACATATGGGTGGAATGGAGATTTTGTTTTGTTTGTTGGGTTTCCCTGTCTCAAAAGAGCAGAAAACCACACTATTTGGTGGCACAGTTCACAGGAAACTGAGGAGCACAAAGAAAACAAGAGGCATATGATGCTCAAAAGCTGCATGTTGCCAACACTCTCCTATTTGAAGAGTGGTCCAGTCTACATCATCTTTAAAGATTAAACATTGTAAGAAAAGATAGAGCAAAAGTCATGAAACTCCCCATCAGCCTCTGGACAGGTGACTGAATAGCAGACACTAAGATTACTAGCCAAAGCAAGATAATAGGCAGAAATGACTCTTTTAGGTTTTATTTATATAATAAATCAGATTAATCAAGCAAACACAACTGATTGCAGAAAACACATTTGCAGGATTGGAAATTACATTAGCTGTCTCTATGAAGACTCATGTCTTACATATTAGCATAAGTCTGATGGCTCTCCTTTGCCTCCTCATTGGGTCACTGTGAATATGGGGTGAATGGATCAGAAGTACTGACAAAAAGGTAATACATTAATGTATAGAAGAGAGTGTAGAGGTATAGCACACTCGCTACAGCTAGTCCTCAACTTACAACTGATGGCTTAGTCGCTGTTCAAACTTAGGGTGGACCATCCAAAAATTACTTACAGCCCAGTTCCAAAGTTATGGCTGCTGCAGCATCTCCACAGCCTTTCTCTTTATAACTAACCATAGGGATGCTGCAGCGCACCTGTGCCTATCTCTCCCCCATTCCCCCCAGTTAGGTCCCCACAGATTTGGGCCTGCTTCTCACCTCACTAGGCCCCACACTCTCCTCCTAAGATCTCTGGAGCTCCAGAGTTGGGTTAGGGAAGCATAGTAAACCACTTTGGAGTTTTTTGCAGCGACTGTATTAAGGAAGAAGAATGGATCAATTTATTGCTGGGCCATGTGGCACAAACCTGGAAGCAGCCACCATTTTCCAAGTGATCATAATTCCTTGTGGCTCTGCTAAAGTGGGAGCTACATCTGTGATATACTGTAGCCCAGGAATGCTGAGGGACAGCATGGCCTGCCCTCCTTTCACAATGTGAAATCTGGATCTCCAAAGATCATCAAAAGGGTGACAGGATGATGGGGGGAGGAGGCCCAAGGCCTGCAGGGACCTGTGGGGGGGGGGGAAGTAGGCCCAAGGTCTGTGGGGATCCCAAGGGGCAGAAAGTGGAGCATGGGATATCTTGGGTATGGTGAGACCGCGGGAGGCCTGGGATAGGTGGGCCTGTGCCTGCATTAGGCCTCCAAGGTCCTTCCTCACCTCTGAGGCACCCTATGCTCCATCTAATGATCACTTCAGGGAGAGCAAGATTTGGAGTCACTAAACAAGGCTATCTCATTCAATGACTATATGCAACTATAATGGGAAGGTCCATTACAGTCATAAGTTGAGGACTATCTGTAGATGTTTAATGATTCATCCAACTGTGTTGGTAAACAGAACTGCCATCATTAATTGGGTTGCCTGGTTTGTGCTTCCTTCCTGGGTTGCTAACCAAAACTTTGTCATCAGGGGTGCTATGCTAATAAATGCTGGCATGCTGTTTTCTCTTTTCCTTAGGAAGATTTCAGCAAGCCACACATTTAATTTTCTCTTCTCTCCACTTTCCCTTTTATGACTTATGTTTGACAGCTTGGTCCTCAGTTATTTTGATGGGCTGTTTTACCTCATTTTATTTATGGTTTTAAAACATTTGCAGTTATGTATACCTATTAACCAGAACTTTCTAAGATAAGCATACTGATACTTGTCTTTAGATCGAGGACCACCTTTAGAAAAGCTGATTCTTGTGTAAATATCATTGTCATGCATTGTGATCACACACAAATTTATAAATTCAGATTAAACTTATTAAATAAACAGTCCAATTTTGCTTTTGCATTTTCATTTAGTGCTGTGCCAGCATCAGGACTCAAGACTCACCCTTTTCCCATCTATTGTGTAGAGCTTTCTCACAGTGAACTGCATAATTTCTGAAATTTCATCCAAGAGAACTTTGAAGCTTTGTGCATTTCGACGGTTCAAAATAATTGGCAACTGTGTTGTAATATCTCCATTTTTGATCAGAGTGATTTTCTTGGGTATCCTTGGACTCTGTTGGGTGAAAGCCATTGAGTAATCTTCTTGTTTGATATCTTGAGCTACTCTCTTGAGAACACTGGCTGGCTGTCTAACCTTTTGGGGACTCAACTTCCGGTTGGCAACACCAGCATTAAGAGGTGTGACATATTTCTTATCTGAACAAAGATAACATCCTCCATCCTCCAGCTGATCCAGTGTGCTGATGAAGTGTATCCCTCGTGGGGTTGTGATGGCCCGCACCCCAAAAGGCAGGGGGACCCTGTGAGAGAGGTCATCCATGAGAGCATTGAAACTTTTGAAACTGCGTTGATTGATGGCCATCTTGATTCCTGCAAACTGTGGATCCCCACTCTTGTAGAATGTTATTTTCTTGGCTGGAGGCACCTGGGTGACAGCATTTGTACGAACTGTTGGAGGAAGTGGCTGCTCATTGCTATAAGAACTGGTGAATTGACAATCAAGAGGTGGTAGGCTCATCCTATGGAAGGTTTAGAGGTAACTGCAATGCAAGAAAAAAGGAGTATAATTATAATTACCTACACATAAAACACCACATATATAGCCCAATAACCAGAAGTCTAGCAAACAAATCTAGCTGGAAATTCATCTGGTTAGTCCATATATTTTATATCGCATCCTACCACTGCTTTATTAGTAGAATTAGGTAGCAGATTTAATGAAACACTTTGTGCAATGCCTACTTGATCATTGTTCCACAATCTTAAGAGTGCATTTTCCCACAATTACTTGGACACACTCAGGTACCAGCTTTGCCTCCATTTATGCCAGATTTACCTTCCTTAAAGTTTCTTGTTTGCAGAATCCAAACCTAATGTCTGAGACTTTAAAAATTGTCTCTATCTACATGCATGCATGCAAGAGGTGCACACACATACACACACACACACACACACACACATTTAACATGCTCTTGTGCCCCCCTAAAGCAAATGGGTTGCTTCAATTTGCATAACAGATGTCCCACTTTCCATGGCACACTTCAGGAGAACATAGCTGTATATACCATATCTCCTGGGGAGAGATTATTTTGGTTTCACACATTCTAGATCTGCTGTTGGCTTAGATCAAAACTTGTTAAAGCTGACTCAGAACCTTTCTGCAGTACAACCTTCAGCTGCTTGACTCTTGTGCATAAACTGCCTGGAAATGAAATCAAGAAATTCCTTTCTAAATTTTGCTACCTTCCTCAACTTTGGTCACAGTAATGGCAGACTATGGTTAACACTGCCTCTGTTGGGAGATTCTCCTTCTCACTAGAGTAAAAGAAAAAAACTGGCACAATTCTTGTCAAAGAAAAAAGAAAAAGAAAAGAAAAGAAAATGAACAAACAAAGAAGAAAAGACCAGCTCTTCACCCTTCCTGTGCTAAAGCTGTTCAAGACAAACAAAAACAAAGGATTTGCCAGCAATTCCTTGTTCTACTGTTCTTATAAAAACAGAACAACAAACTAACACTCCCACAACTCCACAACTAAAGGTCCAGACTTTCATGGCAAGCAACTCAACATGACTGTTGAGAGAACAGAGAGCAAGGATTGAGGAAGCTTGTCCCAAATCCCACCACAGTGAACCAGAACAGAGGCATTTGTGCAAGATGGAATGAAGTACAGCAGGGGAGCTGAAGGGGAAAAAAAAAACTTCTATTGTGGAGTAAGAAAACTGAGGAGGAGGTCACCTTCCCAGCAGGCTAGAGGCAGGCGAAGGACAATATCATCCGATGCTGCCCTTCTATGAGTGTAGATGGCCCATGTTATATACAGTAATCTTTATTTGGTCAATGACCAGCGCAAAATAAACAAATACAAATACATTCTAGGAACAGAGTTATGTGCATGAATATAGTATTTTAGCATCAAAATTATACCTATAAGACCAGAGTACTATAAAACTAAAACTAACACAAGATACTTTCTATAATTAAAAAGATCATATTTTAACAGTTTAGCTATAACCTATAGCTCAATGGCACTGAAGAAAGTCAAACAAAATTATCCCTATACCAGCTTTTGTCTTATTTCCATTCTAGCAACACACAGTATACCAGTAGTTACAGAGAAAGTGATGGAAGGTTTCAGATTTTCTAAAGAAACTTCAGAAAGTGCTTGTATGATTTCCGGCATATATGATTTCCAGTAAAATAAGATTGGTCCAAAAGGTGCTGTAAAATTTACTGTGTGACAATTCATGGGTGATTGTTTCCATCTCATTAAAGCCACATGGGGAGGTGAGCTCTGTGAATGGAATTTTAACAGCCCTGCCTTACAGCAAAGGATGTTATGTCTAGCTTTTTAAATATATATATATATATATTTCTCAGCTTGGGAAAATGGCTTGTACTCATATCAGAACAAATAGGAAGCATGGATCTATTTTTACAGAAATGGGACTGTATGAGATGCATAGCTTCAAATTATATTTTTAATGGTTAATAAATTCAATCAAGAGGATTTTCAGGGCAGCTCCCATCTTTTTCCCCCCAAAACCTTTCCAGGTTTATATGTCAGGCTGATAGGTCTGTAGTGTCCTGGATCCATCCCCCCCCTTTTTTTTTGAAGATGGGAACTACATCAGCCCTTTCTGCAGGCCTCTGGTATTTCCTTGATGCTCCAGGATCTTTGAAAGATGGTTCAGTGGTTCTGAGATCACATCTGCCAGTTCCTTCAGAACCTTGGGGTATAATCCATCTGGTCCTGGTGATTTGAACTCGTTGGGTGGACAGGTGCTCTCTTATCATTTTCTTGTTTATTTTGACTTGCATTCCTAATCTGCATTTTACTGTTTTTTTGTTTTTTGTTTTTTGATAGGATGGATTGTCCCAAAGGTGTTTTCTTTCAAAAGGCAATTGGACTTTCTTGAGACTGAAGAAAGTGCAGTTGCCTTTTGAAAGAAAGCACCTTTGGGACAACCTTGATCTGAGAATCTCCATAGATGATAGGGTAGGCTGTTTTTCCTTTTGTGTAAAGACAGATGCAAAAAATGAATTAAGCAGTTCTGTTTTCTCCCTGCTACTCGTTACCTTCTTGCCATTTTTCTCTCATTAATGGACTAATTGTTTCCTTGACTGCTGTAGCTTCCCTCCATTCTTCTGGCAGAATAGAGTTGTATTTATTTGCAAATGTTGTCGTTCCCTTCACATCTCTTTGTGGATTCATTCAGAATATTACATTTTGCTCATTAATTCCTCAAATACTCTAAGGGTCCTCTTTAGAACTGAAGACTCCAATGCTGAACAAACTTGCCAGAACAAACTTGCCAGAGAGATTAAGCACAGTACTAAAATAGAATGAAAAGATCTGTTCGTGTAAAACGTTTAACCGCTGCCCCTTGACATAAATAAAATGAAATGCTCACAGCTGGCCTTTGGTAGCACTTTTCAAAATCTGGCCCCCAATAAACTCTTTCTTTTCAGGCAGGGGCACAGGACAGGACTCATCTCAGTGGCCAAGACTGCTTGAGCACAAATGGACAGTAGTGTGAAAATCAGTAATTATCTTCTGTGCAACTAGTTAAACTGCCCTGGAAATGCCTGAACATGTGGCTTGCAGGATTAGCACAAAGGAGAGTAAACAGAGAGAAAGAAGTATGTTTTAGCAGTGTGGTTACAGAGAGAGTGAAAGAGGATCAAATCACAGAGGCAAATAAATGAAAGAAAAATAAATGGGCGAAGAGGAAAAAGAGGAGAAAGGTGTGTTTGGATGGAGTTGATAAAATCCTAAAAAAAAAAAAAGAGGGGTGAGAAGTTTAAAGTGTACTGTAAGAAGTGGTGGATAGATGTGGTGGAAACCAGGATGATTTTATAAAGATAGAAACCTATCAAGTATGGTTAAAAACTAGTTTTAGCTGTGTTTCTTTTTCTTTTTATTCTCATGCCTTCAATTTCTTAGGCATTATTTCTTTCTGTTCTTCTGCATTCTGTGCAAGATGTCTTATCTCAAAAAAGCATAATATAATGCGTATAAATGCATTCGAAATAGCCAACACAACAGATTCATATTGTATGTATGCTAAATATTCAACACAAAAAATATGATAATCACAAAACATATTTTTAAAAAATATAAAATTATTTTAACCATTCTTATAGGAATTCCTACACCTCTTAGGAATTGGGTCACTTTGCTGAATGTACTTTCCTTTGCCTGTATCTTTTTTGTATGTGATACTTAGAATTTAGAACGCTATTCCAAATATAGCCTGACCAACACAAACTATAAAATGACTTGTCTCATAGTGGTGGATTAAATTAGGATATTGGTGGAACTCTTTGCAGTTGTTCTGATTCCATATGCACCAAGATGAGCAATATTCCAGCCAATGGAAAGTACAGAATATTAACATTACCAAATTAATTGTATCTATATTAATTTGGATACATTTTGAAATATCAGGAATCTCAAAACATCCTCTCAACAGTTGAGCTGTAATGTGCTAAGTATGTTATAATATTCAGCATGTGAGAAAACTAATAAATGATTATCTTAGGACAGGAAGCAGCTAAAAATGAACTCACACCGAAACATGTCCAAGAATGAGCTCTCACATTTAATATTTCAATATACTTAATCTTCTTGTGAGATTCCCAGGATTTATTCCTTTTGCACTTTGTTGTTTCCTCACTCACAAACAGTTTTTGACATTAGTCCATGTGTCTTAAAAACCCAAATGCTGACAACTAAAGTCAATCAAACTACAATATAATTTGTTTGATTACTACCTTTTCAATGACTCAAGATCTTTTCTCAAATGCATTTCTTAAATTTAACAAAATTGGGAATGACATAGCAAGAGGATTTATATGGAAGGTGTTTTCAAAGTGTTTGACATAACCATGAGCTCTGGCAAAATGAATAGTGAGTTTCTCTGCTGTATATCCAAATAGATAATATTTCTTTTCTTTCCATTGGAAGATTAACCAGTAACTCAATTAAGTGCCAGGTAAGATCTAAACCAGTGTAAGCTTTAAGCCCCTACATGCTTATCTTACATTTTAAATTTAATAGGGCTTTTCTAGTCAATGACCTAATAGTTAGAACCCTAATCCCATCAATATCAATAGATCAGGATCTAAACCCAGGTTTTTTGGGGAAAGCAACCCACAAATTGGCTTGCAACACAATGACAAATTGCATTCATTTAATTGACTTCAATTGACTTCCAGTGTAAAATAAGACTTACCAGAGTGAAGACAGACTAAAGACATCACGCTGTTCTACTCCCCAGCTCAAAGCAGAGCCTCTTTCCTCTTCTGGGCAACTATATAGGAAATTTAGAAACCTCTTAGAGAAGACAGTATTCGAATTCAAAAGTTAGCTGTAATTTCTGTATGATCACTCAATTGCAGTCTACACATGCAGTTGCAGCCTGATAGAAGGTAATCTCATGAAGACTTCAAAATTAGTCACCTTCTCCCCTTTGGAAACTTGACTTCCACCGCATCAACCTGTGTAAAAGGAGACCTCTTTTTCTTGCAATATAAAAAGAAAGTGGTATGCTGTTGTTCTTATTTAATGGCTAATCCAAATAGGATTATGATGGGCAGGAAAGCTACTTAGGTGGCAAGTGCATCTGCACAGACCAATGAGGCACAACTGATGATGGGAGGGTCCTTATTGCTAAAGATAGAGCCCCAGCAGCTTCAGAAGAATTCTCTGTTATGGTCCTACAAGAACAGGCCATGATCTAAACTGTTTTAAGCTCCCTTCCTTGATAAGGAACACGTAAGCCTCATAGGTAAATCACACTGCAATTACTCCTAGAAACAAGATTATAGGACTGCATCCTTTGGGGCATGTTATAGTTTTATCCACTCATCCTTGAGTCAGCAGAAAACTACACAGTGTGAACTCTGCTGTTTCCATTGCTGATCTTTCTCCTGCCTATATTCTCAGGAGTTTGTCTTGTCAGCCCTGCTAGATAGACCGGAGCAGGAAATCAACTTTACAGGAAGGCTAAAGGCTTTTAAAAATTGCTATTGCCTATAATAATAGAATCTTGAAGACCTCAGTGTTGTATCTCCTCCCATTGTTATACTCCAGTGAATTGGAGAGATGTCTGATGATGAGTAATTTCTGAATGTTATGCCATAGTTCTGGGCTTTAAAAATGCTACAGCTGCTTCTAATGATCCCTACATATTTCCATCTATTTCATCTTCCTCACTCTCTATGCTACCCTTCAAGATATGGAGTGAAAAGCCCAACAGATTTTAGACACATTAAGGCTGCCATTGTATGGTGTAAGGACAGGGGTAAAAACATTACTTTAACCCTAGTACAGCGAAGGAAGATTAAGGCTTCCTATCTCATGGATTAAGAACAAGATGAAGGCAACTTTGTGGAACAATGGAGAAAAGGATGTCAGGACACGTTCTGTCCTATGGCTAGGAACAAGAGGGGTGCAACCATAATTGTACTCTTCTGCAATGGCTATTATTTGCAGCTATTCCTATTTTGCATTTGTAATTTCTGTAAATGGTTATGAAATAGAATGTTCCACCTTGAAATGTTATTCACAAATTGAAATAACATTTCAAGGAACTTGCAGAAAGGTATAAAAAACTAGTCATGTTTCACTTTGACCATGCCTTCCTGAATTTTCTTTCTCTTACATGGTTCAGCCATACAGTTGGAAGGAGCTTGGAAGTCATCTAATCCAACCCCTCACTTCCTGAGCTACTTAATTCAGATTCTTCATTTCAGAATGTTATTGCCAAGTTCCAGATCAATGATCATCATGCCATTATTGACTAGCTTCCAATCTTCCATTCGTTAGGAAGATGGTTGAGATGCTTGTGGCAGATCTACCCAACAGGAAGCCTGTAGATCCTTTTCAATCAGAGCCCAGGCTCTGGTTTGGGGTGGTGACAGGATTGGCTGAAGCATCAGCTGTAATTCTGTCTGAGGCAGGAGGACCTGGCCACATTAATTCATGCTCTTATTGGCATCCTATTGGTCTATTGTAACATTCTCTACTCATAAAAACTACCTAAAAACTATGGCAAATCTAAAATGCAGTAGCCTGTGTGCTATCTGTTTCTAATTGTTGAGACCAGTTTTGTGGACCCTGCATTGGCTTTGGGGTAGAATTTAAGGTGCTAGTTTTAATCTAAAAGTCCTTGATGGGTTGGCATTTGGAGATGTACAGAAATTCATAGTCCTACCAGTACTAACCCAATTAATTCAACTCAGCAGAGAGGCACAGCTATTGATCCCACATATTTGGAAGGTCTCTAGGAGAGCTGGAGTAAGGAAGATTTGCATTTCTATGGCAGCACTGATGCTGTGGGATAGCCTCCTGGTTGACAACAGGCTAGTCCCTTCTTTGCTAACATTTTTAAAGCGTCTAAAGACTGAGTTGTTCTGCACAGCCTTCTCCTGATTTTTTTAAGCCATCTATATTCTCTACGTTTGTAATTTTATTTGGATGGGGTTGTGAGGGTTCTTTTATTTATAATGGTATTTCTATTTGGTGTTATATTTGTAAAAGCCTGCAGCAGCCTCTGAATTGTGATAAGATCGTGGCAAATAAATAGATAAATAAATATTAATGTAACATTAACAAACCTGAAATACTAGTTTTTGCTGCTGAATACTTTATTGATTAGAATCTTTTTTTTTATGTTTAGCTAAAATTTTCATTCACTGATTCTATTCCTGGCCCTTCATCAATAGCAAATAAGTTTGTGTCATCTCCATTATCTTTCAGATATCTGAATACAGCAATCCAAGACTGTAACTGAAAGAATGAATTCAGTAATGAATCTCTTAATCCCTCTTCCTGCTTAGCAGTTACATGATTTGATGGCTCTGGGCATGTCATTTTAAGGCTTAGCTCCACTTTGGAGCAAAAATATGACCTATTTTACAAGGTGTTGCAAGGCTTACCGATCATATATGTGAAATGCTCAGATACCAGGGATTACCGTTAATTCCCCTCCTCTCCAGAAGATAGTCCTACCTTTTTTGTATTATAACCACCTATTTTTTATGTGCAATGCCTTTTTCAAATATTAAACTGCAGGGTGCAAAAACAGCAGCCTATGTTCTTTATTGTCTAGCAAATTAGCTGGCTAGAAAACAACCTTTCCAAGCTTGATACTCACTCTTAGAATGTCTTCTCAGGGAAATTTACTTGACACCAAGTATTTTACCAGCACAAACTCATACATGTGTGTCTTTGTTCATTTCTTCAGTGTTGTAGTTTTATCTCTCTCCCTCTCTTTCTTGCAGTTGATCTGATCTGCAGACTATTTAATTAATATTGTATTTTAAAATTATAAGTATTACTACCATCAATATTTAGTGCTAAAAAGGAATAGAAACTTTTTTATTTAATTGGTGTGGGCTTCCTTAAGTGATACTTTCCCTTGTGTCTAAGATTTCCTTGGTTCCTGCTTGTATTTCACTTGTACAATACACTAGGAGGAACGAAGGAGATATACCTGGCAGGAGGGAAAGGATAAGTCTTTCATAATCAGAGATATTTAGATTCCAGGAATAGCAAGAGGCAGCCAGTACTGCTGATTGGATTTTCAGCTTCAGCATTTTGCTCCCTTGAATGACATTAAGTGCAATTGCAGAATATATTAACCCATGGTTCACTTAACCTCAGTTACTCAAGTTTTTGCCTTTGACAAGGAAAGGTAATCCATGGAAGAAATACACAAATACATACACATACAAACAAACACACCCACGACACACACTGTCCTGAATATAACTCACTAATCAGGAGAATCACTTTTGAATTAAAATATAGAGTGGCAGCGTGATGTCCTTACCTAGAACTGAGTAGTCAAACAGAAAAGGGGAATTCAAACAATGTCCTTCTTTTGGAAGTATTGCAGGGGGTTGTATCCTTCTCAACCTAAGCCACATCAAAATTGAAATACAATCCAGAAATTCTTTCCCATACCTGTGCTATCAAAGATTCTGTATCACCATGTCAACATAATGAAGTAAATAAGTATAGATAAATCTTGACTGGGAAATATCGTTTCGTGGAACTTGTATGAAGACACTCCTTTAGGGCATGGGAAGATGGATAGACATACAGTATAGCTTATTTAGCATAAGTACCATAACTTATTGGGGGGGGGGGAATCTTATAAAGCAGAATAAAATTATGTCCAGCTGCCTATGATTGGTCACTGCTGTATATTTTAAAAAATAATAAAACTCTGACAATTGGATAGATTAAATAATTCAGAAAGCAAATAAAAATAAGAAAGAATGTAATATGGTGGGAATCAGTATTTTGTGGTCACATCAAGTATTAATGCCAAGTTTGTTTTCCTGCAACTCTTATTGTATACGTCTATGGAGATTCTCAGTCATCCAGGTCATAGTTATCCCAAAGATGATTTTTTACGAGGCAACTGGACTTTCACGAGGCAACTCTTATCCCTCCCCCTCTGTTCAAAATTGAACAACCCTCTCTCAACAGAGGGGGAGAGATCCGACATCATCTATCTCCAGTCTACGACACAGTCCTTTGAGCAGTTCCATGAAGGCTCCACATCCATTTGCACTACTCAGGTGACCCTGAAGACACAGATAAGCCTCCAGGTAGCTTTAACGACTCACTAAAAGAATGCAAATGAACAGCTGTCTGCAGGAGTATAAATCTTTCCATTCCCCACCATCCAGTCAGAGTTGAAGAAGCTTCTTGAATGAGAAGCAAAATGTCTTCAAAGAAAAAAAGTCCAGCTGTCTCGTGAAAAAGCATCTTTGGGACCTTATCGTATACAATAGAGTAGGATCTGGGTGATTATTATGGAGCAATTTTGGCTTCAGGGCTTTGGATTTGCCCATGAAGTCTAAGCTAGGAAATGCCGCTGGTCATATCTTTTATAGGTGCTTCAGCATTGCTCAAGATCCCAGTTTCTCCTGACTGAGGAAAATTGGCTTGTTTAATCTGAAAACCTGCTTAGCCAGGAGATTTTAGACCTGTTTGCTTAACAGGAAAACCTGCAGTTTACAGGGCCAGAAGAAGATGCCTGTTGATGTTAGTATAGGAAAGTAGCAGTAGTGGTACTGTGGGTGCCAAATGATATCAGCTCTGGTTCTAGAAAAAATAGTTATATAAGAAAAAGAAAGATATCTTTATCTGTATAATTAACTTTAGATGTATATAATAATATAAGGTGCTACTTCTCGAAATAATTTGTTAACCCCTGCCTATTAGGTCAGCATTGTATCTCATTATTGCAGACGAAGGTTTAGGCCAAGAGATGATAAGGCTGCCTTGAATTTCACAGTTAGGATGAAGTTACTTTTTAAAGTGTTAATTCATAATTTGTGATTCTTGAAAGAGCATAAGGGTTGGCAAAGAAAGCATGGATAAGAACATAAGTGTCAGATATAAGGCACAATAATAATAATAATAATAATAAAGTTGGAAGGGACCTTGGAGGTCATCGAGTCCAACCCCCTGCTCAGGCGGGAAACCCTATACCATTTCAGACAAATGGCTGTCCAGTCTCTTCTTTAAAACTTCCAGTGTTGGAGCATTCACTGCTTCTGGAGGCAGGTTATTCCACTGGTTAATTGTTCTAACTGTCAGGAAGTTTCTCCTTAGTTCTAGGTTGCTTCTCTCCTTGATTAGTTTCCATCTGTTGCTTCTTGTCCTGCCTTCAGGCGCCTTGGAAAATAGCTTCACTCCCTCTTCTTTGTGGCAGCCCCTGAGATATTGGAACACTGCTATCATGTCCCCCCTCGTCCTTCTCTTCATTAAACTAGACATACCCAATTCCAGCAGCCGTTCCTTATATGCTTTAGCCTCCAGTTCCCTAATCATCTTTGTTGCTCTTCGCTGTACTCTTTCTAGAGTCTCAACGTCTTTTTTACATCGTAGTGACCAAAACTGGATGCAGTATTCCAAGTGTGGCCTTACCAAGGCATTGTAAAGTGGTATTAATACTTCACGTGATCTTGATTCTATCCCTCTGTTAATGCAGCCTAGCACTGTGTTGGCCTTTTTGGCAGCTGCAGCACACTGCTGGCTCATATTTAAGTGATTGTCCACTAGGACTCCGAGGTCCCTCTCACGGTTACTGCTATTGAGCAAGGTACCCCCTATACTATACCTGTACATTTGGTTTTTCTTGCCTAAATGTAGAACCTTACTTTTTTCACCATTGAATTTCATTTTGTTAGATAGTGCCCAGTGTTCAAGTTTGTCCAGATCCTCCTGTATTTTAAGCCTGTCTTCTGGAGTGTTGGCTATTCCTGCCAGCTTGGTGTAGTCTGCAAATTTGATGATTTCCCCATCTATCTCCTTGTCCAAATCGTTGATGAAGATGTTGAAGAGCACTGGACCCAGAACAGAGCCCTGGGGCACCCCACTACACACTTCCCTCCATGTAGATGCGGTTCCATTGAGGACCACACGCTGAGTACGTCCGGTCAGCCAGCTACGGATCCATCTGGTGGTGATGCTGTCTAACCCACATTTTTCTATCTTATCAAGTAGTAGGTTGTGATCTACTTTATAAAATGCCTTACTGAAGTCCAAGTAAATTATATCCACAGCATTCCTCTGATCCACTAATTTTGTCACTTGGTCAAAGAATGCAATAAGATTTGTCTGGCATGATCTGTTTTTGACAAACCCATGTTGGCTTTTAGTAATCACTTTGTTTGCCTCTAGGTGTTTGCTGATTCGTTGTTTGATTATCTTTTCCAGAATCTTCCCAGGTATTGAGGTCAGGCTGATAGGTCTGTAATTTCCTGGGTCCATTTTTTTTCCTTTTTTGAAGATGGGAACTACATCAGCTCTTTTCCAGTCCTCTGGTAGTTCCCCAGTGCTCAGGATCTTTAAGAAATATAGTTCAATGGTTCTGAGATCACATCTGCCAGTTCCTTGAGAACCCTGGGGTGTAATCCATCTGGTCCTGGTGATTTGAACTCGTCTAGGCTGGACAGGTGCTCACTTACCGTTTTCTTGCCTATCTTAACTTGCGTTTCTATTCTGTTTTTTATGGCACTATTTTTGGTAGGTTGGTCTGTTTTTTCCCTTTGTGTAAAGATAGATGCAAAAAACGAGTTAAATAGTTCTGCTTTCTCCCTGTTGCTTGTCACCTTCTTGCCACTTTCACCCCCTAATGGACCAATCATTTCCTTCACTTTTTTCTTGTTTTTTGAAAGAAGCCTTAGTTCATTTTGAGCCTTAGCTTTCCTCACTTCATCTTTGCAGGCTCGGGCTATTTGCTGATATTCTGACTTAGTTATGTGTCCCTCTTTCCACTTTCTATACTTGTCCTTTTTATCTTTCAATTTATCAGAGAGTTCTTTATGCAGCCATGCTGGTTTCTTTTGAGAGCTGTTATTTTTCCTCTTTGTTGGTATTGTGCTAGACTAGGCTTTTATTATCTCACTTTTCAAAATTTCCCAAGCTTCTTGAGTTGTTTTCCCCTTGAGGGTTCTCATCCATGGAATCCTCCCAAGTCCTCTCTAAGTTTATTGAAATTAGCTCTCTTAAAGTCCAAGACTCTAGTTTGACTGTGTTCTATTGCTTGTGCTTCCATAATGTTGAATTCCAATATTGCATGATCACTTCCTCCCAAGGTTCCTGTGGCTTCAACACCTTCTATCATTTCATCTCTGTTAGTGAGAATTAGATCCAAAATGGCTAATCCCCTAGTTCCCTTCTCTACTTTTTGGGAGACAAAGTTGTCTGCTAGGTTTGCAAGGAATCTGTTTGATCTTCCACTTGGTGCAGAGTTTGTCTCCCAGTTGATGTTAGGGTAGTTAAAGTCCCCCATTACTATTGTGATGTGCTTCCTACATAACTTAGTTATATGTCATGACACCTTCACATCATGTCATTTGTGTGGCGATGTCATATCACATGTGACCTTATGTAACCTTTCCTGTGCCTACTTTTCCTCCTTCATCAGGTCATCACATTTTGCCTCCTCTGCTCAGTCTTCCCTAATATGGGGGGGGGGGAATGAGTAAAATAATAGGAAAGGAAATGTATATGCTAGGGAAAAGTTAAGCAGCCTCTCCTGTTTGCTGATTCTCCCTCACAGATGCCCTTTTCCTGCCATCTTTTAGAATTACAAAGTAGTCACAAAAGATTTTCCAGTGCTGTGATTGGAATTACATGCCCAGAGCCCTAGGCTTGGAGTAAAAAAACAAAACAAAACCAGGTCTTCAAAGCTTTGCAGAAAGACAGCAGGATTAGGGCAAGTCTAAACTCTAGGGGAATGATATTCCAGAGTGTGAATGTTTCAGTAGAAATGGTTCTCCTTCTGAGTCCCACCAGATGATACTCCCTAATGGGCAGGACCCAGAGCATTCCTTTCCTCTTGGCTCAGGACAGGTAAATACAACCGAGGAGAGGCAGTGCTACAAGTAACCTAGCTCCAGTGGTGGGATTCAGCCGGTTTGCACCACTTCAGCAGAACCGTAGCTAATTTTTTGTTGCCCAGGCCCAGAATGGACTTCCAGAAGCGACATCCACACAGAGAACCGGTTGTTCACATATTTTAATCCCACCACTGCGTAGCTCCAAATCATGAAGGGCTATAAAGGTGACAACTAGCACATTGAATTAAACCCAGAAGCATAGTAGCAACCAATTTGACCTGCAGAGCAAAGACATCACACACTCCGAATAGTAGGCACCATAGCTGCCCACATTGTTGCATTTTGGAATATTATGGAGTATTCCATTACATAAAACAAACATAAAATCTCTGGCCTCAAACCCTAGATTACGTCATTGTTTTCTGATCTGCTGTTGTGTTTTGCTTGTTATTTAGTGAGAGGATTTTTTTTTTAATGTATAAGAGCACTGAGGTGTCTACATTTCTCTGCAATCTCAGGTGCTACCGAACCAGATCAGCCATTCCAATAACAGGCACAAGACCTCCCCAGTCTTCCATATGATGACTCAGAATTTTCTGTTTAATTCAGTAGGAACGATGTCTAAATCCTGCAAAAACAGTTAACAAGAGCCATTGAATAGTGTTCTTACCATGCTCAATAGCTGCAGTTAATCTTCAAAATAGAAATATTAGGGTTGAAGACAGAGGTGGCATTTATGTACAAGAGCCAGAAAATCAACTTCTGTGCATGTTTCTCAAATCCTGTGCAATCTGGCCCAGGCATTCAAACCCTGTCTGAAGCTATCAGCTGTGACTGGTGGCATATGTATCACAGAGGGGCTCATAAATCATGCCCATAGGACACTAGGTAAGTCACTAAAACTTTAAATCTCTCCCATATATTTGTATCTAAGTATTTCATAAATGTGTAACTGAAAAAGTGGGCTTTTTATCTCTACTGGACCCTTTGATGGGCAGATTAACATAAGATACAAAAGTTAAGACTGGGCTGCCGTAAGAGCTGTGCTCTGGAAGGGAGTATGCAAGTGTGTCCTTGTGACAGAACCTTTTCTTCCAGGGTTTTGCATCGTAAGCCAGTGTCTCCTAGCAACCAATCCAGGAAGGATGGCCAATTTGACTGCGGAGGGTGTTAAAGCTGTTCTTCAGTTGCAGGTAAAAAACGAGAGGTAAAAGTTTAAGGTGATCATGGTAGAGGGGAGGGGAGAGCCCCAGAAAATCTTGGTGAAATATATCGCAGTTTGCCAAGTTCCATTACCATGGAAACCAGGAGGACCTTTAAATAAGGCTTCAGACGCCTTCCTGCCTTCTTCCTGGAGAAATCTTGAAGGCTTGCATGTGTAAACTTTTCATTTTAATTCACTGTTGTTGTTTTTTTACTTTATTCTGACCGAGAAAACATTGTTTTAAAAAAATGCTGTTGCACAGTGTCTTTTGATTTTAAAAGTACTAGGAGATGCATTGATTAAAGTAGCCAGATTCTGACTGTGCAGTTGACTGTTACAATGTGCTCTGATACTGACATTTTAAATCCAGAGAGGGGCTTTTCACACTGGATTTTATGTGCTTATATATGAGAAAGGGAGTGGATGAACTTGATGGCAGATGTTTTTCTTTAAGAACAATGAAATTAATTACTGTATTCTTGGATTGTTTTGACATTTGATTTTCTAACCCAGTGATGACAAACCTTTTGGGCTTGGCATGTCAGAAATTCAGAAAAATGTTGACTCGGCTTCTCTCTCCCCCTCCCATACACACACATGAACAAAAGCAAAACAATTCTCTAGCCCCCCCCCCCCGCCCTCTAGGCCACCCTGAGCAGTGATACTCAATGGCAGCACTGAGGATTGACCTGAAATAGAGAGCAAGGGCCTCAAGGCCCACTACTTCCTAGGCTCTGCCATGTAGCACTTACCTTCAGGTGGTTTCTTTCTGTTGAAAGGCCCCGAGGCTGCTCCAGGTTGTACAAGGCCTTCGTTCTTGAAGCGGCTTTGGAGAATGCTCTGTAGCCTCCAAAAACCACACAAAAGCACATCTCCATTCTTATGTGTCTTTTGGAGGCTCTAAAAGTCACATAAGAGCACGGCCCACTTGTGCACCTTCCAGGCGGTCTGGAGGCTGTGTGAGAGCACACCCCATTCTTGTGCAGCCTCAAACATTGCCCAAAAGCATGTTTGGGCAATGTTTGAGAATGTTTGAGAATGTTTGGGCAAAAGCATGAGACAAAGAATGTGACTGGCCTAAAGTAAGTTCACATATTCAGTGGCAAAGTGGAGATTTAAACCTGTGTTTTGTTTACTAAAGTTTCCATTTGTATTTTGCTTTGGTTTAGGTTTTTTTCTCCAAAAATCACAATGATAAAAAATATAATTATACTGCAACAACATCACTAGGAGGGAAATAACAAATTGCTTTTAAGCAGTTCGTTTGATTATGACTTTGATGGCGAATATTTTATATATATTTAAAAACTGGTTATTATTGTCCATAATCTGTAATGATCCAATTTAAGCAGAATCAAACTAATGAATTAGGGTTTGGGCAGTATTTTCAAATTTGATTATTTATTTATAAATTGCATTAATCCATAGTATTTTTTGTTAAATACTGTGTTGTGTGATCCCAGCAATTGTGTTTTGCAAAGCAATATTTATGGTGGATTATAATGTGTGAGCAAGGTCACTATGGTTGAATTTTATAGCTATAAAATCTTAAATCTTAAAAGTTAATCTAGTTCACTCCTCTGATTTATGCAGGATCTACAATTCAGAATGCACTTCCACATCTCTTAAATCTTTTTCAGGCTGAATTCTTCTACAAATCACTCAGTTACGTCAAATTGAATACAAACCTATTCCTCTTCCTGAACACCACAATAGCCTCCAGCCCTTAGACAAAGCCTTGACAGTGTCAATTGGTTGAAGTAGAATTGAGATATACAACCGATGATACCTGACCCTATGTTGATGGATGATCTCACCTAGTGGCTTTATGTAGATATTAAATAGGAGGGATGAGATCATTGACCATTTGGAACCTCAAGTCATCGGCTTAGGCTTGACTTCCCTCCCTGTCAACACTGATAACCCAGCAGGCAGACCAGCAGAAAGTCCAGCAAGTAGTCCAGTAGATAGCCCTATAGGCAAACCTGGTAGCTGGCCAATAGATAATCTTCCAAAATAAACTGACCAGGTAGGACCTTGACTGTAAATGCAGAAGCCCAGTGCTCAAACTATAAGGGGCAAACACTCACTCTTCCACCAGACCTCATTTTCATTGCAGCACTACCATATGTCTTCTCTTGATGAAGCTTTGGTGCTTTACAGTCACCAGTTGTCCTGCTGCAATAACTGCAGCTATTTCACTCCAATCTTCAAAATGGGGACTTTCAAACAGACCTTTTCTCATGCTGTGCCAGAGTGAGTGCATCCATATGGGATATTTTTCAAGTCAAAGATCTGTCTCTTTACTCTAAGCTGACCTATAAGTCTCCTATTCTATGTCTTGTCACAGTACATTATCTTACATTGGCCCTGCATCAAACATCAGCTCCTGAACAGAGTACGTTTCAATTTCAAAACCACCTTCAAGATTCCATACAGCTATTTTAATAAAACTCATCACCCACTGACTAAAGGAACCCAAGCAGATATCACTACCATTCATGCCACCAATAACAAGCACTTCTCCAGGGTTTTAAAAAAATAAAATTATTTTTTTAAAAAAAGCTCTGCAGAGTCACAGGAAAGTTGAGTTTTAAGAATGCTTTTCCTAATACCATTTTGAAACCTGACATTTATGTTCTTACATTTCAATGGCATCTCTAGTCCCTGAGCTAAGGTTATATGGGTTAGTTAGCAAACCATGATTGGTTTAATGCAATATCTGAACTCAACTAGATTTAAGCATGCTTAGTTTTGTGCTGGATGAGGGACCCTATTACAATATTGTCTCTTCACAAACAAACCATAGCTGTAAAAAAAAATAAGTTAGAATAATGCAGCATCAGTAGCTATTACTCATGATAGCTATAGGACATTCCCATATAATGATTTTTCACATTTTATAACATCATTGGTTTGATGATATAAAAGCTGTTTTCATTGCTAATATATTGGTACAACAAGGACTGATTGAAATGGAAGATGCTGTAAGTCATCAGAGTGGAAATAGCCACATAGGAGCTGTTGCGTTTGTAAGCTTCTCAGAGCAAGCTAGTTGGCTTCTTTTTGGGACAGAACGCTGGGCAAATTTTATCCTGCATATTGGTCTATGATTTTTTAAATTCTTCCATGATATGAAGCAGTGCCACATACTAACAGCTTTTCTTGTTTGGTGCTTTTTTCAGCAGAAGCCTGGTCGCCTGTATCTAAGAGATTTGCTGGGGTGGAAGGAGTTTGATGAAATTCAGGAAGTACGTCAGAGTATCAAACTTGATGCCCATTACTATAGCCTGGTGTTTGCTGCTAACAAAGGTTTATGCTGGCAAGCTGTAGCTGAAGTGGGAAAATTGACAGGGGAGCTATTGGAGGAAACCCAAGGTAAGCCAAGGTTGCATTTGTTACAAAAAGAAGTACCACTGCAATAGTTTCAGCTGTAAAGGGAACATTTGGGCTGACCTGAGTCAACTTTGCACCTCCTTTTATAGGCAACCAGTGTGTAGTCTTTATAGGCTAAGGACTGTTTGTGGAATATATCAGTGTCTGATGTGGAAGGAATAAGGGAGAACAATTTTAATGACTTTCCTTCCTTCCTTCCTTCCTTCCTTCCTTCCTTCCTTCCTTCCTTCCTTCCTTCCTTCCTTCCTTCCTTCCTTCCTTCCTTCTCTTTACCTTATATTATCATTATCATTGGTTGGTCACACAATCAGATGTTCAGACTGAATTTGGCATTTTTGTCCACCTATCAAATCCTTCCCAAGGATCTGGGATAGGCAGATCTTCTTGTTTAATAATATTAAAAGCTCATCATAGGACGTAAGCTATTCCAAGTAAGGCTGCCTTTTGCAATTAACGGAAGGTGATTTTGTCAATGCTGAGGGTGTTCAAGTGATGCTTCAGATGTTTTGGGATTCAACTGTCAGCACCTATTACTATTGATACTATCTTTGCTTTCTTTTGCCACAGTCATTCTACTTCTATTTGCAAGTCTTTGTAGTGTGTGATTTTCTCCAGTTCTTTCTCTTGTATTCTGCTGTCTCCAGGTATTGCAACATCCACTATCCAGACTTTTTATCTTTCTTATCGGCAGTTATTAAGTGTGAAGTCTAATTAAGTCTGAGGTCTAATTATTAAGTCCCAGAGCACTTTAGCATCTTCATTTTCTATTATTTTGTCTTCTTTTGTCTATTTGTCTATTTTTTGCCAGTTCTTGCTAGCAGGCAAATAGTATTTCTTGCAGATGCTCCACTTCACCATTGTTTCTTCCAATTTACCATTGTTTCTGCTTGTCATGCTGTTGTTTGTAGTCAGTTTGTGTGATCTTCTTGCAGCAGCTAAGTGGTCCACTGTTTCTTCAGCTTCTTTGCAGAAGCGGTATTTGCTGACTGTTGCTATCTTCTCAATTCGGGCTTTATATACACTTGTTCTTAGGGCTTGGTCTTGTGCAGCCAGAATTAGTCCCTCTGTCTTTTTTTCCCATCTCTTAGCCATTGGCAGCCATCTGCATTGTTTGCTAGTTTTTATTTTTATTTTTCATGTAATACTTTGCCTTCCCATGTCTCTTTCCTATGCTTCAATTGGTCTTTCTTGTAGATCACTTTGTTCTGTCTGGTAATCAGTAAATCTTTATAGCTCCAATACCCTTTTTCCTTCTTCAACTGTCCAGTGTACTTGCAACATTCCACGCCCTCCTCTGATCCTTGGCAAATAGAATTTGTCAACATCTCTGCATGGATGAAAGACATGATTCATTGTCATTATTTTTCTCATCTTCCGATCCAGGATTTTTAATTCTACTTGAGTCCAGTTCACTATTCCAGCGGTGTATTCAGTGACTAGATTTGCCTGGTGTTAATGTCCTGATGGTATTTTCTCTACTGAGTTTGCGCTTTGAGATCTTCACTGTCATGATGTATTCTTTTCTAACCTTCTTCTTGACTTTAGTGTACTTAATATGTTCAGCTTCAAGAATGCCCATGTATTTGTAGTGATCTTCATCCAGACTTGATGTAATTTCCATAGGGCATATTGATAGATTATATCTAGTCCATAGAAATGAGGCAGAGGTTTACTTCAAGTCAAACAAACTGTCAAAGAAAATCATGCATTGACTGATTATGTAAGAGACAGCTAAGAAAAGCATTGCTGTAACTTAAAATTTGAACTTACTGAATGTGCAGGAAACAAAATATGAATAATTGAAATAATGTAATAAAAACAAGAACAGAATGCTTGCAAGAAAACCCATCACAGTCAATTTCTACAAAAGATTGAAGGATTTGGTGTAGTGGTTAAAGTACTGGCCTAGAAATCAGGAGACTGTGTTCTAGTCCTACCTTAGTCACGAAAACCAGCCAAGTTATTTTGGGCCAGTCACTCTCTCCCAGCCCAACCATCTCACAGGGTGGTGGTTGTGGGAAAAATTGGAGGAGGAAGGAGTATTAGGTATGTTTGCCTTGGGTTATTTATAAAAATTATAAAGGAGATAGATAGAAGGAGAGATAGAGAGAGAGATAGAGAGAGATGAGAGATAAAATCTGACAATGGCTTGAAACTGGAACATTAAATAAACGGAAGGCTTGATTTTGGTTGCTCAAGAGCAAGCTATTCAAACTAATACAACCAAGAAACTACAGTAATTATGCACAACAATATAACATACTTGCCAAAATGATTCACTGGAACATCTATAAAAATTATCATGTGCCAGTACTGAAAAACTGGTGGAAACAGAGAACTGAAAAAAATCATCAAAATGAGCAGGTTAAAATATCGTGTGATTTCCAAATACTAATTGATAAAAGTCTTGGGTCATAACACATTAGATTTAACTGTGGCTGAAAAGTGTGGATAATTGATATGGCAATACCAGAAGATAGTAGAAGACCAATAATTGAAAAAAATCACAAAGTGTCGAGATCTGAAAATCAAAATTGAATGATTTTTTTTTTAAAAAAATGAAACATTTTTATTGGAGAAAAAAATGAATTATTATGGTCCCAGTGGCTATTGGTATATTATCAAAATTTCTTGGATAGCAATTTAGAAGATCTGCGTATTGACAAAATTTTGCAAAAGGCCACGCTGCTTGGCTCTGAACAAGCTGATACATTACAACATCCTAGGTTCTTGAGAAGAACTTGATGTGTATGAAGGCCAATACTAAGAACTGATGTTTCACATTTTTGTGTATATAATAATAATTCTATAATAACTTCTTACTGGCCTTAATACCATTTTTGATTGTAACATGATTGATTGAACAGTATTTAGAAATTGACCATCTTTTGCCCCATATTGAGACTGTTGGCAGTATACATTAAAACAAAATAATAATCAACAAAATTTGTTTCAATAGAAATAATCCCTAAATAGAATATGGCAGAAGTCCTACTATTTGTATTTTGAAAATTAACAACAGCTGAGGCTGGGACTGGAGAGAGCACAAACGTTCTTAGAGGTGGCTGCATACAGCATTTGAGCTCCCAATTGCCCATCAGAGTGATTAAGGGCAATTTGAGTATTGTAAACAGGGAGGAGATCCAGATGACCTCACACTACTCACTGCTTGTGGATTCTATTTTGTTTGCTCATGAGGCTTAGTGTAAAGACAAAAAGGATTGCCACTTTGAGCCACTGAGAACAGTTAACATGCAGAAAACTGATAATTATCCTATAATTACTAATTTCTATTGCAATTGTGGTGAAACCTGAAGCAAGGCAATACCATAAATATTATATAAAATATATTAAGCAGAATTGATTGATTGATTGATTGACTGATTATGTACCATCAGGTCAGTGTTAAATGATGATAATGACCACACAGATAGACCTTCTCCAGAATTAATTTGTTCCCAATTTGGTGCCACAAGTCCCCCAGTGTATACCCATTGCCATTAGTCCATCAACCTTGCTTCTGTTTCTCCTTCTGTTTCCAATTCTGCCTCTTTGCCTCTTCCTCTTCTCATTTTTTTCAGTTTCCCTCAAAAGTCCAACTGTCACTTCAGCAGAGTGTCACAGGAGAAACTACTGCCTGTATGATTCTAATGCTTGTAGTTATAGAAATTACTCAGCATCTAAATATCGCTTCCAATAATTTCATGGCTACGCTACTAAATGCTAGTCTGCAGTGTATTTTTTTTGCTAGTTCCTTTACTGGTTCATATTTATAACCGTGTCCTAAGGTCATGTGATCACCTTTTGTGATCTTCTCTCAGGCAAAGTCAATGGGGAAGCCAGGTTCATTTAACAACTGGGTTACTAACTTATCAACTGCAGTGATTCACTTAACAACTGTGGCAAGAAAAGTCACAAAATGGGACTAAGCTCACTTAATAAATGTCTCACTTAACAACAGAAATTTTGGGCTCACTTGTGGTTTTAAGTTGAGGACTACCTGTATTTAAGTTGCTTTAAATTATTTGTTAGAATTCCTGCTTAATTATTAGGAAGGTTTAGATTTCATCCAATTATGAAACCGATCAATCTGTTTTGTTTGCTGCTATCGGTGAAATTTGGTTAAACATTGATGATACTGCATTTGTTGTAGCTCTTTCCCAAGGTAAATTACTGTTAGAAGATACTCATAGATACTCAGGATGAATGGTGGCCAGGCTTTATTATTTATCCAGGCTTGCAAATTTCTGTCTATATTTTCTGTAGCTATGAATAATTTCTTTGAATTATTATCTATTGAAATGAAATTCTCAGTACACAGCTTATTTCCAATTATATATTTTCCATTTTAATTTATTTGTTGAACAACTTTCCTCAGATATTTTATGTTTGCTAGAGCTAGATATTCTATTATTTCTGCTTGGGGTTTTTAATATTAATGTATTTCACTTAACTTTGATAAGGATGTTCCTTCAGTGTAAATTTCTTTTGACCTAAGGTCATTAGGGACTCTTCTCATATGTTCTCATGACAACATTCTTAATTTGGGCTACACGTTTATTAGCCCACATTTCATGATTCATTCAAAGAAACCAAACGTGACCACTTCCTTGTACATTTTCCTTTTCAAGGTATGCCTCTTTGTTCTTTAACTTATCGATGTGTTTTGATTAGACCTATCTAGGTTGCTTAGTCATTTTCTGATGCTTGTGATACTGTATTGGCTGTCTTTTATTCTCACTGGCCTTCATTTGATTTAGAAACTCCTGACAATGGCCACTGCAGTTGGCTTTTTGACTCCAGTCTTTGCAAAGTCTTAAAAAGAATCCCCCATCAATGACTGTCTCTGGACATATGAAATGTTTAAACTGCTGACATTCAAACATTTGGACATTAGAATGGAAATATAAAAAGGATACAGGTAGTAAGGATTTTTTTCATATAGCTCTTATCCATTTATTTTCAAGCCAAACGATGTTCTTAGCAAAATTTAAATTCTAGACAGCTTTTTGTTTCAGTCTATCTCTTTATTTCTCTAAATTCCCATTACTAGATCTTAGGACTTTGGAAGATATATAGTGTCAAAAAATGAAATGCTCCAGGCATTTACTTCTATTCAGGACCTATATATTGTTTTTATTGCTAAATTGTTCTTCATCAAGCCTTCTCCAAGTATGAAATTAATGGTAACCAAGTAGCTTCAGAGGTTCCCTATATTACATGCCATTTACTTCTTTTTTGTTATTTCTTTTTTTCTGCTGTTCTTCACTAGACAAGTAGGAGGTTGTTGGGGTTTGTTTGTTTTTTGCAGAATTTCTGAGATTCATGTAATTTCACTTTTTAAAAAAAATCTTTGTATGTCTCAGTTTGTTCTAGTTTTTGTCCATTGTCTTCTCTTTTGTTTTTGTATAAAGTTATTGAGCAAGGTTGATCCCTTTCAATTTTTTTTTGTAATTTGCCAGTAAATAATCTCATTGGCCCATTTGAATCATTTTTTTTGTGAGTCATTCTACTGATTCGGCACTGTCTCAGGTTGGTCGTGATTTAATGGTAGTTAAGGCAAACTATTAGTCACTGGTGCTGCTGGATTAGCCTCTAGCATTGTATTTTATCTTCATCACCTTTTTTTCTTGTCCCATTTCTTTTATTTCTTAAGAATGTCTGCTGCGAGTGTGAAATTTGGCAGTTTTTATTAATGAGAGACACTATAAAGCCATAAGAAATTTGCCACTTTTATCTACTGAGTATATAAAGAATTCAACCATTTCTTATCACTGACACAGTCAAGTAGTTAATTCCTGTCTCCTGTATCTTGTTTGGACTATTAGTAGATTGTTAGCAGTCCTTCCTGACTGTGCTCTCTGCCATTTCTTTGAGATCCAGACTAGAGCAATTTGTGTGGCCCTTCACCTTTCCCAATTTATTTCTCTTTCTTCCGTCTGCCAATCTTTGCATTGGCTGGGTCTTTGGAAGTCTTGCCAAGACTTACCGTTTGCTGATGCCAACTTTCTGAATTGGGCATACAGAAAGATCATTTACTTGAACTGTACATTTGTAAATTATGTTCCTGTATGCTTAGTTCTATTCTGTAATCAGGATTTATACATGTCAGAATGGTTGCCTCATGTTTTCAAGGTACATTTGGAATGCTCATTTCCCAAGATTTGGAAAGGTCTTTAAAATTCTTCTCCATTCACAATCTTTATGAAGTTAGAATGATTTTTGACATCAGTATAAATTATAGTAGTGCAGTTGTACATTATGTTGTGATTTTTACTGTTATTTATTTAGCGTATCTATTTTAAAAACATATAGAGTCTTTTTATTCAATTAGGGTAATATAGTGTACCCATTAAGCACTGTAATTCTGGATAGCTTATAAACAGCAATAAGTAAGTAAATAAATAAATATTACCAGCAAAAAAAAAAGTTAGTTTCCAAACTCTCAGTACTCTTCTCCCCAAAAGCAACAAACAGCTTTACTGGAGCCCAACCATTGCCCTACACAATGCTTATGGGAAGAGCCAGAAGCCAGTTTTTCAAGGCTTTGAGGATAGGGGAGAAGAGTGTTCTGCAGAGCAGTGGAAGCTACCAAGACATGCTGCCTAGGCCTAACTAGATAGCAACATAAAGGAAGGGATAGGGAGCATACCCACCCTATCTGACCTGGTGGAACAGTATTAAGTATAAATACATATCAAATAAAAATACTATCTACCTTGGCACTATAAAGGCAGCAATCTTAAAGAAGAGACACAGGATCCCCCATTTACAAAATAGGTTGAAGCCATGTAGTGATCTGGGTCATAATTAGGCAATCTTGGCTCCACCCTATCCCATGATGATATCTCAATTGGCATGTAGGTCAATCTTACACAAGCCCAAACTCACTATCGGTCAGATTTGTAATTTGCATAGTATCTTGATTTCCAGTGACCTTATTTTGGAAGGCAGAGACATTGTGCTTGTCAATTTTTGAAATAAATAAATACCAAATTTGTCTATGTAGACATTTTTAGTGTGGCATTTTATATTGGGTGACCTAGCTTGTATATGTGAATTATTTAGTTCAAGGTGTCTTTGTTGTCCCTTCAGTTTGTGCCAAATCCCTTTGTACCTTTCTCATTTGAGATGTTTCTTGTTTGGACTCCATCTGCAGCCACAGCAGCTCACTTGATGACCAACCTATCTCACAGAGTTGTGGGGAAAAAAAATAGGAAGATAGAGCAATATGTATGTGCCTTAAGTTCCTGAACAAAGATGGAATAAAGATACATTTATGTGTGTGTGCCAGAGAAGGGGCTCATAAAGCAATAAAAATATCCAGGCCTTTCTTCATGTTCCTTAAAGTTATTGCTTCTATTAATGGCTACTTATTGAGCCAATTTCTTGCTGCTGGGTGAGGATAGAGTGAGGAATTATGAGACTGGCTGGGAAACTGTTATGACATGTCGAAAATGAAGATCATGTAACCACGACAGCAGTCTGAAACAGCCACAACTTTCCCAAATTTCATTTTCTTGAGAGTCATGGGTCCTGGATTTTGGACTCATACATTAGCTCATTTGAGGTACCTTCATTCAAAAATTACCACCCAGTTAAAAATCATGACAACAAGAATTTTAATAGTACGCAGATAAGAACATAAGGATCTTTTTTTGTGTTGTCACAGTTTAGTATGGTTCATTCCATACTCTTATAAAGAGTGAAAGAAGTAAAGACAAATTGAAACAATGAAAGCATGACAACTAAAGCCATTAAAATATTGCCACTGGTGTCTTTAGATGATTTGTTTTATGTGACCATGTGTACTGGCTGATACATACTACTGAACTGCGGTTTTTTTTCCAGCTTTAAAACCTGGCTCCTGTTTTTAAACATCTTCTGAGATTATTCCTGTTTTCTATGTATTTTGTATTCCATATATTGTACATTTGTAATAAATGCAAAAAAATCCTTGCAGTGCCCCCCCACCCACTTTCCATGTCTAAGTATGTGTGTATGTATGTGCATGACTAGTTATTTAGATATTAACTTTTTATATGAGCTTTGCATGGGTTTTAATAGAAAAATGAATAATAATAATAATAATAATAATAATAATAATAATAATAATAATAATAATAATAATAATAATAATAATAATAATAATAATAATAATAATAATAATAATAATAATAATAACCAAGAAACTAGTACTTTAGAAGCCTAACAATTTATGATGTATCAGCTTTCAAGAATTTGCTTACAAAAGTTTATGCCATAATAAACTGCTTGTCTTTAAGGAGATGACTGATTAATATTACTGTAACTAATTAATCAAGTCATCTTTCTAGAAACAACAGTCTGATAACAATAATAATACGAAAAAAACCTGGCTGGTGCTTAGAAAATCTGTGCATTGATAAAAATTTCCATCTGTCTATTGCAAAGGACACACTGCTTGGATATGCACATACAGTAGACTGTACTACGCTGATACATTATGACATCCTAGGCTCTTAGGAAGAACTTGATGCCTATGAAGGATAACACCAGCTAAAGAACTGACAGCTGTGACTTCACATTGTTGTGATAATAATAATAATGTCTTCTAAGTTTGGCCAACTGCTTTGTTGATCTTTTCCTGCTTAATTTTCACAACAGCCTAGATAAGTAGCTAATTTGTGCATAAATCTGTGTCACAACTCCCTCTTGTGGCTGGGATAGAGCAGGATTTTACTTTAAAAACTGAAAATAAAAAAGTACTTTTTAAAATAATTAGCATGGACAGCTTATTCATTCCCCAGAAATTATTTGCATGAAGATGAAAGGATTTTGTGTACCAACTCACACAACTTTTTAAACATAGGTTTAGAAAAAAAGATAGTTGCTGTGATCACTGCAGTGTACCCAAAAAAACTTGTATTGTAGTTTAAAGTGTTATCCTGCTTATATAACAAACTGTGATAATAGCTAGGCTCCCACAACAGTTTTAATTATAAACTACTAAAATGTAGCCAATGGACACGTTATATATCAACTCGATTTGTATCTAGCCAGAACTATGATATCATAACTATGCATGAACATAGTGGACATAGACTCAATGTTTGTTGACCTCCTCTCCTCTCCTCTCCTCTCCCTTCCCCTTTCCTCCCCTCCTCTTCCCTCCTCTCCACTCCTACCTATAGCAATTATTTTAGATTGTTAGCCTATCAGGGTGGAAACCTGTCCTCTTATATTCTGTGAGGTATCATCTCTATTGAAGCTTCTTTATAAAAGTACAAATTATCTCAGGAGAAGGCCTAATTTTAGAAACACATATGTGGTAATATACACGTGTGCGGGTCCTATGTGCATGCAAGACATCCTCCAACCATTATCTGCAACCAGCATGATCAGTATTAGAACAGGGATTACTGTATATATATAAACAACCCACCCCAGCCAATCTGTGGACTTAGAGAAGACAGTTAATAAGGGAATCAATTGGACAGTTTGAATGGTTGCATTGACCAAGTAGCTTGTAGGGGATCAGAATTGTCAGCAATGTACTCTGTTTATTAGAACAAGGTAGATTTATTAGTGACTTCTTGTCTGGGCCTTTTGTTTTGCGAAGAAGAGATATTAAATGAGGTGACTACTTCCTATTGAAAAGTTAAATCTGAATCTATATTATATGTTTGAAAAGTAGGTCAGGTCTGTTTGGCTGAATTCTCCTTTATGCAAATACCCATAATGAGTATCTATACAGAAATTTAGCACGTATAGTAAACATACTCACCTGAAGCCCAGCTTTTCCTCAATATGCTTGCCTTCAATATACAGGGATTTGTATTTTTTTGAACATCAGACTATTGAATTATAATCACGCCCACCTACAACCTGTAATAGCACAGCCCTGACACAGGCTATGTCCCCACTTGTACTCACCCTTGTATAAACATCTTCTGGCAATATTTTTTTCCCCCAGGTCACCAAGATCTTGCTTTCATTTTCTCCCCAACTTGAGACAGCTTATGTCATCCTTAGCAGTACTGATGCTAAAGTAATGTTTTTATTCTTATTCTGACACTATCCAAGATAGCCTCAAAGTCTATAAAATCTGTTGAGCTTTGTTATCACAGTGAGTTCATGTAACAAGAATCCAGTGATTAGTTGATATCAGCTACTTCAGAAGAGCACTAAATTCATGCTTGAGAGGAGCTGAACCAGAAGAAAAGAAGCCTGAACATCAGCTGATAGAAATATGAGGACTGGGCACTGTAGTGTGAAACAACAGAGGAGACATCTCTTCCACTTCACAGTGAAGCCACCCTCTTGTCCCACTCCTTCCAGCATTATTATTTGGTTGCTTTTGGGGCTAATTCAAAGCCAAATCTCTGAGCCAGAAATTAACTCAGAGACCTGGCGACCATAGCAAGACAACCAAGTCTGAAAAAGAATTGGATTCTATTACTGCCCAAAGCAAAATAACCCTCATATCAGTGTCCAGGGGCCAAATAGGCAAAAGATATACAAGGCTAAATCGGCCAGTAGGTACCAGGCTGATTGCAATACCAAGTGATCATCATCATTAATAGAATTCTTCAAGAAGTGTATTCATGGCAGAAACTAAGAAGAGATAAGGGGAAACAACACTACTTTAAAAACAGTACAGGTAATTCTTAACTTACAACCATTCTTTTAGTGACCATTCAAAGTTGCAACGGCACTGAAAAAAGTGATTTATGAACATTTTTCACAAATGCAACCATTACAGCATCCCCATGGTCACATGATCAAAATTCTCACGCTTGACATCTGGTTCATATTTATGACAGTTGTAGTATCCCAGGATCACGTGATCACCTTTTGCGACCTTCTGACAAGCAAAGTCAATGGGGAAGCTAGATTCACTTTACAACTGTGTTATTAACTGAACAACTGCAGTGATTCTCTTAGCAAGGGAAGAAAGGTGGTCAAATGGGTCAAAATGCACTTAACAACTATCTCACTTAGCTATAGAAATTTTGGGATCAATTGTGGTCGTAAGTCGAGAATGCCTGTATGAACGGCTCAAGGCTCCCCTAGGTATGGGCTGGAGATCAGATGAGCCAATGTCATGAGGGGGGAGCAGAAACAAGAGGTTGTCAGGGGATGTTTGTGTTGTACTTAAGTGCAAGTTGAGGAAAGGGTCTCACTCCACTCTGGAGTACAAATTGTGTCACATCAGACACAATTACCATAATCATTTCTTTTAATCTGATTTTACTGTAACTGTATAGCCTGATGAAGGATTTAATAAATCTGAAAGCCTGCAAATATTAAAAAAGATTGGCCTAAAAAAAAGTATTGACTTTTGGGAATTCTTTGACTCCTTTTCAATTTAACATTGTAAAGGATGAGTGGGGAGTATTAATGCAGTAAGACATTTTTTCTTAAGTGAGTGGTTCAAATCCAATTTTATGTCTATGGATCCCATAATCAGTTTTGTTGGAAGCAGCGGCATACTTGGCGAAGGGAAATACTGACAGGTAGCAATGGGAAAATCTGTAAAATTCATTTTATTCAATTTGTCAGTTCAAAAAAATATGTAATCTATGCATTTTGTATAACTTCCTAATGCATGCATTTCCCCAATATTAATATGTATTTTTATGCACACTTTCTCTCCTCAGTGCAGTTTGAAGGTACTTTTTTTTTTATCTAATGCACATTTTTCAAATATTCTTTAAAGTTGGAAAGTAGGTTGTTAAATTTGGGGAAAAAGATTTTTGTTGCATACGTATCTGTCTGATTTCAAATCATTTGTTCCTGACTTTGCCAGCAAAATCCTTGGGTTGCTGAACCAATTCGGTTCTCAAATCATAGCACTTCACTTGAGCTCCATGTGACTTTGGGTAAACAGATTTTTGATCGGCTATTCATTCCCAAAGCAACTGTGAGATGAAAAAAGGAATGGGGATAAGTACATCGTATTGATTAGTGATAGGTCAGGAGAAGACACAGGTCATCTTAGCCTGAGTTCATAGAAAGGCAGCATGGGAATCATTGCAAGGTTTTCTGAAATTGCTTCTGAGGATGAGAGAGAAGATGAAAATACCGTTGATGTAGAAGTCGCCCTTTGAACAAAAAATAAAAACAGAAAGGGAGTTGCCATGTCAACTAGTTAATGTAACATATTGTTTTAGTCAGTTCCTGGGGATATCAATAGCATGCATATAAAAGAGAAGATCACCACATATCTGGCCAGTAATGGTCTAAAAAAAAAATGTGACTGGCGCTCCGTGGAAGACTCTCTTTCTCCATTGTTTGATTTATAGTAAGTCAGTGGTTCTCAACCTATACAACTTTATTTATTTATAAAATGTATTAGCCGCCTATCTTACTTCGTTGTATTTGGTAACAACTTTATGATGTGTCGACTTCAACTCCCAGAATTCTTCTGGCTGGGGAACTCTGGAAATTGAAATCCACACATTAGTTAAAATTGCTAAGAGTGAGTAACACTGATTAATATCCCAAAGGTGCTTTAAAAAAAAAAAAAAAAACCAACCCATGACCTCGATAACTGAGAAACTCCATAGATAAACACTGATTAAGTAAAACGGAATATAATTTAAAGATATTGGAAACAGTTTCCAATCAGAATCTAAATTAAGATTTCCCCCCCCCTTAAAATAACCAGGTTAGGGTTTTGAAGAAGTCATCTTCCTAGTTGCTCTACTATTTGTTTCACATATCTCCCCCAGCTTTTCTCATTGGTGAGGGATGCCAGAGGAGAGTTAATTCAGCTAAATCTGTTCTTTCCCACTATTTTTTTAGACTAGTTCCTACAAGATATTTGAATTGCTAACCCCTATCCCATTTCTGGCTCAGTTTTGATATCTATTTATTCAGTTCCATTAATAGCTTGGCATTTAACATGCAGATGCATGCATTTTTTCCCAGTTGCCTTAGGCTGTGTACTGTACCTTTTGATAAACATACAAATTTTCCCTAACCTCCAAATCCTAAGAGGATTGTGTATTGCTTGTATCTTCTCCCCCCCACCTCACTTCCATTGGTTTTGCCCCTGTGTTGCTGCCAAGAAGCAAATTACAGCTAATCAAGCCACCCTTGTTTGCTTATGAGATAATACCTTCTTCAGTTCACACCATCAAGGTGTGGCATATGTTTACTCAGCCCAGGTTTTAAGAAGTGATGGACTTCAGAGGCTTCTCAGCTGTGTCTTGTGGTGAATCATATCACTGAAGACTGTCAACTCTGATTTTTGGACCTTGATGTCCAAAGTACAACTGAACTCCTGTTTGGGGGAAACTTCTATCAGCCTCCTTCAAATCGATGTCTTGCAAGTGTGTTGACACTGTTATACCCTAGCCATACTAGCTACCGGTAGGAGGATGGCGGGAGTCTTGGGAAGGCCACCATGTGAGATTCTTCTTGTGTTCCAATTCATTTAAACTCCAAATAACGTGATAAGAATCCACCCACATAGGAATCTCTGATGAAACAGATTAGCCTGCTATCAATGATAGGTTATCCCCATATTACTATGATGGTGTCTAGGTGGAGAAGTTAGAGCCTGCCATTGCCACATTGCATTTCACAGTGTTCCTCTCTTATCTGCCCCACCCCTCTGCATACATGCATGCACACACCTACACACAAGCAGGCCCAATACTTTGATATTTGCACCATTAAATAATTCTAGGCAATTGCTACATGAGAGTGACAGCTTTATAGAGGCAAATTGGCACAGCTACAGTGTTCCCATGAGAAGTTAGTTTTTTTATTCTTTGGGCAATGGAGGGGAAGGAGGCTCCAAGACCCCTTGCTGCAACCAGAAATTAATTGATGGACAGTGTGCTGAACTCAATCCACTTTAGCTGTTGTTTATTTTATTTTATTTTATTTTATTTTATTTTATTTTATTTTATTTTATTTTATTTTATTTTATTTTATTTTATTTATTTATTTATTTTATTTTATTTTATTTTATTTTATTTTATTTTATTTTATTTTATTTTATTTTATTTTATTTTATTTTATTTTATTTTTTATTCATTTGCCACATAACGCTCATCTCAGAAAAATTAAATATGTATTTTTGTAGGTTATTTATTTAAGATATTTAAATATAATTAATACTGCAACCTATTGTGAAACCAGTAAAGTACTGTGGCCCTTTATATGCCAATATTTGAGTCTTTTTCTTCTGTTCCTATCTGTGTGTAGTAAGAAAATGCATATTTTGAATTTTTCTGAAGAGAAATTGTTTTAGATTATCTGCTATGGTCCAGTCTCATTCTCCTTACTCCCTCATTTATTATGGAAAGCACAATCCTGCTGCTTCCACACATTCAGCAAATAGTTGAGAGAGACAGGATTACCAATACCAATTATTTGTACCTTGTGATATTGGCATGCTTTTGGGGGTAAACCTCAATAGCTGCCTATTACTGAGGCAGTACATGTGTGAGTATGTTTTTCCATACAAGCAGGACTCCTGATGGCCCAAGTACAAAGCTGTATATGAGTATATGTGATACATTTGTTGATATAGTGCTGCATCCCCCTGTGGATTGGTGTTGTCTCCTGGTGCAAAATAGGTAAAGCCTCATCAAGTCTTAATGCACCTATTTGGCATCTTTTCCTCTTATAAAATGAACCCCCCTCATCCCACCCCTTACTACTTTGTTCTGAGAGTATAAAATGGGTTTGGGAGGCTATGAGTGGTCTGTGTATTATCTACCTACCCCCTTATCTATTTTATGATGATCTTATTTATCTGGTCACAAGGCAAGCTGAAGCAGTAGGAAAAAAAGTAGTTCTTTCCTAACATTGCCAAAATGTTGGTCTTTTGTTCTTCTGCCTGCTTTTACAATTTACAATGGATGAGAAGACTGAAGAGGCAGAGTGCGCCAGCAGTTAATCTCCAGAAATAGAACTTGGCAAGGGAAAAAAACAAACAAAAATCCATTTTGGCTTAAGCATGAAAACTTTACAAATGTAAGACAACATTTTGCAGGGATTAAAAAACACGCTGATGGGGTTTTGATGCACAGCTGTGTAGTGATCCACCACCCAAAGACAGGCTTAATTGGCTTAGGGCCAAATAAGATGTTACACACAGTTGTGTGTAGTAGTCCTCAGCAGCCTTTCCTTTCAAATCAAAACTAGTTTGGAAAGATATGATTGGAACATGAGGAATGGGGGCTTACTCCAGGAGGCATAGTGCTGGCACTCCCAAGCTTTGGTGCCCTAGGCTAGTACCTATTCAGCCTTAGCTTAAAGCCACCTCTACCTGCACCCATTAACCAGAACATTCATGAAAATACCATGTTTCATTATTATTTTTCATCATAGGTTTGATGGTCCTTTTTCAAGATAGGGCGATGCCTAAGGAGCAGGAGGCAGGAATAATAAGAGCCACTTTCTTAATTTTAAACTCCAGCCAAACACCCATTAGTAGAATCTTGTCTCTAAGATGGGAAATGTGAAGGCTTGTTCGTTTGCATTGATCTGTAGAATCTCAGAACTACACTTGCAAATAAATGTGTACAAGGGAGAGGTGAAATAAGGGGCATCGCCATGCCACAGAGTGTGTTGCAAAATCACACTTGGGTGTCCTTCAAGTGCTGCAAGTAGTACCTTCTACCGATGCACTGCCCTTACTTGCCTTTTGCCCTACTGAAAGCTGAGGATCTATATCTACACAAGGAGAGAATCAGGCGATAGAATCCTGAAGTGGCAAAAAAGGCAGTAATCATTTTGAGCTACAATAGTGCCATCCTTTTTTGTTTGAGTGAAAACTTACTAATTGAAAGATAAGCAGAGAGCAGTGTAGGTTAAAATATTTTTTCTCTTTTACCTCTGTCCTCCGGATGTTTTGGACTTCCAACAACCCAAGTCCTAAACATCTGGTAAGTATTAATTTGAGGAAAATTGTGAGGGAGTTGATCAGAAAGGAAAATTATATGTAAAATAGAAACCCAGCACATAGGAGTCAGTTCTGTCAGTCAGTCCCTTTGTCCCTGTGAGAGAATTCCTCATAGGCTACATAAAAAAAGCCTTGTTCTATTGAAGCCAAGGCAAGCAGGAAGAAGGGTGCCTTGAAGAAGTGCTGAGTTGAAATGCTTTCTGCTCATCACTGAGTTAGGAGAAAGCTCTGCCTTTTGAAATTTGCTGTTTCTTTTCCAGTCCCCTGTCCTGCATCCATTGCCTGCTTCAGGTCACTCTAGTCATCTGATTTCATCCAAAGTAATAGGTAACAAAGTGTAACAAATTTTCCACACCTTTTGAAGTTAACCTTGGACAATATAAGAATAATAGAAAGAAATTACCTTAATACTGGTACTTGGACTTCAAAGAAAGTGTAGGAAGAATATTGACACCTTTAAACTTTGGTGTTGGAAATGACTTCTGAGAATACCATGGACAGCCAAGAAAACGAACCCATGGATCATTGAAAAAATCAACTCAGAGGTACAAAGGTCTAGGCTCAAATTATCCTACTTCAGACACATTATGTGAAGGCACAGCTTTTGGAAAAAGACTCTAGTGCTAGAAAAGGTGAAAGGAAAGAAGAGGATAGCTAGCAACAAAGTGGATGGACTCAGTTACAGTGATGGTAAGTGCTCCGTTGGAAGACTTGAAAGAACTAATTAGGGATAGATTGCCAGGGAGAAAATCTATTATAGCTAGCCTATGTTTAGAAGATTATATGGAAGAAGAGCAAGTTTTACTGGTCAAGACTAAGCCTGATTTGGTTTAAAAAGCGTCAGACCACAAGAATGATATGGAAAAAGATAATGCACAGGATATACAAATGAAACAATTGATGTCTTAATGATTAAGATCGACATATAAATAACAAACCAAACAAGTGACCATACTGGCAGCTGTTCAGTTAAGGGACCTATTGGTCAGTTGAGCTATTGCAATGCGGGCCCTTTGCACTGGGGTCCAAGGTATTGTCATCTGACCCCATACTTTTTCCCCCCTGGGCAGGAAAGAGCCCAGCAAAGCTACCAGCTGCTGTGGCATGGACAGCTCCCTGAAGCTGTAAGCAACCAATCTAGAATTAGGGAAATGCAAGGTAAATAGGAAAGAGTGCTCTCCCATTTAAATAGGCACTGCTGCAGTGCCAAAAACTTGTCTGATGGTTTGTATCTTGAATGCAGGCCTTGTGCTATTTCAAAAAGTATTTGATCTTGTAGCTCAAAAGAACTGACTTTATTCCAGAGAGATGTGACACGTACCTGTTAATAGATGAGAATGAATGGAATAAAAAACAGAATGTACAAATGTACACTCTAGATAAAGGAGTTCAAAATGTTGAATTCTTCCCAATTTAAATTTTCTCTGTAAATAGGAAAGCAGCACATAAGTATTAGAACCTTTCCCCTTCATTTTCTAGCTTTTATTTTGCAATATATTTTCTTTGAAACATTCAAGGCAATATCTTATACATGCAGATGAAGTGGTGCTTCATTATATCACTTTATTTTTCTCTGTACACTAATCTGATTATATCTGACTCAGGGGCTCCTTTCCAGGCTTGGCCTACATTTCCTGTCACAAGCAATGCTGAAGTGCATCTCAGGATACCACAATGTATTGTGTAGAAAGCTTGTGTCCATAACTTTACATGCAAAAAGTTCAATCCGGTGCACCTGCAGCTCAAAATTGTTTCAGGAGATTTGAATGAGGGAAAAAATCTTTGTCTAATATAGGAGTGGTTAATCTGTGGCTTTTACTTAATTTTTAAGCATAGCATTCAGCACCTGGAGATGGTGTGTGGGGGAGGATGTTTGAGTGTGGAGTAAGAAGTTGGCAGGTATCCCAAGCTTATGGGTGCAGAATGCTATGAAAACGCTCTCAGATTGCTTATGTGTATGTGTGTGCACCAGCTGTATCCCACCTGTTAATGGACTCTATTAGTGCAGTTGGGATGGGGCTCTTTGACTGTGGAAAGAAAGGCATGGTCCAGGGTAAGGGAGTAAAGGGCAAGCAGGGATATCCAATGCTTTCAATGCATTCTACTCAGTCTAGCAGGATGGGAATCCTCCAGGTACTTACCTCTCTGAAATGATGACATTATGCATGTTCTAGGAGACACGTCTTTTCTGTAATAATGTCTGCCCTTTGTAACAGCCTTGCCCTCTGAATAGCCCTGACCCTACTAGCCGTCTAGAAGGCTATGAAAATCTGGCTCTTTTCTCAAGTGTTAGGGCCTGGGCATTTGTGGAGTCTGATTTACCTGTTAGTATCTAAATTGCTTTGAGGCATCTTGAGTTTTAGTTTGATGATTATTTTTAATTCTATTTTGCACTGTTTAAAATTAATTTCTTATGTGTTTTATATACAGTATTTATTGCCCAATTGCCCAGTTGCTTGTTCAAGATGGTAGCTGTATAGATTGTCCATAAACAAACAAACACAAATAAATCAATCCTACCACATAGATACTAGAAGTAATCAATTCAAAATTCTGGTCCATTCCTCGGTCAAATCCAAACAAGAACATTTCCTACAGTTAGAATATTTCCCCGGTGTCTATCTTGTCTGGAATGGGTCTCCTGCTTGAACAGGAGGTTGGACTAGAAGACTTGCAAGGTCCCTTCCAATTCTAGTATTCTGTAAAACCTGTTGCAAGGAAAAATGTATTCTTTTTTCCAATGAATTGAGTCCATTAGCAAAATTATCTTATAAATATCGCAAGATTCTTCTCTCAGTTTAACCAAAATCTTTTTCCTATAAAGCAAGGTTTCTAACTTGTTTTGGATTAAAATCTGGTTTTCTGATTCAGCAGTTATTGTCAAGGATGTCTATTTTTTCATACAGAATTCAATCTGTTTTGTTAACTTTTGGAATTTTGCTTTAGATGTTCAGGTGGCTGAAACGGAACACAATTTGTTATTATATGCTAGTAATACTTCATGTTGTATTGATAAGGGTCGGTGTTCTATTTTTTGGATGTAATACAATAATTTGGTAAGTTATCGGGTTATTCAAATATACAAACTACATGAATTTAAATCAATTTTTAACTAGAGCCCATCATTACTTTTTATTTTTTTAAAGGGCTCTGGATTCATTGGCTAATCAAATATCTTTCCATATAGTGAATAGAATGGGACCAAATTTTAGAAGTGCAGGAGAAGCTGGCAAAAGAAAGATTGGGCCTGAGCAGTAGAGAAAATTGTCAGAAACAATGTCCCCAACATACCCCTATGGGTGAGGCAGCTGGACAATGGTTGTCTTCCTTGTTGGATGTGCCCTTCCTCCTTTTTGCATCTCCCCTCTGCTATCCTAGGTCTCATTTTTGTTTTGCTTTGGGCAAAACAGGACCTCTATTCCTACCTTCCCCTCTTTTTATTTTTAACAGCTCCTGATGGTTTACTTGGGACCAAAAGACTTAAATTGCCCTGGAAAACAAATGAATAAGATAGAGTTAAGGATAGCCATTCACATGGACTGTCTTTTCAGCATTTGGAAATTCTTATCTCTTCTTTTGTAGGTTGAGTAAGCAGCAGGGAGATATCCCAGAAGTTGTTATGTTTATTTTTTTATTCGTATTTGTCAAATGTATATGTATCATTGCTCTTTTTTTTTCTTCCTTTCAGGTTTTCCCCTGTTGCAAGCCATTAAAATCCTTCAAGAAAAACTGACTGGCTTTCCGGTTCAGCTCTCCTCTTTCCAGAAGTCTGCTGTGTATGATTATTTTTTAAACACATTTCTTAAGCATTATTGGCTGTACCAGTTTGTGATGACTCGGGAGAGAGACCGCAATCAGACATTTGCCATTCTTGAGGTCTGTGCTCCCCCCAGTCCCCCTCCTTTGAGTGAAGGCATAGATATTGAAATGTGGAACTACCAACAACAATTAGCTGTCCTCTGTGCAGCTGAAGAAGAAAAACAGGCCAGTATAATGCATATCCGAGAAACTTTGCATGCAGAGCGGGAAAGTCTGCTCCAGGAAGTGTACCAAAGGGTCAGAAGACAAACACAGACCCTTAACACAAAGGTAAATGAAGAATGTAGTATCCTCTAAAGAAGTGGGGAACGATGGCCCTTTTATGACTTGTGGACTTCAACTCCCAGAATTTCTGAGCCAACATGGGTGGCTCAGGAATTCTGGGAGTTGAAGTCCACAAGTCATAAAAGGGGCATTTTTTCCCCACCCCTCTCTAGGATATTGTTAATTTAACACCGTGTATTGTTAAATTATTATTGTGATACATAAGTAATAGGTAGTTGACCACCACTGGATTTCAATTAATCTCTTCTAAGGAACTTTGATTAGGCCTAGCCCTGAAGGTTTCTCAAATTTTAACCAGCAGCTACATTTCAAATGTTGAAAACATGCCATGGGCACTCAGGCTGCCATGAAATGGGGGTCAGGAATTGCCCATTCACAAAGGGAACTCTGGCATGGAGATTATAGATTCTCAAAATAGAAAGGATATCCAGAGGCTCCTTAGTGTGTATCATAGGTGAAAATTCTTTATCTTGGATGATCTAGACTTCTTTCAAGCTATAAAGAATAGAGTGCCTCAGAGTAGAAATGTTCACTAACTCCATTAATGAAATTAGCTGGTGACAACAGGATTGTAAATCAATTATTGCTGTTGAGAAATACAAGGGGAGTTTGAGCATGCTGGGCAAGACCCCAAAACAAAAAAGGAAGAAAGAAAGAAAGAAAGAAAGAAAGAAAGAAAGAAAGAAAGAAAGAAAGAAAGAAAGAAAGAAAGAAAGAAAGAAAGAAAGAAAGAAAATGGTCCAGAGGAGTCCAAGGTGCATCAGATGCTCAATCGTAGTCACAAAATGCTAAGTATTTATTTGCTGTGGAGGAATGGGGCATCCTATAAAGGAGCATGCATGAGGTCCCATTTACAGTTTCAAAAACTAAACAAGTCATGCTTAAAGAGCAGATCCTGTGTTTGGTTTTTAGACTGACCCCAAAGAACACGTCAAATGCTTGCCCAAAATAGAAGCCTTTGTTTCTTTGCTGTTGGCATCTCTTCTAGTACCAAAGATGAAGTCAGCCTAGCCATACTGTACCATACCCACAGGTACCCCAATGCGCTAAAAGGACAATGCTTCTGAATCAGGGTTCTTCCAAATTTACCTACCTAACTTTAAAGTTCTGGGATGACTTTTAAATCACAAATTCTTGGGGTGAAGATTTTAAAGGATTGCTTGAATCCACATGATTTGGGAGCAGAGGGCCTTAAATGCCTAGTAATAGATATCTTTATCCTGAATTATCAGGTTTAATCAGAATTAAGCCCTTTTCAGTATTGAACCTATCTTGGTGTGGGCATTCCTATCAATCTTTTTTTTAATCTTTACTGTATTTGCTATAATAGTAGAGTTTTTTTAAAAAAAGTTCTATTTTCAAACATATTATTGAATATGCTTTATGCTGTTGATCTATTATGTTCCTTGTGACACATTTTAAATATGTTTGTGACATGCTCTAAAAGAACTCTAAACAGCAGCATATAAAAACATTAGAACAAACCAAAATAAATAAATGGATAATTAATATCAGGGAGGCTGAGGGATATCATTCCCATAAGGAAAAGTGCAAATATTTTGGGGACACTTGGTCATGGGAAACAAATGATACAATAGAGCAGGGGTATCAAACTGCCGGCCCACGGGCCGGATGCATCACACGGAAGCCGCGCCCACCACATTGCCGGCAATGGCAAAACAGTCCCAATACGTTGCGCAACATCACGTGATGTCGCGAGTTTGACATGTCTGCAATAGAGGTTTATAATATGTTTGATTTATACAATGTAATTCTATCCCTTGCGATGAGAACATAGATCAAAGAATGCACTTCTTAGCAGAGCTCTTGCTTCATCTCTAGATTTATTTCTGCTAGATATGGCAATGGCCAATGGATGCTCTTAAAAGAGAACTATACAAATTTAGAGAATGTGATAAATATAAATATTGACACATTCAGTGTCAATACCATTTTGCTGTTGAATACTGTTTAGATGGAAGGAAAAAACTGAGAGCTACTATATCTGAATTGTAAAAATCCTAACAGTATAGCAGATAGCAGTAAACAGATATTTCTGTATCTCTTCAATGCCCCACTTACTTTCTTGTTTTGCTTATGATCTTTAAGGAATCTGTCAGGTTTAGGACCCTGGATTTGGTGGAGAGCCTTCTATTCTTATGTAACACAAAATTTAATAACAAAAATAGAAACTTTAGGCCTGACTCTTATTTCCAAATTCTTATTCTTGCCCTCAAAATGTTTTCAAAAGCTTTGTCACTCCCTCATTCTCTGTTTCGTCATCTGCTACTCTGCCAATATACATTGGCAATGTTCCTGCAACATGCTTAACAACCAATAATAGTGTGGCTGCATTCACTTGTTTTTTACTGGCTTAGCATGTCGTGCAAACCCAGTTTGTTTGGTTAGTTAAAGCTTCAATATATTGTGCAAAGACAGAACATTAAGCAACCAACCAGATAAAGCACATGTTGTATGAATCCAATTATTTTATTCATCTGAACAACCAACTGACCCACAAGACCACTTCTCAAGTCAAGAAGAGCTGATTAGCTACCCATAGGAGGACATCATATCATTCCTATGATCTAGAAAGTGCTGAAGCGGTTGAAGGAAATAATGCAAGTTGAAATCCAACACGCCTGTATGTGTTGAGGGAGAGCAATATGGTAATTTCACTATGGCTCTTAAACTTGCTGTTTGCTTATTGATTACAGTTTGCACTGTTTATTTTGCCCTGAAGATTTCAGAATGTGAAGTTCACGCTGTAAATTGACAGCACATCTGGGTTATGACTTAGATTGCCTCCTCCAAAACATTGTTTCTTCTCTCTCTATCTTTGATTTGCATAATCAACCTCTGACGATTTTATCACGTTCCAGATTGAAAATTCCCACCTGCCTGGGCTTGCTTTTCTGGTTCTTCTCTGCCCTGTAGCATATTGTTTAGGGAAGTCAGAGGCAATTTTTTTCACTTGTCAGCCCATCTGTGGAGTGAAATGAATGGGCCATTAATGCTTATGCATTTGTGTTTCATTGAGCTGCCAGCAAAGGCAAGTACATTCAAATGAACGGAGAGAATATCACCTTTTGAACTCAAGCAATGATTGCTGGGATATAATTCCCTAATCATTTTTTTTTGTTCAATACTATTCTGTATATAGAGAAAAAAATCCAAATTTTGCTATTCCCAATTCTTTGCTAATTTTGCTATTCCCAATTCCTAAATTCAGCCTATCATCACTGAGGTCTTCAAGGTCTGATGGATGTCCTCCAAACTCAACAGCTTTTGGAAATTGATTAAAGGAATTCTTTTGACCAGTATCATTCATACATTTTGCCAGCTGCCACCTAGACCTAAATGATATCCTAGGTCCCCACGCTGTTTTGTTGGCTCCTGCCCAGCTTTATAGTCAGATTAAAATTATGTTCCCAAGCCCCACCCTTCAGCAGGTGTGTGTGTGTGTGTGTGTGTGTATGCGTATACATGTGCACACCTATCTAGTCACTGAGGATGTAACTAGATTTCAGCTGGCATATGGACCTCTTCTCATTCCATTGCAATGTATATCATTGCAATCAATTATTATAGCACCCTGCTGTTATTGAATACCTCTCCTGCTACTCTGCCATGTGGAAACCGAGAAATCTATCTCTTAGTCCTCCTTGGATCTCATGTTTGTGTGTGTTCCATTGTAAAACATGCATTTACCACCTCTCTGTTTACCTATCCATATTACTGTTCCTGTTGCTTTAGCATACTTTAATATTTTCCCAGGAAGATGCATACATTTTTAAAGAAAATTCACAGCTTCCTATTATTCTTGTTGTGTAATTATAGAAGGATTAAATGGGGCCCAGACTCATTCTTACAAATAAAGATAACATGGGAGGTTGGTCATTTGGTTTTCAGCTGGCATTAACAAAGTATTAATAAAGTTAATGAACAAATAAAATAAAGTTAGGTAGACAGGAAGCTTATCCATGTTTTTTCACTACTAAGTTATAGTATTCTTCAATCATTGGTGTGCCAATATATGAAAAGAAGCATACGCTGTGTAAACCTCAAAGATAATTAAGCAATGTTATAAAAATATTATATACTCACTAATGAGGAAATGGCCTTAGTCATTTTTACTTTCATCTCACTAAAAGGCTATAAGCCAGGGGTGTCAAACTCGCAACATCACGTGACGTGTCACAATGTATTGTGACTTTTTTTCCATTGCTGGCAATTGAGTGGGCTACACTCCTGCTATAAGCAATGGATTTAAGAATGTCAAGGCAGACAACATCCAGCAAAAGGAATTGCTGTCAATATACAATAGTATGACTGCTTCTGTTCTGTTTTACGAGTAGTAGGCATTGAAAAGGCGAGAGTAATTCAAACACTTCTTTATTGTAAAAATGAACAGAACAGAAAGCAAAACTGGCTCCACCCCTTTTATACAAGGAGCCCGGGGATCTTTAAACCAATGACTGCACGTCTCTTTTCCCGTGCTAACATGCTTCCCGGGCTTGCAGATGGCAAGTCTAGCTAGCAGGCCACGTGGTCTGCCAGCGTCTTTGGTGCAACGCCTTGCACTTGCTGTTTCAACCAAGCTCAGTATATTACAGCTTCTTTGGCCATATTTTTTTGTTAACTTTTCACAGGGCTCCAGAGAATCCTGTAATTATTTACCAGTTGATGAATTATTAGGGTATGCAAGTAACTGGTATAGAAGTCCATTCTTCTATGCAATGAGGAGATTTTTTTTCATCTAATCAAAGGTCCAATAAGATTCTAATGATTTAACAAGGCATTATAAATTGCAAGTATTCTCAAATGTTTTCATATTCAAGTCTCTTCAAAAATGCCTTATATGGTATAGCACCAGCTTTTATTGGACAATATTTTGCCAGAATTGAATTTGCCTGACCAGTCTGATCATCTAAAGAGAATCTGTTGAGAGTCCCCATTCCTCATAATGGGCACTACACATAGAATGTGGAAGAAATGTTAGGCATTCTGGGGTAGTCTATACTCCCTGGACTGCTCTCCTCATGGAGATCAGTATTGGTTTAAGTGTCTTTGTTTTCTGCAATCAAATAAAATTAATACAGTTGAAAGAAGCTGTGCTTGACAGGGTAGCATGGAGAGCATTTGCCTATAAATTCACCAAGGGTCAGATGGTTAAAAATACCATTCCAATGTGCCCCAATGGACTATAAATTTCCTCAGAGGTAATACTGATTGTATTAGTGGTTTTTGGTTTTATATTATTTTTATGTTATTCTTGCACTGTATTTTTCTATGTGTTATTCACCACTCAATAGAGACCCTCAAGTGATTCTTTAGATGATCACCCAGGACAGGTAAATTCAACACATTCACATCTATTCAGATTGAAGCAAATTATAATCTTGTTAACCAATCAATCAATAGCCAACCATATTAATTGTTTAATATATCAGAAACTTCAGATATATTAATGTTGTCTTCCAGACACTGATATCTTTAGTCAATGAAGCAATTAAAACTCAGATCCAGAACCTGCATCATATTATTCAACATGAGATCCAGACTACCTTTGAAATCTTGGAATTAAAGCTTGAGAAAAAGGCCTTGATGCTCAGTTCACCTGTTCCATACCCACCTCCATTCTATCCTGACTTGCGAGGAAAAAAATCAAGCAAAGTTCAAAAGAAGACACAGGACAACCCTTTAGAAAGTGAAGACAAAATGGAGAAGGACCAAAAGAAGAAAAAGAAATGAAGATTGCTTTGGGGTTCTCTTACTGTGCATCCTTCAATGAGGAAGCAATCCATGCATCTCCTTATAATTGTACTTTTTTATCCCAGGCATTCTAAGTACTTTGCCTCTGATTCTCCAGAGTGATACTACTTCAGACTGGAGGTAAGGTTCAGATGTTTGCATTTTAAAAGAAAGGATTCTTTCATAGCCTTGCACTGACATATTCAATTTGCTATGCAAGGTACTGTGAATAGATTGAGACACATCATATACCCATTATGTGAAACTTCTACATCGCTTAGTTTAAATAACATAATTTTAAAACAGATTGCCATCTTAGGAGAACAAAACTTGAGTATTTTTACCTACAGAGGATAGAATTAGACAAATAAACTCTTAACATTCATGTTAGAAACTGAGAATCGGCAAGCATTACTTAGCAATGGAATCCAGTAATCTGCTCTGTGCTTCTGAAGTTTTTCTTTCAGCTTTTGCATGAATAGTGCCGCACGTTGGCTGGGGAAATTTATTGAAGTTATGCCATATGCCAAAATTCTTAAAGCCACATTCTTATAGCCAGCAGCATTTACATGTATGTTTAATTGCCTACATTATGTCAATGGGTTTTGTACACATTGTAATCCTGAATATTCAAGCATCATTTTAAAGTTCAGATTAATATACAATTGGTGGGAGAGGGATAATTTTTATTTATTTTTAAATTTGGATATTTTAAGCCAAAGCAATGGCTATCAAGATACCATTTGCCCCGTTCTCCTGCCAGATACTTCCTCTTTGGGGATCTCTTCATTTTGATCTTTCATCAACAAATTAAACAGGAATGCAGTTCAGTTTCAGGGTTCCACCCTCCAATAGCTTTTAGGTTTCTCAGTTGCCTTCAGTTTAGGCTAATACACAGATACTCTAGGAACTTAAGGGAAGATCAAGTATTATTTGGGGTCATACACATCACCTAAGCAGATAATGGAATTTCCTTCCTGAAAGAGGCTATAATAACAGGACTAATGTCCTCATTGCTCCAATGCTCTCCACGACTTGTTGCAGCAATGATAAGCGTCTAGAAATTACTGTAAATTAAAGGAAAAAGCATGGGTGGGAAGAGGACAAAATGTGAAGATATCTGAGATGAAAGACATCCTAGTCTTATGAGACCACATGAAAACAAAATGGCTTTGTCAAAACTACTCTATGCTTGTGCTGCCAATTAATAGTACCCTCTCTGATTTAGAGAGTGTTGTCATTGACATGGGACATATTCAGAAGGAAGCATTTTCCTCTAGGAAATTAACTGCTTATTCTACAAGAGGACAGTTATTTACAATGGCATGCTTCATTCAGTCTTCCCTAGCTTATTTCAATTCTAATTCCTGTATTCTAGTTATACAAAATGAGACTGCAGAGCTGGAATCTCTTAGCACCTTCTGTAAAGAAATCCTTAGGGCAGTACCTAACATGGTCTTTCAAAAGTGGAAGGCTATAATGCCACCGTAGGTGGCATATATGGGCCCCCAGAATGTTCTAAAACTTGTCACCAAACTGTAATCCTCAATGTAATAGATGTTATTCAGCCTGTAAAGAGCAATCTTATTAACTCAGCTTAATTAATATAATTAGCATACTTTTAATTGGATTTAAATTAAATTAGATTTTATCTACTTATATTTTATCACTTAATAGAAGTATGAATATTGTTATTTGCATATAACTTTGAAGTAAAAATAAATTTAATATAATATAGTGAAGAGTATTGTCCTGCTCCCGAAACTGAAGTAAGGTTCAACCACCTGTCCAGTCAGCATGTGTTTGTGAAATAAAGAGAACTGTGGTTTTGTCCATCTCAAGCAGCAAAATGCCTTTTGCCATGTTTGAGAGCTCTATTTTTAGTCTCAGTAAATTACCTTTAAGGAATATGCACCTGAAGGTTGCCTTTTTATACTAGTGGTGGCAATAGTGATGTATTTCTTACATGCTGATTTTTATAGTCTTGCTTTATATATATTGTCATCGCCCTCAGCTTCTTTTCTGATAAAAGGCAGGTTTATACAGTAAGATGCTGTCTATACAGATAAAATTTGATCTGATAGAAAGTTATTTCAGGGATGACTTCTGTCTTAGATACCCTTCCATCGAGTGAAGAAGCAAGCAAAAGGAAATGAGGCATGGGTGTCTGAATTTTTTTTAAAGGCTGCAATCTATGTTGAGTATTCTAGACCCCCACCACTCAAATATGAGATCTACTATGGGATACGGGACATTGTATTTTCGTCATGTTATTCTTTCAGGGAGCCATCTATATGCTCTCACAGAGAGCAAGAAAGCGACGTTATTTTTCTTGAAGTATAAACAAGTCGTGATTTTTCCTCATCCCTTTTCTTAAATATAAAGGTAGCCCCAGGACGCATAACATCCGGTTGGAGGGGCCGGCTACTGTTATCAGTCAGGAAACAGAGCTGGACACATCCTCTCCTAAGTCTCAGCAGCCTAAAGCCACCTCCAGTGGCGTGATTTGGCAGGAAAAGACAGAGTTGCGTGTCTTACTCCTTCTCCTTTGCACACAGCAGGAGCCTCCCTCTACAGCTCTGGGAAAATGAATCCTTTTCCTCCTCTAACAGATCAGAGTGGGAGAACATTTTTTTCTGCCTGAGAAAGCAGCAGAATTTGTAATATTGGAATGTAAGGTGATACAGGACAGCCTTCCACCACTGGGTACTAAGAAAAAAAAATCTCTGAATGGCTCAATATAAAACCCACCTCCCTCCTCCTCCTCCTCCTCCTCCTCCTCCTCCTCCTTATCATCAATTTCCACTCAGGATTTCCAAACATTTATCATTTAAGACAAGCCCATTGAAGGCAGTAACTATTTTTTGTTTTAGCAGCTGCCAAAGTTAAATTGAGTGGGAAGGGTCAGATGAAGCGAAAAGAGTTTAGAATTTCCTAGAGTGTAATAGAGTTTAAAAGCAGCCATTAGTGGACTGTGTCATGGAGTGTGTTATGTGTGACTCTTTTTCCTAATGTTGTTTTCCAAGTTAAAATAATGTTTTCACTTTCTCTGAAGGAAGAGACAAATTAAAGGATAAAGTATTTTATTTACGAAAAAGAAGGTTTTATCTTAGTCCAATATTATGATCCCGATCCTAAAGTATTTCTTGATCTCTGCCTTGAATTTTAGGAGCAACAGGAGAAAGAACCTAATCATCTATTTTCTGCTATCGCAGCAAAGAAATGGGTAACCCCACTCAGAGAGACCTCTTGATCTGCCAAGAGCTGCATTCATATTCCTTCAGAATTAATTGGTTGAGAAATACATTCTAGCACCCCTTTCTCTCTCCTTCTCTGTCACACCAAGCTTTCCCCCAAGGTGAGGTGATGATGCCTAATTTATGTTATGCCTGATGTACATATGTGTGCATATATAAAAAAATACATATTTTCAGACGTTTACTGAAATAGTATTTGTTACCATGCTGCCCTGCTTGCTTCATAATATCACAAGGCATATTTATAAAATGTGCCAAATAATTTTTCCTTCTCTTTTCTAATTGTGAATGTGAAAGGTGCGTGCATGCACACATACAGATCTCCTTTCACCATAAACAGCAATATCAAGTTAAACAGAAACACGGTCATGGTTTCCGATTGGACTGCAAATTTGGCTTTTTTTTTTATTGTGCTATCTGTTTTCAAATTTCTCAAGCTCAGTGTTGGAATAGTCACAGTACTATCTAGCTCATCCACTACATCTAGACCAGTGTTCCTCAATTTTGGCAATTTTGGCAACCCAACTCAAGAGTTGAAATCCACACATTTAAAGTTGCCAAAGTTGAGAAACACTGGTCTAGAAGATTCTTAAGTCTAAGAACCAACCAAATATGGGAAATTGGTAATGAATTCTCCCATCATTAGTTTTGACTTACAAGTGATTATATCACAACACATCAATAATAATAATAATAATAATAATAATAATAATAATAATAATAATAATAATAATAATAATAATAATAATAATAATAATAATAATAATAATAATAATAATAATAATAATAATAAAAAGTTGGAAGGGACCTTGGAGGTCATCTAGTCCAACTCCCTGCTCAGGCAGGAAACCCTATACCATTTCAGACAAATGGCTGTCCAGTCTCTTCTTAAAAACTTCCAGTGTTGGAGCATTCACCCCATTAATATTTTATTAATGTTTCACCAAAGATTGATTTTTTGTCATTTTCAATCACTTATGCTAATGTTAACCCCCAGAATGATCAAAAACCTGTCTTTTATGTTAAATGACTATGTTGCATGCATTTCATAATTGCTGTAATGTCTTCCCAGATTAATTTCCAGTTTTCTTCACCAGGCTGATCACTTATCTCTGGACAGGATCCATTTTCTCATTTTGTTTTTAAATGTGGTACTGAAAATAGATTTCAATTTTCAGGAGGGTTGTTTTTATTCATTTCCTAAGTTTAATCGGCTTTATAATTTTTATTAAAGTTAATACTTTTACAGTATTTATTTACTGGCTGATCTCAAAAAGGCTATGCAAAACGAGAACTGGTTATTACTTAGGTAAGAGGCCATCAGCAGATCCTAAAGCTGCTATTTAGTCTGGGGGGGGGGTGGCTCATTGATAGACACTTGGCTTTGTTTAAGTGAAAGTTAAGTTCTTTCAGACTCTAGGGTTCTTTGGAACAGTTTGAAAAGCCCTGTTCTTATTCATCCTATTGTATTAAAACACCATAGAAATCCAAGCTGCATTAGCTTTCCCATTTTACTTACCCATGGATTACACGAGACATCACATGGACAGAACTGATACCAAGTATATCAACTGTAGCCTTTTCTTCGGGAATTGCAAAATGTGGGGCTAGGAGCTCCATGTTTTCCATTTTATATGGCCATATCAAGTGTCTTTCCATTGTGCAAAAAGGAAACTAATACTCACTGTTCAATATTGTCCACAAAATGGTAGCATGCCTGCTCCTTGGAGTTTGTATTTTTTTAGAAAAGAAACTTAGGGTAGTTACCTATCAGGAAGGCTGTAATAATACTGCAGAGAGGAATAGCCTTTTTCATTATAGGAGCTTCAATTCATTCTCCTGATCAGCTGGGAAGCTGTGGGAGATCTTCTAAGGATGCAGATACTTCAGTTGAAGAAAGGAGACCAAACCTGTCCAATATCTTTAAGGAAGATATTGGGGGAGGGGGAGCTTTAAAGGGGGAAAAAATGGAAGAATTTCTTCTCACCAAGGTCTTGCGTTCCCATTTCCATTCTTATTTTCTTTTTCTTTTTTTTTACCTGAAAACCATACTGCTAAGATCAGTGGTACAGTTTTGTACCATCTACAAAAGGCTCCACCTCTTTGTTATGGCCATTGCATGTATATGATAAAAAGAGATACAACTTATTACTTGATAAGATAGAAAAAATGTGGGTTAGACAGCATCACCACCAGATGGATTCATAACTGGCTGACCAACCGCACTCAACATGTGGTCCTCAAAAGAACTGCATTTACATGGAGGGAAGTATGCAGTGGGGTACCCCAAGGCTCTGTTTTAGGCCCAGTACTCTTCAACATCTTCATCAATGATTTGCATGAGGGGAACTCATCAAATTTGCAGATGACACCAAGCTGGCAGGCATAGCCAACACTCCAGAAGATAGGCTTAAGATACAGAAGGATCCTGACAGACTTGAATATTGGGCGCTATCTAACAAAATAAAATTCAATGGTGAAAAAGTAAGGTTCTACAATTATGCAAAAAAAAACCAAATGCACAGGTACAGTATAAGTGGCACCTCGCTCAATAGTAGTAACTGTGAGAGGGATCTCAGAGTCCTAGTGGACAATCACTTAAATATGAGCCAAAAAAGCCAACACAGTGCTAGGCTGCATTAACAGAGGGATAGAATCAAGATCACGTGAAGTGTTAATACCACTTTACAATGCCTTGGTAAGGCCACACTTGGAATACTGCATCCAGTTTTGGTCACCATGATGTAAAAATGATGTTGAGATTCTAGAAAGAATGCAGAAAAGAGCAACAAAGATGATTAGGGGACTGGAGGCTATAACTTACAAGGAACGGTTGCTGGAATTGGGTATGTCTAGTTTAATGAAAAGAAGGACTAGGGGTGACATGATAGCAGTGTTCCAATATCTATGGGGCTGCCACAAAGAAGAGGGAGTCACACCATTCTCCAAAGCACCTGACAGCAGGACAAGAAGCAGTGGATGGAAGCTAACCAAGGAGAGAAGCAACCTAGAACTAAGGAGAAATTTCCTGACGGTTAAAACAATTAATCAGTAGAACAACCTGCCTCCACAAGTTTTTAAGAAGAGATTGGAGAACCAACCATTTGTCTGAAATTGAATAGGGTTTCCTGCTTAAGCAGGGGGTTGGACTAGAAGACCTCCAAGGTTCCTTCCAACTGTGTTATTCTATTAAGTACTATCATCTTTGTTGTTCTTCTTCAGACTCTTAGCAATGGATGGAAACTAATCAAGGAGAGAAGCACCCTAGAACGAAGAAGAAATTTCCTGACACTTAGAACAATTAATCAGTGGAACAACTTGCCTCCAGAAGTTGTGAATGCTCCAACACTGGAAGTCTTTAAGAAGAGATTGGACAGCCATTTGTCTGAAATGGTATATAGGGTTTCCTGCCGGAGCAAGGGGTTGGACTAGAAGACCTCCAAGGTTCCTACCAACTCTGTTATTCTATTCTATTCTATTCTATTCTATTCTATTCTATTCTATTCTATTCTATTCTATTCTATTCTATTCTATTCTACTCTATTCTATTCTATTCTATTCTATTCTTATTCTATTCTATTCTATTCTATTCTATTCTATTCTATTCTATTCTATTCTATTCTATTCTATTCTATTCTATTCTATTCTATTCTATTCTATTCTATTCTATTCTATTCCTATTCCTATTCCTATTCCTATTCCTATTCCTATTCCTATTCCTATTCCTATTCTAAACTTCAATCACACAGCCATGGCCTTTACTTTTTTAATCTTCTCTCTCTGAGCAACCTCAGGATGCTTCAAAGGCTGAACATGTGCTCTGGGGATATTTTCAAACTCCACCATTCCAAAAAAGGAGAATAGTTTTCTCCAGTATTAGAATTCTAGAATTCTGGCAAGATGCTGTAGAAGGCAAAGAGAATGGTCTTGAAAGCCAGTGGGAAGATCTGTTACCAAGGCAATGATCAAGTAAAGCTTGATCCCATTGTGAGAAAGAAACTTAAGAAAACCCCTGAGACAATTGCTAATCCACATAAAGTAATGGAGGAGGGAAACACATTTAGACCTGCAAGATTCTATTAATATAGCTGTTCTAATAAAAGTAGCTTTAGACCCACGTGGTGCTGGTTTCTTAGTCTGAGCCTTCTTATAGGGCTGACAGTAACTCTTTTTTTCTAGCATTTGGGTGAGAACTTGGAGACATTGAATTCTCTGAAGCATTAATTCTTTTAATGAAGAGCTGCCTCTAGTCTTAAAATTGAAATGCTGAATTTAGGGGAAAACATCCCTGATGTCTAGGGCAGGGCTTTTCAACCTTTTCACCCATTGTACCACTTTTAGGATAAGGCAACATCCGAGTACCACCAGTCACCCAGCAAGGTGTCAAAAACTTGACCACCCCCCCAAAAAGGAAAAAAAATGATAAAGTACAGGTAGTCCTCGACTTACAACAATTTGCTTAGTGACAGTTCGAAGTTACAATGGCACTGGAAAAAGTGACTTATGACCATTTTTCACACTTATGACTGTTGCAGCATCCCCAGGGTCATGTGATTTACATTTGGATGCTTGGCAACTGATTCATACTTATGACATTCACAGTGTCCCAGGGTCATGTGATCACCTTTTGCAACTTTTTGACAAGCAAAATCAATGGCAGGGGGTGGGGTGATTTTATGCTATTTCTGTCCAAGCAACTACATTAGCTGGAAGACATCAGTGGCAAAGTAATCGCTACAATAAATAAATAAACCAAAAGGGAAGAATGAGACTGTGTGAAATTATAGCATAATATGTGGTTGAAGAGCAGGCAACACCCCTCTCCCTCTCCCTCCCTCCCTCCCTCCCTCCCTCTCCTCCCTCCCTCCCCTCCCTCCCTCCCTCTCTCTCTCTCTCTCTCTCTCTCTCTCTCTCTCATACCAGTAGTCACAGGAATATACTGCTGCCAGATACTTTTTAAAGAAGTTGCACAATGTCTGCAATGCTCATTTAGCTTTATTTCAAGAAATATTTGCCAAATTTTACTTCAATGCACAAATGTCTTAGAGTTTGATGGGTAGCAATTTGATTTATATAAAGAAAGATAAAGCGATAGCAGGCGGTAATCTCAGGTCATTGGCCATATCTTGAAGATATCCATGGTCGTAGATGGAGATGGCATTATTTTCCAGGTCTTCTATACAAATGAGAAAAAATAATAAGTTGATCAAAGTGAGTTTAAAGTAAATTCTTTGCTTTGCAAAGCTTTGTGAATGCAAACTATATCAGGCAGAGAATCTCATTATGTACTGTATCTGTAGTATCTCTATTAGAGGAGAGTTTTCTTACCATTTACAGCACAACTGGCCCCACTGACAGTCCTTCCACCCAAGGTTCGTCTGTCCACCAGGACATCGACTCTGATGGCAGCGTCCTCCTGCACGCTGACATACGGGTTGGGCATTCCCTATGAAAAGAAAAAGGGGAGACAGGTAAACGATGAGTAAAGATTCCTTAATATTTAAATACATTTTTCCTTCCAAGACACTACCTTCTTCTACAGAATTGCAGGATCAATTTATAATTTTATTCATTTATAACATAAAAATATGAAAATAAAAAGCAAATAGTAAGGAACAACAATAGGGAAAGAGGAAAAAGGGAAATGTGGAAAGGGGGGGGGAGAAACAAAAGGCGTTGACTTCTGATTTCTCTGTTGCAGTAAAATAAGGCATTAAAATCGAATCTCAACTTTTTACATTTCTGTAGTAGTGTGAACTAGCCATTTCTCTCAGAACAAGTCAGTCTAATCAGTAAACCCCAAAATCATAGTATCATTTTTTCCACCTCAAGCACAAAGTCCAGAAGCAGTTTCCAAGTAGAAACAAAAGTACTTATATTCTTTTCTTTTATCAAAACTGTCAGTTTAGCCATCTCTGCTAACTCCATCAGCTTTTGTAACTATTCATCCAAGGTGGGAATGGAAACATCCTTCCAAGAATTGCAGGATTCCTAGGACTACAGCAAGTTTTCTCTGACCACAGAGATCCATTTCTGCTGATTTCCTGCAGCAGCTCAAATAAATCAGCTATTAACCCAGGTTTGAAGTCTGACTCAGAGATGAATTAGCTGGTAAGCCTACATCTATTAATGTAGGAGGGAAGAAACAATCTGGTTCATATGAAGGATAGACCTTGCTGTGTTATATTTCTCTCCAGTATTGCCATGGATCCTTGCTGAGTTACAGTGGCCAGTTGCATTGTGTGTTTTGGATGAAGACCTTGAGTGAGAAGGTTTAACTTCCTTTGGCTTTCTTCCTCTTCTCTTAATGTTTCTATCATTGCTCTTTTCTGCTCTTCAAATGCTCTGCATTTATGATATTTTGCTATACTTTCTTCTCTTTTCCCCACATTTAGTACAAATATATTCACTAGGTCATTGAGAGAGAGAGAGAGAGAGAGAGAGAGAGAGAGAGAGACTGGTCCAAATTCACTCAGTCAGCTTTCAGGCCTAAGGTGGGACTAGAACTCAGTATCCAGAATTGTAGTATTTTGCTCTAATAACTAGATCAAACTGTTTCTCCATTGTGCCTCCTTATTCAAATAGAACATATTTGGCTGAGAATTTGGTAAACCAATACTAAAGTGAAGCAAATCAACAAAAATAAGCTACAATAACAAAAACCCCAATAAAGTTCTTTCAAGAATTGTGAATCAAAAGAAAAATCAATGGCATATTTTTCAAATGTTTGGAGGCTCATGTTGTCAATAGTCTATACTGTTCAAAGCTATTTCTGTAAAGTAAAACAAAAAGATGTTGAAGATTATCCTGCTTTCAGTGATGATCATATTTGTTTAAAAAGGAGTGAGTTACCAATCCTTTGTAATTTTGTTTCTTACCTGGTTCAGACAGGAATGCAAGGAAAAGAAATGCGAACAGCAGGTAAAGGATCTTCATGCTGAGACTGGTTCTGGACCAAATCTTACTCCTGGGACAGACATGGCTCTCTATTTATGGAGTTCTAATGATTGCATCATATCACCTCAGTGAACTATTGCAAAATAGTTCTTACATAAGGCAATGGTGCATCTTCCTTGTATTGAAACACTCCTGTTTGTTAGCTGTTGCAAAAGCCCTTAGAAGAGCAGCAGACTTAGTTGAACATCTAACCTGCTATGGTTATAAAAGATTGGAGGCTCAGGACTTGCAATGTCCTAATGGGGCAAAGAAAATCCCTTACTGAATTGCTGCCCAAACTCTGCAGTCCACGATGATAATGCTCGGCCATGTTCACTAATGGCTGGAGTTTGGGAAGAGCCCTTAGAACCAAGTGGTAGAAATCTGGGGTTGGCACTGCTATCATGGGTGACACATTTTTATGGGTGGGTTTTGGGAAAACAGCTGCTCTGCTTCTTGGTGGGTCTTTGTGGCACTCAGATTAAGCACATCCAGGTGATTTCTATTTCCCTGAAGACAGAGAATATATGCGGAGTTGGAAATATTCCTGCAGCCCTAATTGAGGGTTATTAGGAGTCCTGTGGGACACAGAAGAGAAGGAGAGCTGAGTTCCAAAAGCTGTGAGTGTTGGTTACATTGAATGTTTCCTGCTGCTTCAGCTACAAAGGATCTCATGGGGGCCATATTTTTTATTACTTATCTCTAAATTTCAGTGGTGAGAACAATATGGGTTTACACTTAGAGATAGAGATAGACATAGAGATAGAGATATCATCTGTCTATATCTGTCTGTAATCTATGGCTTGGATGTTAAGTTTTGGAGACAGACTATTTTAAAAATGGTGAACAAATCTTCTACCTATGGTTTCATTATTGTAAAGGGTCACATTTAGCTGCATCATTTCCATGAATATTTTGCATAGTTAACCAATAGGTGCTGAGCATACAAGGAGTTTTACATTATGCGCTATTTGTATAAAGCCTGACCAGGAGGAACAAAGTGAGTGCAGTTCTTTCCTCATGCCTGAAAATCTACGGAAGATGAAAAATACATAGAAGGCACACAGCCTTTCTGGCAACACTCTTCAAATGACAATTGACTTCTGCAGTCTGTATTTCTTTATGAGGATGCTTTAGGTTAAATTCTCTGAGAGTGGAACACAGTACTTTGTAGAAATTTGAAAAATGTGTTTTTCTAAGTTGCATGGTGCTTTCTGCTGCAAGGTGGCTTGTGTTGTATCTGCTTAATGCAGTAAAGAAGCACTACTGCTTTAATGAGCCACTGGGAGGTGCTGGACTCGCCCTTCTATACCCCATATTTTGGAATACAATTTGGGAACATTGCACAGCCCTTCTAACTGACTCCTGATGTAGCCACTGTGATAATCTCATTGTTGAATCATATTTTTATTCTTTCTAATCATTGACTTTATGGTACTGCCTCTGCTCCTTCCAAACTTGTTTTCTGCTTTTAAAAAGAGAAAGTCCAAGCAGAAGATCCTATTCACAGATTTCCTTACTGAAGCCCATTAACCAGCCTTCAAACCAGCCTTTCAGAGGCTACCCAAGATACCCAGTTACTTGAGTTGGAGATCTTGCTGCTGCTTCTGAGCAAAATCTTTCTCTCTGTGCTGCCCCACTCACTCACACACACATGTAATTGTGGTTTAGTGAGTTTATTAATGTTCCCCAACAATTCTCTTCACCAAAACTCAGAACTGTCCCAATTAAGTCCAGCCATCAGCAGGCCAAGATTAGTCCACAAAGCAATGGCCCAATAGTCCATAAAGCAATTGAAAGTTGCTCAAACAAATAACTCCATCAAACAAACTTAAATCTACCAGGCAAAACCTAAATAAACACACAAGCCGGCAAGGAAAGTTCAGAGTCTTCAAGGCAGAATTCCAAACATGGTGAAGCAGGAAGCGTGATGATCAAACAAACAGCTAGAAAACCAACACATTGTTCCCAGCAAGGCCTCCCTCTGTCTGCTGTGATAAATATCCAGCTTTCCGGTAGAGCCCATCAAGACGGGCTGGGCCTTCTCCTCCTGAGTAGCCTGGCTGACCTCCGTTGCTTCTGCTTTTTCTCTGCCCTGTGTTTTCAGGTCAGGTGCAGATGGCAGTTCCTCCTCCTCTTCACTGGTCATCTGCCACTGCAAGCTTTCTCCAGCTGAAGCCTCCTCCAATGCTCTTTTGACTGGCTGTTCAGAGCCATTAATCAACTAAGTTCCTGGTATGCCAGGAATGAGCTCATCCTCCCTTTAGCTGACCTCTGAGGAGGAATCTGGAGAGTCATCCAAGGGAGACATCACACTATCCTAGGGCAGCGCTTTTCAACCGGTGATACATGAACCACCTGTGGTACTTTGCCATGTGGCAGGTGGTACACAACTGTCCTAGAAAAGTGTAGCGGGGGAGGGGAATGAGCCGAAGTGACCCAAGCCTGAGGGAGAGGCAGCTGCAGCTGCAGGACTGTGTGACCTCGGCAGAAGCCCCAGGAGCCAGCAGGGCTCCAGCTGATTGCTCCAGCTGAGTGGTGCTTCCGAAAAAGGGGGGGAAGGAGAGGAGAGGCTATAAAAGGAGGTGGTTTGGGTGGGAACGGGAAAAAAAGACAACAGGGAAAGGTTTAATCCCTTTAGGAACTGATATTATGTGGGAAATACAAGGAGCTTTCCAATACATCTCCCAATATGAATCTACAAGGAGCTCAGCCTTTCAAATAAACAAAAATAAGCAATCACAAGGATTCACTTAAATGAATTGAGGGTTGAAGAACAATTCAAAGCCAGCTCTATTTAGGATCACTTAAAGAGTATGACCAAACTAACCCCCAATCCCCAAGCAGCCATTTTCCAACTCTATCCCTTTATGGGGAAAAAAATCTGCCTTGTTCTATGCATCATGCTTTCATGTATACTGAAATTCCAGGTGTTGCACCAGCTTCATTTGAGTTGTACTTTGTAAAGTTTATATCAATTGCAGATTATAAATCCAGTGAGCTAGATATAAAGTTATCAGAGAAATTAACTTTAATAAAAGATATTGAAATCTGGATGATTTCAATAGTAGATAGTAGACAAATTATCATAGATGGAGTTCTTCCCTTATACTACTGCCTCTGTGTATCTAAACAGATTGACCATCTTTACATAAAATATTTAAATACAATATTCAGCTGAAATTATCAAGCATACAGAGTAACACACAAAATAATTATTTTAACAATTCATGTTTAATTCATTTATTTTTTTATATATATAAAAACATTATTTGTAGATTAAACCACACATTTGAGGAACAAAATTAGAAATGCAGAATGATATAAACTAGCTAATTAATTATTACATTACCATTAGACTGTTAAATAACTGATTAACAAAGAAACAGTTGATTTCCATCAATATAAGGAAGTTCTACCAATAAAAATGAATGGTGGGGAAGGGAATAATCTGTAAAACATACATATATATACAGTGCCATTCCAGGCAAAATAAGACACAAAAAGGAGGATAATGTTTACTTTTAAACACAAAGGTATATTTTTTTCAAGGATGTTTTGATAAAAATGGAGCATTACTAATACAAATCCTTTTCTACAAAACTCTCCCCAATCTTTTGCCAGCAGTACAGATGAAGCTGGCTGACAGACTTTTAAACTCAAAAGTAGCTTCTGGGAGGAGATGAAGTAGATGTAGGCAGGGTTATTAAGAAAGGAGTTTTAAATAATTATCTTAATCTAAGTTACCCATCTCTTTGACATTCTTTGTTGACAGTTTAAATCATAGGGAGTCTAAAGCACAATTACAAATATGTTAAGACTATTAGCCCTCATATGTAACCAGCTTGGGTGATGATGGCTGTCAGCTACTTGTTATGGAAGATGCTTCCATCTGGAAAGCAACTTGTTATGGAAGATGCTTGACTCTTATTTTTCCCCACTCCAAATTCCCTGATCTATTTAGATTAGAATTAAAAGTATATAAAACAAGTGAACCATCCTCACCCTGAAATGTTCAATTCTGATCTTGAAATGATTTTCATACCTCTTGCTAAAATTGTTATTAAGATAAACTTCACTTATTTTGACACTTGAAATGCACTCTCAAATGCTCATATTTGCATCTGATGCTTCTATCTTGGTTGTGCCCAAACATACAACACTGTACCAATCTCTTCCACAGACAAGGAGAAAAGAGAAGATCCTGAAAAAAGCAAAGGGCAACAGCCGAATTGTGGCTGCTACCATGAGACTTAGCAAAGTGTTGTTCAAAGCTACATGCAATTCTTCTGACCTATATTTTGTGATGAGATTACATAGCCACATTTACCACTGATTATGATGAAATCCCACCTTGTTTTCACCCATTTTGCCTTTTAAAGAGCTATATATTCATTTGATTATTTAGACATAGTTTACTAATTTTAAGATAAACATTTGTTTGGCCAAAGATAACAGGAAGATAAGTGGCCCAATCACCAAGGATAATGATGCTTCTATGGTAGCACTTTTGACATTGTTACATATTCTGTTTCAGCTTTGGCAGGGAAAAAAATCCTGTGCAAGCCCATGGGAACAAATGGGAATTGTGCAAAGAGCAAAAACACTTGAGAAGCCGTTAAACATCCGAGTCTGCTTAGCAGTGGTTTCTTTAGGAAATGCATTCAAGGGCATCTTTGGTTGAAAGACTCCATAAGTGTTCATGTATACGTCCTGATGTCATTCCTCTGGAAGTAGACCAGATTTGAAATTATTATTATGCTATACCAGCTGGGCCCCTCAGTTTGATGAAAGAACAAGGATTCTTTAATCTAAGTCAACATATTAAGGTGCCTTAATGCATCACTGAAGATGTATCCTTTTAATTGGGATACAAAGACACTTCTGAAGACAGATGCTCAATAGTTAGACTGGGTACAAAGAATGTTGGCAAACTGGAATAATTATCTAAAAAGAGAACCCCAAAGTTATTTCAGTTCAGAGTGGGAAACCCTGAGAAATGGAAACCTTCTGTCCAGCAAACTGGCCCATAGCACAAATCTCACTTCTCTGACCTAAGAAATGCTGTAATTGTTGTAATAAGTAGCTGTTGCATCTGCAAGGACAGAAATTAGGCTGGTTTCTGAGGAATGTGAGCTGCTTGCTGTCTGAGAGACCTGGACATGTCCATTGATGGTGAGCCCACTAGAGTCTGGATGTCCAGGGGCACTGAGATACTGATCAAACTCATTGCGGTCCATCTCCTCTAGAAGGTCGGCTTGGCTCAATTGATCCAGGCTATCAAAGTTCTGATGCTCCGGGGGAGGTGAGAGCTGGCCAAGATGGTTGTGGAGGCTGGGGGCTTGGAGATTAGGAGGGAAAGCTGGGGAATAATAATTTCCTGTGGGAGGTGCTGGGCAACTGGAAGAAGCAGAGTGCATAGAGGAGGCTGACTGAGAGACTGGCATATGACCCAGAGAATGATTGCACTGGAGAGGGCTGGTGGCATATTCTAGAGAGTAGGTGTCTCCAGACATACGGGGATGGCGTGGGTCTTCAGGACAAGGGGAGGAGAAGAAACTCTGCTCAGGATCTATCACATCCAAGGGTGACATCTCAGGAGGAGTAGGCAGCCCATATGGATAAGTGTCCATCGGAGTACCTGTGTTGGTGCTCTGGATCTCCTGGTATCTTCTAACGTTTGGCATTATTGAGGCAGCTGAGTATTCATCTTTCTCACACACTGCTCGGCTGCACACTCTTTTCTCAGGCATGTGGTCCTGGTCCCTGGAGAGGCTACCCAGCAGGAAGCCTGGCTCCACCCGCTTGCAGATCCGCTTGACCTGCTTCTTTCTTCTGGGCCGATATTTGTAGTTGGGGTAGTCTTGCATGTGTTGAACCCTCAGCCTTTCTGCCTCTTCAACATAAGGCCTTTTCTGAGATGGGGTTAAAGACTTCCAGGACTTGCCTGTAAGGAAAAAGAGAAATTTCCCTTTTTATATTGTGAGGGATGGATTAAGGCCCTTCCCATCCGTTGGTGAATTAAACTGACATCTATTTGCTGCTCTCCATTCCACCTCTTCATATTATTTCAATTCAGACACAGGAACATGTATTCAATAACAAAAACAACATCTTTTGTTGTTCTGCAAAGTGCCATACATATGGCAAATCCTCATATTTTGACTCTTGGGGAATGGTGGAAGAATTGTTCCCTATGCAAATTCATGCAGGCTCCTTTGGAGTTGGGTGGCTAATAGATTTAATTTTAAAAAAACAAAACAGGAAATAAGGATTGCATAAAAGTACTCTCCACCGGTTCATATCAAATTGAGGCTTGCTCTTATTTCCTCATGTGTTTCATACAGGCCCACCTTCTTCCCACTTGAGATGGCAAAATTGATGCATATGACTTTGCATTTGACATTTATCTTGCAAAACCCATGGAAAGTGTTCGGTCAAGTGAGAAACTCTTCCAATGTTTCTTGGTGAGACAGCCATTTTTCCCCATAAACAGAATGGTCTTCCTTGATCTAAGACTCCAGATTCATTTTATATAAGATTGCCCAAAGAATAAAATCACTGCCAGAGGTCCTTTTCTCCTCTCCAAAATAAATGAGCAGTTTACAGAGAGGGGCCTTCTGAACAGCAGCTCTTAAATAAGAAATGTTCAAGACAATGAATGCACTTAGCATGAGACACAGTTACCTTGTCTGGCACTGGCTTGTTCTTTAAATCCTAGACTTTTAAATTTTACAAACATTACTTGTTGGATTTATTCATTTGTAGTTACTCTGCTCAATTTTTACTATCCTGATTGATTTTTGTATCCAATTCATACTTTTAGACACTATAGCATAGGTAAGTTATTTGTGGACCACAAGAGTGAGTAAATCTGCTCACTTTAAAAAAAAGCCTCCCCCAAATAATTTTACAACCATGAAAAACTTATTTTAGGTATGATAGTTTTACTCTGTTTTCTAGCTCAAGTGTGGGGAAGTAAAGTGCACTTTGTTTTCTGAAGTTATGATCAGAAAGGATTGTATGGGACCCAGCAGGTTATAGATTGTCACTTCTTATTTAAAAAATCAAGTATTGGCCATGACCAAGTTTTATTTCCTGTAGAAACCCAATTTCATAGGACTGTTGCAGAAATGAAGCAAAAACTATATGTTCTGCATATGGAATTTGTGTCATAAATAATAAAAAATACCAGCTCATGGGACTCTGAAACCATATGAAAACCCTATTGGACTGCAAAATCATCTCAGCAGACTTACATTCTGCACAGGCTAATCTAATGCTTCAGGGAAGTCAGAACACAAAATAAAAGGTCACTGTGCAGGATACCCTCACCACTTAGAATATGCACATGTCTTGCTTCTAAACATGGATGCTCTATTTGACTATTAATAGCAACAGCCCTAAAAACACCTATCCCACCATAACTATCTATACCTTTTTTAAAAAGCTACCTAAACTACTGGCCATCACCAAATTTAAGGCTAAGGAATTTCTTTAGTCGATGACACTCTAGATGTCTTTTCTCTTCTATGCATGGAAGCTGCCTGTCCGTCGACTGCATTGGGCCAGCTTTCCCAAATCTAGACATCTTCCCTGATGTGTGAACTTCAGCACAAAGAATTATCCAGCCTCCACTGCCTTAACTAAGAATTATGGGGAGTCCCCACACATCTGGAGGGCCTCAAGCTTGGGAAAAAGAGGATGAGACATTCCTTGCAAACTTTGAAAAATAAAGTAAGACGAATCAATTTTTTGATAAAAGTTTAAATCTTTTATGAGAGAAGTAGCATGTTTCTAATATAATTCTTTATCTTCACTTGAGGATAGAATAATTGTATGAAAAGTAAAATATAGAAAATAAACACTGGTGTCCTACTGGCATGTAATAATCCTCATGAAATATGAGGACATTTTTGTTTCCAGAGTGTTAAAACGTACCACCAAATCCCAATATATATTTCGGACATTTTCATATGTTTTTGTTTAGCAAAACAAAATTTAACTTTGAAAGTATAGTTCACATTTAATGCCAGATATTCCTAGCAACCAAAGTGTTTAGCGCATTGAGCAAAGCCCTTCAAAGCAAAGGAATTATGAGCTAAATATAGTCAATGAAACTTTAAAATGAAAAAATTGTAGTATTATATAAAAGTTGTAACAAAAAACTGTGGTGACAAAGTATATACATTACCAAAAACTAATTGGGAGTTTCATTTTCAAGGCTTCCCTACGATACTTTTGTGAAACTGAAGGTTAAAATAGTAATATAAATACTTTGCAATAACAAAAATGTAAAGGAGTTGTCAATCAGTCTGAATCTGAATTGGTCCCTGTCCCCACAAGTCAACATGGAACACCAACAAAATACATGTTAATTTGCCAATAAAAGCCAATTTAATTTTCAAGGAAAAAAAAGTGGACCCTGCTTTGGAAACTAAAGCTATTTTGCTTCTAGTATGTTAGATTGAAGTTTTATTAATGCTCATTTGGGAAAATGCCCAGCTGAATAAAACAGGGTTTGCTTCTGAATGGGAATGTATAACACTGTATTGTTAAAGTACTTGTGGCATGTAAAACCACAAAGAGACTTTTTCCTCTCTTAACACTGAATGATAAGTCATCTATATTCTCAAATGCTTCCTTCAAGATAGAGGCGGTATACACTTTCAACTTGGAAAAATTAAAGTAAATTTATATGTGAGGTTGCCAACATCTCATGAGATTATATTTCAAATACCAGTTTGGAGAGCACTCATTGCAAAATTAAGTTTCACATTTTGTTGACCAATTCAAAATATAATAGTCTTAGCCATTCATGTGACAAAAGCAACTATTCACAATTGCTCCGGTCCTGGGGAGACAAAAAAAAAAAAAAAAAAAGGAAAAAAAGTAAAGGAAAAAAAGTAAAAACCCAGTAAAAACCCAGCATGTTATGTCTTCTTTGCTGTTACATATTAACACATTTAACTTGTCTTGAATCTGCTGCTCAAGGATGCAAATTAGGTAATTTATGAAGATAAGACTGGTATGTATCAATTATCCTCAGCGCAGTATCTCTGGCTATAACTTATTTATTTTAGCTGAGAAAAAACTCAGCATTCTATGATATTCTTATTAAAGTTATTTCCTTTAGATGTAGACTTTGTTATATACTACTACATATGAACTTCATCGTATGTGGAACACGAATTTGCAATCCGTGTCCAATTTTTTTAGCAGGATAGGACCCGCAGCAAATTTCAAGAACTCCAGTAGGAAATAGGCAGAATGTGGAAATACGATTCAATGGTATTAATTATAAAATGTTGCATATCAAATCAAAGCTTCATAATGCTGTATTAATACAAATGGAATAGTCAATGATTACAAAGAAAAAATATTGGGGTCACTTTGGAGAATTATATGAATGTTTATGATATTCAGCAGCTGTGGGGAATAAAACAAAAATTTTACTTTGGGAAATATTAGGAACTTATCTCACCAAGAGGAGACTCTGGGCGGCTTTCAGAATGGCACTGAAATCTCCAACACAGAGTGATCCTTTTTGTAGATGTCTAGTGTGACCACTTTGTAACGCTGTGCTGTTTATATCTCCAGGTTATTGCCTTGAAAAAAATATGTCAACAAGAAAAGGCAAAACTACACAACTAAAGTTGTACAGGAATCGAACGCCTGTCTCTCCAGAGGAAAGACTTTTTCACATAGAGAGAAAAATGACATGCAAGATAGACATGTGATTAAAATTAACCTTCCTAACACTGAGGAGAATATGTGTCTCACTTAACATGGAGAAATAACCTTTACAATATTTTGCAATAAAAAAATATTTTAAAATTTAGAAGTCCCCCAAGCACTCAGCATCATATCACACTATACATACTCATACTAACTTGAAAAGAAATCCTGTCAGTATTAATTAGGTTTCTTTCCAAGTGAAGATGGTTAAGTTCAGGTAGCACAAACATAAGATAGTGATACCCCTTTGGAAATTGCTGTAAAATCTCCATTTAAAAGGTTGAAAGGATTTTGAATGAGCCATACAGCTTTTAGAAATGCCAGGAGATGCAGCACTCTATTGCTATGTTCCTATTGCAGTTAAAGTCTTAGTGAATTCAATGAGGTTATCCCTACGATATGTAGCATCCCAGAGAATGCCATCACTGAAAGTCTGATCAGAAAGATGACTTACTGAATTTAGTGAGGTTTATTCCTTGGCAAATGGGCATGACATTGTAGTTTAGAAAGCATTATAAATGGGTGTTGAAATAAGAGTATTCATGTAATGATAGAAATCCCTGCTCCCTAAGTTTAAATCAGTTCCAGGATGTTACTGAATTGCTTCGTGGTTAACAAATTATATTTGGTAACTTTGTGTTGGTTTTGAAAAATAATTTTATCCTTATTTTTTTTACCAAAATATTTTTGTACTTTCAACTTTGATGCCTTTGATGCTGCTTGCAAGATTAAAAATTAAAAAGTGCTGCCTAACTCCATAACAAATATTTTGAGATGCACTCCACAAAGATTTAAAAGAATATAAAGATTCACATTATTTATTTTCATTATTTTCCAGATTAGCGGACTGTTATTAGTGTAGCAAATAAGGCATCCAAATCAAAAGGTTAAAATATAATTTGATTTGATTTGATAATATAATTTGATTTAAAAAAATACATACAATCAAATTATACCTTAAAACTTCTGGAAAAAATAGCTGCAATGTAGGATTTAAAAATAGGTAAAAGAAAATACATTTCTCTGTATTTGCCTACAAAACTTATATTATCCTTACTTTCTTTACTACCACGTTAGAAAACTTTTCAAAATTCTTAGCACTATCCCAAGTGATCTTGAACACACGGAGGAAATATTTTTTAAATATGCACTTCTCTAATTCATCAGATTTGCAATACATTTTCGAATTGATTTGCTTTCCTTAAAGAATGAGTTCTGTGGTAATTCAAATACTTAATACCAATGGCAGCAATAATATGAAACATGACATTATTTTAGAAAAGTTAGCACCTTTTAAATTTAGATACCCAAATACATCCTCAAGAAGCAATTAATAGAAAAACCTAATTTTCAAAGGCACTTTTTAAAAGAGTCACTGCTTCAGAATTTTTTCGGCTACAAATAATTATGAAAAAGAATTTCAGCTAAGGGTGCTTTAAGTTTAAATATCCTAGATCCAATTCTCCGAGAAGAGAACTGACGGGGAAAAAAAAAAAACCCTGTTGGGTTGCAACCCAACTAGAGACGAATAATTCTAAAGTTACGCTTTCTGAAGACATGGCATTTCTTCCCTCTTAAATCTCTTCCAACACCAGAGCGAAATGCAGCAGATTTCACCCAGTAACTGCAGGAGAAGAATTGTAGGCGCCGCACCGCTCCCCAAATTCACGGAGGAGGTAGAAGGGTTTGGCTCTACCCGTAATTTTATTTTTCACTGGCCAAGCGCAAACCGAAACATCCCGGCCGAGGTCATTCGGTGCTCGGCACAGCGAGCGCCTTCGAAAGCAGGAGGAGCGCAAAAGGCGCCGAAGTCCCGCTCCGCTCCCTCCGGCGGGCTCAGCTCACCCAGCATCTTGCTCAGCTCGGCGTTGTGCAGGTCCGGGTTCTGGACGGCCAGGCGCTTCCTCTCGTCCTTGGCCCACACCATGAAAGCGTTCATGGGGCGTCGGATGCGGCTTTCGGGGTTGCCCTTCTCGGTCCGGGGCACCGCGGAGGCTGAGGTGCCGCTGCCCCCGTCGGGCAACTCCAGAGCGGAGCAGTCCAGCCTCTCCGCCCACGCGAAGGAACCCAGCAGCGAAGCCATGCCGTCGAGGCACGCGGGACTCGAGCCGGCGCCCCTCTAGCCGACCACGCACCGCCCGCCCCGCGGACCCGCAGCCTCGCCCCGCCGCCCCAGCAAGCGCCTTTCCCGAGGCCTCGCTCTATTTATGAGCTTCGATGAGCTTCCTCCGGGGCCGTCTGGGAAGCGGCCGGCCCCGCCTTGAGCGCGCCCTCCGTCCCTCCCTCGCCTCTTGCCGGAGGGTGAGGCGCAGGTCGCGGGAAGGCGAAAGAGAGGCGCGGGCAGAGCAAGCGGGCCGCCTTCCCTTCGCTCCGAGTACAGGTGTAAGCGGAAAACAGTGCCTCTGAGCAAGCGCCGAGTGCTGCCTGCCTCCAAAGGCAAGGCTCGTGTTCCGATCCGTGATAGACGCCGGGCGACACCGTCCCCGGGCAGTTGCCACGCACGGTAGCAACCTTCCTTCCCACTCCCCACCTTGCAGCTTGGCGCCCTCCAGATATAAAGAGCGAGGGGCAGTTTGGCCTCTCTTTTAATAGAAGTGAATCCCAGGGGGCTCTTACCGATCCCCAGATACTCACACCTACCGCATCCCTTCAAGAACCACACATGCTCTTGTTCTAAGATGTTAATAATGGTGATATAACCACCCAGGAAAGATGGGCAGAAGGAACTACGGAATGCAACCCCTGAAGAAAACTACTGCAAAATCCTGGTGTTTCCTTTATTTCCACCTACACCAGAATCACTAAATGTCTCTGATTCAGCAACATGTCTCAGCTCCCAGACCTGAGAAAGGCATACGTACAAAAAAAAAAACCCCATCACTTTCTCTTAGCTTATTCATTCTTATTCCAGGTGAGCTTGCCCATATGACTGTGCACCTAGTCACCTAGATTGCTAACTTAATCCATTTTCTGGGTTTACAGAATACATTGACAAATAAAATAGGGCTGGGTTAGGGTTCAAAAACTTTCTTTGCTGTCATCCTGTTGTTATCCAGATTTCTGCAGCTTAAGAGCTGGTAAGCTGTTCCTTAAATTAACCAGAGTTGGATTTACACAACATAAAAGCCACAAAAAATAGAACTAAGTCCAACACCAACCAAATATAGCATACTGTATGGAAAAAAGCATTAGATAGTTATCTAGTTATACATGTTGCAAAAATGTTGAATTTGAGTTTATGAAAACAAAATAGAAATAGGAGATGGGAAATATAGTCCTTCCCTTCCTCCCTGTTATTTCTTTGTATTGTATATTCCTGTGAATAGAATACGTTTTGTCACATTGACATACATGTATCCATCTACAAGGCTCTCCCCTTAGGAATACATGAAGTTAAATACAGGTAGTCCTCAAGTCACAACCACAATTGAGCCTAAAATTTATGTTGCTAAGTGAAACATTTGTTAAGTGGGTTTGTCCCATGTTACGACTTTTCTTGCCATAGTTGTTAAGTGAATCATTGCATTTGTTAAGTTAGTAAGACAGTTGTTAAGTGAATCTGGCTTCCCTATTGACTTTGCTTGTCAGAAGGTTGCAAAAGGTGATCACATGACCCTGGGACACTGGAACCGTCATAAATATGAATCACTTGCCAAGCATTGAATTTTGATCATGTGACCATGGGGATGCTACAACAATCGTATGTGTGAAAAAAGGTCATAAGTCACTTTTTTCAGTGCCGTTGTAACTTTGAACAGTCACTAAATGAACTGTTGCAAGTCGAGGACTACCTGTAACTTGCTCACTTCAAGCCATTGATCTGTATAGCTCTGTATATATATAGCTGGCTATAGTGCCATAGAAATCTTTTGAAGTCCTTCCAGACAATTGCAAGGAATGACCCTGAGACATGATTCTTTCCCAAATACAGTTTAAGCATCATGTTTAAACATAAAACTCTGTATGTTTTACATGTCAAATATTCTTTCCAAACGGAAGCAAATTATTGTAATAATACAATATAATTCAAGATGCACACATTAATTCCTTGTTGGTGTGGGCTATTGCTATTAGTGAGAGATGTTAAAATCTATCTTAAAATGATTTGGCTTTATTGGACAAATTGCCACAAGTTCCCGGTTTGTGTGTCTTCTGGGCACACAGAATTAATACTATCATGATGTTGTAAACGACCCAGAGTCACTTGGGGTGAGATGGGTGATGTAGAAATTTAATAAATAAATATATATAAATATATATAAATTATTTGGGCTGCTCTAAGGAGAGGTAGTTCTATACTTCTTGCAAACCCTCAAAATGGATAAATTTTATAATAGGTTAAATATATATTGTGTGAATGCAGGTCATATTATTTGTTCAGTCCTTTCTAGTTCTGTTGTCATTGACAGATAACAGGCAAAGAATGTAGAATGGTTTCTGTTGACTGCTACTGTCTTGGCAGAAGCTTTTCCTATCGTTCTCATTTAATGTGTAGGATCAAATTGTCATAGGTTATGATATGTACAGTATTTGATTCACTAATGTTCTCTTTCGAATCAGAAAGTTCAGTCAACCTTCCTTCTCCATTCCCCTCTTCTAAGTTTAGATTTCTTTGCGAGAGAAACTGGCACAGGGCAGGAGAATGCTGGTGTATTCATGTCCTGCTCTTCACTGGAAGTTGGTTGCCAACCACAGAGGTCCAGTGTAGGTCTTGGATATTTAAATTTGCCCCCAAACTGGACATTTAAGTTTGCCATTCAATGTGGCTGCTTATGATGGTTAGGGCTGCAATCTCCTATTGGTTGATAGGGCATGCTGAGATTGAGGAGGGCATTAACTGTTTACTTTGGCAACTTCAAGCCTCTGTTATAACCAAGAAATTCAAATCTAGAAAACAACTATTTCCTTTAATTAGAAATAACTTTTGGATGATTTAGTCACATAAACAGCTCCCTCAACTTCTTTGAAGACCATTAAAGGATGAGAGCTTGGTACTAAAATTAGTGTTTGTTTCCATCAATTAAAACTCCTTTGACCAGTGGCCAGCTCTGATTTTTAGCCTAAAAGGCTTAATTATGCTAAACGTAAATGTAAGGCCAGGTGCTTCCCCCTTCTTCCTTGTTGATGACTCTGCTGTGACCAATAAGTACAAAAGCTGCAATGTTTACAGGTCTTATATTTCCTTACTCGGACATTACATTGAATGGGGGGTGGGGGGTAGAGTAATGTTAAATGTTCATAGGATTTTATACTGTTTACTAGGAGTGCACTGTATAGACACACAGACAGGAAGGGGAGAGAGAAAGTTTCAACCATGAAGTTCAAGAAATGAAGTGCAGTAATTTATTTTTTAAAAAATAAAAAATTGGAAAGAAAAGTAAAATAGTTACCCTGGATTTCAACTTGAGTGCCAGTGACTTACACAGAAACATCTGCCTATGTCTTGGAATATTATATAAGTGGTTGTTGACCCTCCCTGGTCTAGCCCATAGCACTAGTCTTTCAAAGGAATGTCCCATCCAAGAACCATCCAGACCTTCTCAACCTTGGAAACTGTGTGGAAGATATGTGGACTTCATTCCTCATGCTGTCTGGGAGTTGAATCCATGTATCTTTAAGTTATACTATGTATCTTTAAGAAACACTAGAACAGGGGTGGGGAACCTTGGCTCTTTTATGACTTGTGAACCTCAACTCCCAGAATTCCTGAGCCAGCCATACTGGCTCAGGAATTCTGGGAGTTGAAGTCCACAAGTCATAAAAGAGCCAAGGTTCTCCACCCCTGCACTAGAAGAATCAAGTTTAGCCAGATTTTGCCACCTGCTGAGGCAAATGAATAACAGAATACCAGACTTGGAAGAGACTTTAGAGGTCTTCTAGTTCAATCTCCCTGTTCAAGCAGGAAACCCTATATCATTTCAAACTGTTGTCCAATCTCTTCTTAAAAACCTTCAGTGTTGGAGCTGTTCCACTGATTCCACTTCTGTCAGGAAGGCCTCAGGAACGAGTTCTGTTCAAAGATTGTGCCAGTAGAGCAGGGATCTTCAAACGTGGCCCTTTTATGACTTGTGGACTTCAACTCCCAGAATTCTGGGAGTTGAAGTCCACAAGTCATAAAAGGGCCAAGTTTGAAGACCCCTGCAGTAGGAGTATGAGGTACATTAGATGAAGAGAATTTCTTAGACTCTGTATAGATTTTTCTCAGCTGCCTATTAAATAGATTTAAGATTTATTTACTAAGACCTACAGAACTCTGCTCACTCATATTAATCTCCTTTCAGAGAAATAAACTATGTTAGTTTGGATACAGAAGTAATTGTAATGAAGTATAAAAAAGCTTCTGGCACCTGGCCACATAGGTAAGGTACAAAAAAGCAGAAAATGTAGTCTAAGTCAGTTTTAGGTTACCTCATTGAGAAAGGCCGGATCTGCTAATCTTTTAGGAAGCATAGCATAGCTCTTGGTTTATATTAGGTTGTTATTACTATATGGCCTTTGCTCATAATCTAAGCTGATGTAGCAGTCAAAGAGAGGGAGAATCTAAAAGAAGCAAATTAAGAAACCAAGGTACGTACCTCCATAAACTCTTTGGGCCGGGGAGCTTGAACTTTATTGGCTGCTATGTAAGTTCTCCCCTTGTAAAAGTTGTTTTGTTCTAAGAAATATGGAAGGTCCTCTGTTATGCAAGACTGGATATCTAATTTACAGTTTTGAAAGAAAGCTACATCAAATAAGCTTGGGACTAAATTGGGGGAAAGAAAAGATCTGAAGTATTCATAGATCAGAGCAGAATAAAGCATACTGGACCTGACATACAAAAGATGATTTCCCAATCTTTTCCAAAAGAAGCAGCAAGTTTATAACCTCCCTATTCATACTGAATCTGTTTATTTTGTTGGCCTGGTACTTTATTTTCTATTTAGGATTGGACCTCTCTTTGTTAAAATTATTGTACTTTGTATTTATGTTGGGTGATCCAAAAAGAAACCAACTGAAGCAGAAAAACAGCAGGAAAAAATAGTGTATCTACATTTGTGTATACTCATCAATTTCATTTACTAACACTTTTTATCCCTAGTTTTATTTTTTCCTTTGGAATACCATAAAGGAAAAAGAAATCCATAGGCAATAAAATAGCCAACAATGAGTTAGTAATTCAGGTCAAAAAGGATTAACAGGCAATGATCCACTATTTCTTCTGGAAAAAATTCATAAATGCTTATCATATATTGCTGATTTAATTTTCCTTTATACACCACCCAGAGTTACACCGAGTTGAGAAACCATATAAATTATTTAAATAAACTATACCATGTTCTTTTGAAGTGTGTCAAGAAAACATAAGGTATATGGATATTGCAAGCCATGAATTAACCACTACATCTTCTCCATTCCCCCCAAAAATCTCTGCCATAGGATCTATGGACATGCAAGTCCATAGAAGTACAGCAACTAGAGCAGATCATGAGAAGATTCAGGATTTCCTGAAAGAATTTCCAACCAACCAACACCCCTCAATGAATTGCAATGAATCTTCCAAAAGGTGGGAATAGTATGGGAGGGAACAAAGACAACAAATATTCATATGGTCCCCACTCTGATTGTTGAAAACTGGCCTTTCCCCCCACTTCTTGGTTAAGGTGGATGGCAAGTCTTTTATGGGGTGGTTTTTTAAAAAATTAATTTGAATATTTCCTCTTCTTGACATACATAATTTTTCTATTACCTTTACTGTTTTTTTTAATGTTGTATGCTTATGGAGTTGAAATAACTAAACAAATAAGGACCATGTCTGATTCATAAAATATTGTATATTTATTTATTTGGGTAAATGAGGAAATCTAAGTATATTTCACTGAAGTTAAACATGCAGATTTATATTAGCTGGAATATTTCTTCTTCAGCTTTATTCATTCAACATCTTCAGTTACATCGCAGTCTACTTTTTTTTGCTCTTTTTCCTTCTCTTTGATTTTTGCTCTCCTAAATCATTATCATCCTTAGATATTTCAAAGGAACATTGCCCTGCCTTTTGAGAACCACTTTGAGATTCATTATAAATAAGACCACTGCTAGTTTCCCGATGCTTAGATTTCTTTTTCTTTTTCTTCTTTTGGGTGTTCACTTCATCTTTGCTTGAACCTAGTATCCCAGTGCAGATAATTTTTGCTTCTCCAGCCTCATCCTGTGCATGTTTGTGTCTTTTTTTCTTCTTTGTCTGGGATTCCAAACACTCCAACTTCTCAGCCATCACTAGAGGAGAATTAGCTGACTCTAGTGTGATGTAATGTTGAGTTTTCTTCAGTTTTGTCATGCACATGGCAAAATATTCCTGCACGGTAAGAGTGCTGGTTACAGTATTGCTCCTATCTACTTGGTCAGGTGGCACAATCGCTTCTTTTGAATCTTCCGCTGGAGAGCCTGTGCCAGCAGCATCAACCTGAGAATGAAAGAAGAGGGGGTAGAAATCAGGGGAGTAAACTGAGTAAGTGCTTAAAAAAAAAATTATAAACTGTCTGATACTGGATTAGACAGGGTTTTCAGAAGATCCAATACAACTCCATCCTATGTTTTAAGATGGAATGCATGTATCTCAGCCCAAACCTGCTTTATTGCCTGAAACAAGGCAGTCCTGCTTAGCTAAGCTCAGCACATGTCAAATCAGATGAAACCCAAAATCCATACATGATGTACAGAAAGGAATTGTCAAATGTTCTACTTTTGCTGCTTATTTTGGAAGGCAAAATCTAAGGGGTTTGTTGAAGACCCAGTTGGCAGACAAATGTCTTTTTAAGCAACAAGTTATACACCCAATTAGAATGGGACAGCCTTTTATTTCACAGAGCAAACTCAGTAAAAATAAGCATAGTAATCCTGTAAAGACAGACCAACTCAAGAGCTGGAATACTCAACACTGCAAATCACTTAAAAAAATTATTAAGGAGAATTTACTCAGAGATTTTTAAGTACCCCAAGGATCACTAATGGAATTTGAAGAGCAACATTATTTTTGTTCCACTGGACTTGATCCTTGGAGTGCATATTCATCAGGAAGCTGCCTTTTCATGCAACTCCTGATCAGGCAGATGTCCACAGTCTCCCTTAACTGAATCACAATTAAATACACTTTAAAGCCGCCAGTGGTGTACCTGAAGGGCAGATTATAGTGTGCCATAAGATGTGAATTTTAAATAATTCAACATTTTAATGAACTTCAGAATACGATAGTATAAACCACATCCAACAGAGGAAGTAATTGATTTCATATACACTATATGGAGTTCCCAGTATGACATGGGCTTACTTCAAATAGTTGGATATCCTGTATTATTGTCTCATATTACCCTGAAGAGAGTGATAGGTAAGTATGTATGAATGAGGATGTGCCTCTTTAGCCATTATCCAAAATGAAGGGTATCTCTCTCACATCTCTCACAATATGAGAGATCATTTTGGGTATACTGCAGGAAGACATGTTTTCTCTGCACTTGGTATCATGTGTTCTCATTTCACTGGCAAATGGAATCACAGTTTCCCCTAACATCCTACTATTGCCCTTATGTATTAATTCATACTAGAATTACATATCCTAATTTACAACAATGATTGAGAAAATGCAACTGGAGACTGATTACTGAGGTAATATGAATATTCTTGGTATACAGATCAAAGATCTCATCTTATGATGCCTTGTTCAGTCTTAAGTTCCAGCTGGTTTCAGGTTGGGATGCTGTGAATTCCTACTGCACTGTCATAAATACTATATAACATCACCTTTTCCCTAAAAATCAAATCAAAACAATATGTACATATGTGTGAAGAGACAATTGTCTTTTTCTACATCTCTTTTCTATGGCAGGCCTAATTATGCCAAAATGAAGATTATCTGGAACTTACTCATTTTTGCCACTTTTTACATCCCCATTCACTATGGAACAGAAAGGAGAGATCTCAATCTTCTCAGAGAAGACATTGGCTACTAACAGAGCAAGGTTGTCCTATTGTGGCTCCTTCAGAAAAGAACTTGTGCCTTAGAAAGTTTTGTCTAGCCACTTCCTCATTTTTTCTCCTGTGACAAACAAAAACTTTTTAAAAAGAAAAATAAAACAAAAAAAATATCTTCCAATACTTTGTTTTGTTGTAGTTTTCATCTTGTGAACTTAAACAACGTGCCATTTAAAAGTTGTCAACCATGACACAACCAAAATTAAGTACTACCTAGTTTCAGCAGGAAAGAATTATTTGTTTGGGTTGTTCTTGAAATAAAAAAATAACTTTTTAATAAAAGCATGAGTGATATTTGTGGAAGTTTGATTTGATTTCTATCTTTCTCTAATATATTTATGCAAAGAAGAAACATCAGTTTGGAGTGTATCTTTTGGATAAAACATAGGTGTGCAAGCAGGCGCAAAAATATTTAATTCTTCCTTTCTTTTTTCATTATATTCTGACTACAGAAAAAATTCATCAATGGCTGTCACCAAAGTTTGCTTCACCTGAGTAAAAGAACCTTTAGTATTTCATATATTAAAATGTTTTTTTTCAAAAAAAGATCATTGTGAGTTCCATCATAATTGAGCATAAGGTGAAAGGTACAAAGACAAGAATATTAAGCTAGAAGCACAAAATATTAAATCAGTTCTAAGTCAGCAACCAGGCACATGTACTGTTGCCTAAAATGGAGAGGTTCAGAGAAACCCATGATGCCTAAAGACAAGAACGCAGGCTAAACCACTCCTGTACGGACAGGAATTTTAATAACCACGGGCCACTGAACACAAAGTTAGCAGGGCATGGAGACAGGTAAAGGCAGTGTCAGCCCCAAAGCAAACTCACACACCGCATTTCGGGGACACTGATGGAGAACCGTTAATCATTTGGAAAAGGTAGGTGCCAGGAACACTCCCAACTGCTTCGCATGACCAACTTTCTCTTTGGAACCCTGGAAACCAGGGAAAAACAATGATGGTGATCTGAACAGTGCTGTCAGATTAAATCAGCTGCTATTTACATCAGGAAAAATGTACTAATTGGAGTCTGCCACTAAGAGGTGAGCGAAAAGGAGGAGTGGCCCCTTATCCATTGAGATGTTCCTCTTCTATCCTCAAACCTTGCTATGGCTTCAGTGTTCATTCTTGACACCAGATCATTAAAATCTGGGGCCTTTTGTTGCCTGGTTGCTACCCAGAGGCAGCAGCTCAGAAATGTTATCTCCAATCCAGTTTTTTTGGTGCCCAAATGGCAAGAAGAAATCCTATGTGCTTTCTTAAGACATGCAATATGGTAGATTCTGAAGAGCAGGCAGCTACAAGAAGCAGGGAGCATCTGTTGAATCTGAAATGACCAAGTGGGTTCATAAAAGTTATAGCTGATAATGAAATGATAGATTTGCATGGCGGTATGGAGAACTGTTTCAGAGAAGATGTGAAAGGATGAGGAGACTCAGGTTCCTGATGAAAAGCAGTAATCCCTTTTTAGATAAGCAACAGCTTCCTTTTATGTGAATGCTAAAGAACGTCCTTGTAAGTTTTTAGTATCAGCTTTCTAGAAATATACAAAAAGTCTATAAATCAAATATTTAAAATCATCAAAGAATAATATAGATATATTTGATTGTAGACAAAATTGGTAGGATAGCCCTGTAGTAAGCCTACTACTGGGTGCATAACTTCATTAACTTGTAAAGCTATTCGATATTGTCAAATAATTTAGTTTGAAATATAAAATGTGTAATTAGTTGAAATGCTTTTAAATAGTAATTCAATTAGCCATTATATAAAAAACAGAGCACCTTTCCTATGTTAATGACTCAATATGATAAACTATGGTATTAAAACTGAATAGAACTTCATGTGTTTTATATATACTGGTTTCCCTTTCATTTAAGTAATAGGAAAATAGACTCAGTATGATTGTTGAACTGATATTATAATATTTTTGGAAGGGATTGCATGTTTTTTTCAGTTTCAAATATTTCTCTGAATATATATGTACCATAAAAACTAAACTTTCCTCACTACAAATAGCAGACTACAATGAACACAATCCTATGAAAATGAAGCATTTATTCGGCCCCTATATTAGGTGAAAATTTGAATTGTACATCCCCTATAAAGGTAGTCCTTGATTTACGACCACAATTGAGCCCAACATTTCTGATACTAAGCAAGACAGTTATTAAGTGATTTTTCCCATTTTATGACATTTCTTGCCACAGTTGTTAAGTGAATCACTGCAGTCGTTAAATTAGTAACATGGTTGTTAAGTGAATCTGGCTTCCCCATTGACTTTGCTTGTCAGAAGGTCGCAAAAGGGGATCACATGACCCTGAGACACTACAACTATCATAAATATGAGTCAGTTGCCAAGTGTCTGAATTTTGATCACGTGACCATGGGGATGTTGCAACTGTCATAAGTGAAAAACGGTCATAAGTCACTTCTTTCAGTGACTTGTTATAACTTCAAACAGTCACTAAATGAACTGTTGTAAGTTGAGGATTATCTACATTAAGAGGAATTAAAGATGACTAAAGCATCTTTAAACAATCATTAATAATATGTGGATACTTCATCTATTCCATGTGATGGAGTAGGTGGCAGAACAGATTTCAAAACTTCAGATTTTTTTAAATTCATATCCAGCTATAAGTGTGATATCCCACAATATAAATTTATAAAACATTCAGTTGTTGGGGGAACTGTATTTAAGAGGTCCAACCAGGAGGAAAAAAAAGTAAAAGCAAGATGTTATGCTTTACAGTAGAAATAGGGACTTGTTACCTATAATCTAGAAGTTAAGATTACAATTCCCCATGATCAGAAGTGGTGGAAACTGCAATGCAACAATAGCTAAATTGCCCCAAATGCCTCCACTCATCCTTTGCAAAAGGATGTCAGCTGAGAGAAGCAAATAAGAAATGCATCTGATAGGACTTGACTTCAAAATAAGCAAGATATGGTACTTCCCAAGCCTCTGTAGCTAAGACTAATTTAATTAAAAAATGTTGGTGAAAATAATAGATGGGGAAAAGAACAAAACCCTATTAAAATAAGGTGAAGAGAATAAAATTAGGGGGGAAATGCCCTAATAATCTGTGTTAAGATAGCCATGGCTTGTGGGATGAGAGTAGAGTACAAAAGTAGATTGTCAAGATAAAATGGCTTGGAAAAAATGATGTCAGTACGAGCTTGGAAAAACCCTGAAGACGGAAAAGGATTCCAGCAGAGATTATAGGAGGAAGCTGTGTCAACAAGCGAAAGGGCTGGGCTTCTCAGAGATGAGGAAACGATGCTGCTTTTGAAATTGGGAATAACTGGCACTTACAGGAATTTTTATTTGTTATGTTCAAGAGTTGGGATAGGGAAATAATATAATTTAGTGATGGGGGAATAATACTTTTGTTTCAACTTGTATGTCGAATAAGCTTTTTTTTAAAAAAAATGTTCACTGCAGAATTAACATTACAGTTTGTAGGTGGAAAAGGGTGTAATTAATGTCACATAGTCCAATCAATCTGACTCCAGGTTAGCAACAGAAACAGGTAGTTCCTGCTTTGCAGACAATGAAGGAAAAGAGGCCAAGCTTATGAGAAATCTCAGGTAACCAATAGCTTACCTATAAATGCAGAAATAGTCCCAATTCGTTCAAGAGTAAGTCGGGAACTACAAACCAGTCCCAAATAGCTAAAACGAAAGTCAATGCACCCAGATCTGCAATTTCTCTCTCTAGTTATTGAAGAGAAAAAATGTGGAGCTACAATTTATAGTAGTAACTGCACCTCAATGGAAATTCTGGAAAAGCTTATTTTGCCTCTTATAAAAACACCCATCTAGTCCAACTCTGCTTTCCAATGTGACTGACCAACTGATAAAAGGAAGTGCAAAAGCAGGATGGGAAGGTAAAGAGTTTTTTCCTGCAATAATGGTCTCTCAACCTGGAAATCACATCCATTCATCAGACTAATGGATAGGAATAGCCTTTATCTCCACCATGCTTTTCTTCCTAAGCCCCTTTGCTTCCAATTGAAAAGCATCCTGCATCAACAATTTTCTTAAATTACATATGTACTGTGTGAAGATATCCCTTCTTTTTGTCTGTCCTGAATCTCCTGCCAACAGATTCAATGGACAACTTCAGATTCTAACATTAAAGGCAAAAGAAGAAAAAAAAAATCTCCATATATTTTATAGATCTCTCCTTTATATTCATTCCCTTGACCGCCTATCCTGAGATCTGACATCATAATTACGTGATTTGTTACTCTGTTTCCCTTTTGGCAACCAATCATGGCAACCAAGACAATTCAATGAAGCACAGCGTAATGGAAAAAGTTAAGCTCCCTGGGTTGCTTCAAAGGAGACCTCAACATGAAGAACATTTTGTTTTGATTGCAGAAGGCTTAGAGAGCACCATCACATACATCTTTTTAGCGAATCTAAAATACAGAGGCAACATGGCCAACAAGTTAAGTCCCAAATAAGCAGAAGACCTGCCCAACAGACTGCCAGGAGTTGAAGGTGATTAACAAATCAATTATTTGGCATAAAAATTCAGTAAATAAAATAATTAACAAAGCCCAGAGTAACGGGAAATACAAGATGCTAAATTGTGTGAATGCATATGTATGTAAATATGCTCATTTATTTTTCTGATTTGTTGCATAGTCAGCCAGATGTTCAGACTGGATTTGGCCTATTACTATTATTGTTATTATTAAAAATTGTATATCACCCATCTCCCCACAAGGTGACTCTAGACGGCTTATAAATTATAAAAACAAGTGAAAAATAATTAAAATATTAACAGATTAAAATGACAGACATTAAAACATTACAGATAGTCCTCGACATGACCACAATTAAGCTGAAAATTTCTGTTGCTAAGCAAGACAGTTGCTAAGTGAGTTTTGTCCCATTTTACGACCTTTCTTGCCACAGTTGTTAAGTGAATTAGTGCAGTCATTATTAAGTGAATCTGGCTTCCCCGTTGACTTTGCTTGTCAGAAAGTTGCAAAAGGTGATCACTTGACCCTGGGATACTGCAACCGTCATAAATATGACCAGTTGTCAACCAGCTGAATTTTAATTATTTGACCATGGATGCTGTAACAGATGTAAGAGTGAAAATCGGTCATAAGCCACTTTTTACAGTGCTGTTGTACCTCTGAACGGTCACTAAATGAACTGTTGTAAGTCGAGGACTACCTATATTAAAAGCTGTACTAAAAGAATCAAGACTTGGATGGGATGGGGATGAGGTCTTCTTACCATGTCAGCCAGCCCTTCAGGGTCCCAGCCAAACTGGCAAAGCCAGGATTTAATACTCTTCCGGAATGCTGAAAGGGAGAGAGTAGTTCTCACCTCCGTGGTAGACTGTTACACAGGGATGGGGCCACGATAGAAAAAGCTCTTCTCCCTGATCCCACCTGCTTCAATTCCTTAGCAGATGGGATCCGTAGCAGGCCTGTTCTGCTGGCATGAGTGGGGTGGGCGTGTCCCATTAGAGAGAGATGGCTCCTCAGATACCCTGGACCCATGCCATGTACTGTAGGGCTTTAAAGTTAACAACCAACTCCTTGAATTGGCTACTGAAACTGGCAACCAATGCAGCTTGCGCAGTAACAGTGTTATATGTGCAGCCTTAGGGGCTCCCAGGATTGTGTGCGCCACTGCATTCTGCATCAGCTGCAGCTTCTGAATACTTTTCAAGGGTAACTCTATGTAGAACATGTTGCAGTAATCCAGTCGAGATAGGACTAGGGCACGGGTCGGCAACCCGCGGCTCCGGAGCCGCATGCGGCTCTTTGAGGCATTACCTGCGGCTCCGGAGCCTCCTCCGCCATTTTGGGGAGCGCATGTGCGCAGGCGGGTGCGCGGGGGGTGCACGCGCGGGGGTGCGCATGCGCGGACGGGTGCGCGAATGGGTGTCGCGCGCATGCGCGAATGGGTGTCGCGCGCATGCGCGGGTGAGCGCGCATGCGCGAACGGGCGCGGCTCCCAGGGTTTTTTTTTTTAGGCCAAACGGGTCCGTGCGGCTCGTTCGATGTTTCGGGTGGCCGACCCATGGACTAGGGCATGAGTGACCATGCACTGGGCCTCAGGATCCAGATAATGGCACAACTGGTGCACAACGCGAAGTTGCGGAAAGATCCTCTTATCTTAGCCACAACTCCTACTCTTTGAGCAGGAGTTGTGCATTCACATGTATGATTTAAAACAAGAAGTCTTAAAAACAACTCATGGTGCTCAAATGTAAGTAGACAACTTATGGCTCCCTCATTTCCACTGAAGTCTATAACACATCCAATAAGCTTCTTATAAAGTTTTCAGATTGCTCCATGTACGAACTGTTCCTACAAAAGGAAAACTAGGGTGCAAAAAACGCTTGATGTACTTTGTGTATAGAAAAGGCCCAAGGTTTGCACCTCCTCTGAATCTCCAATCAATTTTGCTACATGATCTAGAGACATATGCATGCTACAACTTTAAGCGACAACATTCTGCTCACAAATGATAGCTTCAAAGGGAGGGAAGAAGCAAGCCCTCCTGTTTGGTACATTATAAAATATTACAGGCATCCCTTGCCAAAAGGAAATTGCATCTTCTGGTAGTACTTGCCCAAAGGCATGGCTTGGGAATGGAGTCAGCTGTAAACCCAAGTCAAGCAGACTCTGTTTGTTCAATGCAGAGAGCATCCTGGGACATGCAATTCCTTTGGGATATTCATCTCTGGAAGGCCAGTGTCATTTCCATAAAAGTTTAGGACTCTGTCCTGCAGGATTAACTTGAATCAATAGGTGACACAAAGATAAATAATGAAAGAAAAACACCACAAATTTTACTAATTTGTGGATAGAAATAGGGAAATACTATGCCTTCTTCTACTGGGAGAGCTATCCCATATTTTACTTATTGGCTCTTTTGGTCTGAACAGCTTCTTATTAGATAAATTTGAATGGGAGAGACATAACTGCAGACTTGACAGCCATGTAGGCAGTCTAAGGTTCAATCCTGAGAATCTCCCGTTTATAAGATGGTGAGCCTGGAGTGCCATTGCAAATCAGAGTATACTGGGTTTAATGCATAAATAATCTGACTGGAATCCAGCAATTTGTTAAGTAAATTATACAAGTTTTAGAGAAATTAACTAAACTGTTTCATTTGGCCATCTTCCACGTGTGTGAATTTCAATTATTGAAATTCCTGAGAAATGTGATAATGGGGCCGTACATCTGGAAGGCAATCAGGTGCGGGGTGGCTGAATAATAAGATAGCACATAGTAACAGTGGATTACTTCAGAACCTGCTCTAGTAGTTCTTTTTGTAGGATGAAGGATTATGAGGTACGATGCAATCGTCCCAATCAAGTAGGGATCACTGGAAGAGGCTTACTTAGAAAACAGGCTAAAATTTGCTCAATGGAAGAGGATATTCCATCACAAGATGGAAGAGAAGGGAGGCTCACTGTATTAAACTATAGGTGACACAAAGCAACTACTGGCAAATTTGGATAGACTTCCAAATGCCATAATATCACATCAGCCTGTCCCACTCATTCAGGCAGGGAAGGCATGCTATAGACTCCGTCAGTCAGACAATTCTGACTGGCGGGGTCAAGGAAGAGGGCCTTTTCTGCCGCTGCCCCTGCTTTGAGGAACATCTTGCCCCCAGAGGTGAGGAAAGCCCCCAATCTCTTGGCCTTCTGCAAAGGAGTCAAAACCTGGTTGTGTAGCCTTGCGTGGAGGACACAGGGGCCATGGGGATGGCTGGCCTCATGAGAACCCCCATCACCTGGATTAGCAACTCTTAGTCTCCCCATCTTTCAATTTTATAATGTTGTTTTACATTTTTAAATTTTTAATCTTAAATTATTCTAAAATGTTTTATTGTATTGATTAAATTGTACACCACCAGAGCCCCTCTGTAAGAGAGATGGCAGTTAATAAGTTTGATAAATAAATAAATAAATAAATAAATAAATAACCAACCAACCAACCAACCAACCAACCAACCAACCAACCAACCAACCAACCAACCAACCTAAACAATCCTGTTTTATAGTATGTTAACATCTAGCCTGACTTGCCACTCTCAGATTATAGGATTTATTAGATTTTTTTTTTTAAAAAAAATCCCATCTTTATTACTTTATAAGTAGCGCAAAGAGGGAAGCATGCTTAATACTCCTTCCTCCTCCTATTTTCCACATAACAACCCTGTGAGGTGGGTTGGACTAAGAAAGAATGATGGGCCCAAAGTCATCCAGCCATCTTTCTTGCCTCAGGTGGGACTAGAACTCAAGAGTCTCCTGGTTTCTAGGCCAGCATCTTAATGACTATACCAAACAGGCTCTCTGGACTGGCTGCAAAAAGAGAGCAACTAAGAATTTGCAACCCTAAGTACTAATCTCTGTTCATACAATAAAAGACCAGCAACACTGAATGTGCTAGTTAGGCAAAATATAGGTTTCTCCTTCCATTACAACACTGCAATGTTGGCAAACGTGGGGAAAGGTGGGCTGTCTAAAGATGCCTGAAAACAAACTTTGGCAGTTCTCTGTTCATATCATGTAACTAGAGTCTTTTCCCAACTCTGAAACCATTCAGCTTCTAAGCGAGTATTAGTTTGAAAACTGCTGCCTTTTCTATGCCTTTTTCCGCCCTCCCAAAGTAATGGAATAGCAGAAATAATCAAATATTCTGAAAGATGAGCTAAATCCAACAGCTACAAATCATTCTAAAGCAGTTTCACCTGATCTGGCACTTCTAGGTATATTAGGGCAGTGACTCCCAAAATTCTCAGCAGAACTAAAATGAAAAGCTACCTCTTCCTATGACCTTGGAGAGCACCTGCTATGGATACTGCCTCACCATAACATGGCTTCAGATGTTTTGCTGTCACAAAATCAGCTGGGTAATCTTGGGCCAGCCACTATCTCTCAGCCTGAGGAAGAAGGCAAGGGCAAACATTTCTGAAAAACCTTGCCAAGAAAAACTGCAGGGACTTGTCCAAGCAGTTGCCAGGAGTCAACACTGACTCAAAGGCACAAAAAAACAAATTAAAACAAAACTACAAAACTCAGCACTCCAGTAACAGTTTTTTCCCTTTTTATCAATCCACTCTGAGTGTGAACAAAGAAATGACTGTCCAGTTGGGTCCCAAAGGTGCTTTTTCAAAAAGCAGTTGGACTTTGTTTTTCTTTGAAGACGTTTCACTTTTTATCCAAGAAACTTCTTCAGTTCTGTCATAAATATGAACCAGTTGCCAACCATCTAAATCTTGATCACATGATCATGGGGGTGTTACAAAGGTCATAACTGTGAAAAACGGTCATAAGTCACTTTTTCATTGCCGTTATAACTTTGAATGATCACTAAATGAACTGCTGTTTTAAGTCGAGAACTACCTGTACTGCAGAGAGAGGGAAGGAGAGTGAGAAGAGTGTGCCTTTCCCTGCTTAACTTCCTTTTAAACTAAGAAATTGGCATGCTGAAATTATGCTGGTTTAAAATAAAATACAACTACAGGTTTTTAGCTGCCCTCCCCAGTTGTTATCAGAAATTTTCATGCACAAAATCCAAAACAAAACACAAAACATTCCCCCCTCATTTCCTGAATAAGGAGTGCCCCACTTTCACCTCCCCAGCCTCTGAAGTTGTGCAGGAGAAGGCTCTCGCCCTGTATAGACGGTATGGCCCCCCGTTTGAAGTCCTAGCTGTTGGGAGATGGTCAGTTTACATCTCCTGATACTAGCACAGGAAAAGGATGCACTCTCAGCAGCCCATGTGCTCCACCGAGATAAGCACAGAGCTTTCTGTCCTGGAGCCTTATCGGCTTTTCCGGCTACTCTGCAACACAGACATCACACCAAAACTGGCAAACCAAGTTTTTCCTCATATACACTGAGGAGGGAAAGAGGTGCAAAGAAACCTCACCAATCAAAAGCTAGCATATATGGATGCGTGTACATATGAATGTGCGCACACACTCATACTTTGTCTGCATTTGAGTTGCTGCAGAGTAATGTGGAGGACATGGCCAGTGTTAACTAGTCTTTGATGATTCATCTGGCTATGTTTCTCATGTGTAGCTACAGTCAACAAGTACTTGGTATGTTTATGAGCAAGCAGCAAGTCCTCCTTGAAACTTCAATTCTCCACAGTCAAGCTGTTGTCTTATTTAACCCAACCAGCCGTGTCACTTTCTTCCTGATCCGTTATCATTTGCATCATCCAAGAAACAGAAGAGAATGTGTATTTGGCAAGGTATTTTGTCTTTGTATGTGTGCATTCACATGTATGGCTGCCAATATACCACCTGACAATGTACGTGCCTCTTTAGATCAGATAATTTATCTCTTCATGGTCCAAACCTGCTGTTACGAGCATAAGGAAGTTCTAATAAAAATCTATTTATTGATCATTATTCATGACTGCAATTATCTTTTGCTAGCGCCCCTTGATTTAGGTCTCTAATTCCTGGAATGATTTATTTCTGTAATGCTTCCTCCCAAATTCAAATGCTCAAAACAATACACACAGCACCAAAGCAAAGGGCAAATATTTGGCCTCACAACAGCAATTCTGCATTAAACATGCAAAGGAGAAAAAAGAAAACTTGTCTAAAATTAACACAGAGACACACCCAGCTGTCCCCCACATCTATCAGCATATATTTTTAGATACAAGCCACACACTAACCTTTGGGATGATCTTTTTGAATGGATGCATTGCAAATGAGCTTTCTTTTCCTCTCTGCCTTTCTCATCAACAGCTTAAAGCTCCCTACCCTCTTCCTTTGGGCTGTATGTCAATCGTCTCCTTTCCTGATCTTTGCTACCTAAGAAGCTTCTCAACTACACTATTTTGTATGTAAGGCCTGACATATCAGCAAACCTTGCCTGCACCTTTTTTTTTCTGAACCAAAACAACTTTCTGCACCCATCTGTACTAGTTTTCATTTTACTTTTAAAAATGACAGGGAAAGGGAACCAAATTTTATTGGCTGGGATGTCAAATAATCAGCTTAAAAACTAATATATACCACATCCAATTACACGTATCTTTAACTGTAAAAAAAAAAAAATGGGAAGGAGGGAGAGACTGTACAACAGCGGCCCCCAACCTTTTGGGCGCCAGGGACTGGTATTGTGGAGGACGGTTTTTCTGTGGACTGGGGGGGGGGGCATGGTTTCATGTGCTACCTGGATCCTGCACATGCGCAGAGGAGGCTTTAATTGCTTCTATGGCCTTGTTCCTAGTGGGCCGCAGACCAGTGCCAATCCACGGCCTGAGGACCCCTGTTGTACAAGACATATTGCAATAATAGGTAATATTGGACTAGACAGAACCATTGTTTTATTGAACCTAAGAGCAACTTTGTGGTTACAAATTGCTTGATCCCTGAATATGGAATATCCATGGACATATTATGATATCCCAGCATTAAAACAATGGCTGGAAAAAACTCATACACAAAGGGCCACGAGCTGACTTATAAATCATTTAATATGGCCAATTTTCTATTTTTGTTTGTCCATTCATGATCTGCACTGGTGTGTTATCACCGATTATCCATCAATTACATACGCAATGCGTGAAATTTAACTACCTGTTCCTATGCAATATACTGATTTAGAAATAAGGTCCTCTGGAGTTAACAGGGATCATGTCTAATTTAAGATATGAATAATTTCTTTGCACCCCATACAGCCATTACTTCATAGGAACAAAGAGGCACAACACAATGTAAAAGAAATGAGAAAAATATATTTTCTCTGCCTATGAAGACAAATAAAGAATGCAAGACTGTGATTTCCCCCCCCCCCCTGCAATGAATCCAGTATGTTTACTTCTAGATATTAAGAGACCAGGACAGGAAAAGTTTGGAACATCAGCCAAGAAAGAGTTCCAAAAAGAAGCCAGCCAATTTTTAAAGACATTCTTTGTAAGCAATAGCAGCAGGAGTTAGCAAAGCATTTGTCTCTGGGGAACTATAAAATAAACACAAGAGGGTGCAATTAGCCTGTGGCAGCCAAACAAGTGTCTATGTGCATATGTGGGAAAGTGAACATACATATGTCATAGTTATTCCCTTAATTGATAAAGAATATTTTTGACATTAGGCCCTATCAAAAAATGGGAGAAAGGGGAAAAAAAGTTACCCCATCCCTAGCTCATTTATTGGGAATTACCATATTTTTCCGTGTATAAGACGCACCCTTGTATAAGACGCTCTGACATGCAAGTTCCAAGCTTACAGCAAACAAAGTCAGCGCTGGGAGCAACCGCCTCCCAGCGCTCTAAATAGACGCCTCCCGGCCGACCCCACCCCCCACTACCTAACCAGCATCTGGCACGATGAGCATGCATAGTCAGTTCACAGCAGCAGCCTTCTGACCCTGGTAAACAAACCGGCGTGAGCACCGGCATGACAGCAAGGCAAGGGAAGCGAAGGCAGGTTTTAAACTCCCCGCTGTTTCTCCGTGCCGATCAGCACCGAATAGCTGAGCCAGCAAATCCGGAAGTTTGGCCGGCCGCTATTATCAAGCAGGACGGCCTCACAGCTGCGTTCCATAGGGTCCCTGGCCAGCATAGAGGTACGAGGGAATGGGCTGTCACTGCCATCCATGCTGCTGGTTCTATCCGCTGCCTCCAGACGCCGCCATCCGACGATCTTGCCCCCTCCCCCTCCCGTTAGTGGCAAGCCCACAGGGGCTTGACACCTATGGCAGCGGCATGTAAAGTACCCACACAGGTATGCCCTGGGCTGCGGAGGTTACCATTATTTTTTCGTGTATAAGACGCTGCACTTGTATAAGACGCACCTGATTTTTGAACAGGGTGTTTACAGGAAAAAATAGCGTCTTATACACAGAAAAATACGGTAATAACAAAAAATTAGGCTTTTGGGTATCGGCTAAAGATGAAATCAAGCTCTGAATGAGCTTCATAATGAGACTGTGCAAAATGTTGATCTATTTTTAAAACAGAGGCCACAAAGAAAAACGCCCTCTTCCTTGTCCCCCACAAACATCCTTCAGTGAGCAGATGTGTGTTGGAAATACTACTCTCTAGGCAAAAAGCCTCAGGCTTAACCTTCAGGGTTTTTGATTTGACTCTGAGATTTTGGAAAGGGGGCAGAAAATACTAAATCAGATGTCCAAAGATCTTCTTTTGTAAGAGGAAAAACTGCTACCAAATTCCCAACTATCAAGATCCAGTCAACGGCTCAAGGCAACATGAGAATACAGTTGGGGTATGAAAAATGTACCTGCTTATTAAATAAGCAGGTACATTTTCCTATATACTGAATATAGTCACTGCCACTGTTAAAAGATATCTGGCTTTCCAATTTGCTCCTTTCTACCCCAGGTGGATTTATAAATGCTATGGTAAAGGAGGACAGCAAATGCAAAACCTCTACCACTTTCAGAGCAGTTTTACCTTAATCTGTTTATTATAATGAAGTCAGAAGTGAACTTTCTCTTTTTTCTTGGTCACTATTGAAAACATGTTATGGTACTACAGGGACCATTATGCTGATCTAGTCATGTAATTCTTTAACAAAACATAGATTGACATGCTGTCTGATGAAAAATACTATTATCATCCTCATTATGATGTGACAAAGAAACAAGTAAACAATGGATAAAATATCATAAGATCTAAGGTCTTGCATAAGGCCTCATAAGATTTTGACCATTTTAACCAAGTTTAGCTTTTTGATTTGTTTTAAACTTTTTTTTTTTTGTCCATGGCATATGAAATCAGCTATGGTGTCTACTGGATAAAAAAAATGCTAACTTCCCCTCCCTCAATGTAGTTTCCTACCTGAAATTAGGAAAACACAATTTAGAGGAGGGGCTTTATTTTTTGCTCAAGTCCAATTCTTCTCTTAACTTCAACTGCAAGCTGTCTCCAGCACTGACCTTTTTGACTTCAGCACAACGGCCTTCAAGTAAAGGTTCGGCCTTTATTTCTGCCACAGTGGCCAGCCTAGTTTCATTCTTCATATCATTTCTTTTCTAAGTTTCAGCCTTTTGCATACCCAAAAGTTAAAAAAAAGCCCAAACTAACAGCTACAAACATCAAAGTCCTCCCCATTATTATCTCCCCCTTTTGAAATATGACAATATAAATCTCAGGCTGACAACCTAGGGAGTTTTTTTTTAAAAAAGAAATGCCTAGCGTCATACCAATTCCTGTGCCTGGTAGCTAATCTGGAAGAAAGGTGTCCAAAACATCTCCTGAAGGAGCAGAAACCCAATTTATCCAAAGCAAGTTTTCTTCTTCATGCCCATTTGGGGGGAGGGGGGAATGGGGGTTGCAAGGAGGGGTGGGGAAGAGGAGGCAAGGAGAGAACTATGCCAAGAAATAATTGACAAAGAAAAGTGTTGGAAGGTGTTTTTTTCCCCTCCCGCCACTAATGATTAATGTGAATTTTGTTTTCCCAACTACTTAGTCAAAAGACAGAGTAATGTGGCTTCCTTAAAAAAAAACCCTAACTTCTGGGCAATGCAACGATAGCAAAAAGGGGGAAAAAAGAATGCTTGACCAGGCCCATAAATTATAAAGCATTAACACCCTACTGCCACCCGGATCTCTTGACGCATGAAAAGTGACAATCCACCTGGCACTTCCAAGATTTGCGTAACTCACTTGGCATAAGTTGAATTTTACCTTTGACATTTAATAGTTTGGTTCTTTCATTATCCTTGGTCTTCTGGTATGGCCAAAACCAATATTGACCAAGCCAAGCTTAACCACATGCATCGATGTGTTGTAGAAACCCTCTGCATAAAGTAAAGTGAAGTGAAGTGAAGTAGTTAATAAATAAATACAGTTGCTACATTTTCAAGGTATTTCGAAGACTACCATCAGCTGCTCCTGCTTTGGAAGTTAGATGGCTTGTACTGGGCCTTTCTTCTCCAAGTTGCTTAGTATGCTGATGCAGCACACATCTCACCAAATGCTACCAACCAACTTTGACCATTGAACAAATATTTCAATCCAGGCCCTTTCTGGTCCAGATATTCACTATTCCACAACATTCTTTTTCTATACATCATAGAGATTTTTACTATAATCTTCTCCCGGTACCATTTAGATATGCTGAATAAGACCTCTAAAATTTTCAGATAATGTGGTCATGTATGCTGAGAATTAAAAATTCAGCACGTAAGTCTATTGTACATTTCTTGATTTAGATTTAGGCTTGAACAAAGAAAATACCACAGTATTTCATTGGGAGATGCCAATTATTTTTACACCTGAATTTAAGTTACCTACGCATAGTACTTTTTTCTTCTTCTTAACTCCTCCTTTCATCATACTATGAAAAGAGAGAGGGGAAGGGAAAATTACTTTGCTGCCTGCAAGGGCTGATTAGAGGAGTCTGAGCTGCAATGAATACATGTCATAGAGTCAACAGCTCAAATGATGCATTAAGTACAAATTGTCAGAACTGGAGCTGCTACTTCACTTTACAAGCAGCAACTGATTTGCACAGGCAAATTCCACTCCTTCACCTGCTCTCTGACCTCAGCATCCTGAGACACAAAAGTCCACTTTGAAATTCTTCTCACACTCTGACATACCCGGCTTGGCACTCTTCAAATAGAACAAGCTTCCCCCAACAATGATTTTCTAAAATAATTGTATCTTTCTTGTGCCTTACACTTCTGACTTTTAGGGGGAGTCCATTTTTCTCTGAAGGAAACATGCAGTATCTATCGGTGAAGTGCTTCATGTTACAGAAAATTCTGAGACATTAATTTGTGGGGCCTCCTCCCTATATCACAAGAATTGGGAAGGTGACCTCCAAAGCAGATGATCAGGAACTAATGGCAGATCTTCTGGGTGAGTTATGAGGCTTCAAAATAATCTGATTCTCAAGGTTTTGAAACAACAAGGTATTTTTTAAAAGAACTTTATAGGCATTATGCAAGCTTGGGATTGAGCAGTTCTTTTCAGTTTGATCTGCAGGTTATAGGAATCCCTCCCAGATATGGTAGCATTACAGGAGGAGAGAGAATCATAAAGATAGTTTTTGAAAATTCCAAAGCTTTTTAAAAGTGATCAGGAATGTGTTTGTCTCAGAGACACTTTATGCACTAATTTCCAGGTCTAGTTTGAAATTATTCACATAAAAATTATGCAGCCAACAATCAGCAGGTTTGCCACTGACTTTGTGGTACATTGTCTGTTTATTTCTGACAGGCAAACCAGGGGCGAACCACTCATGAATTCACCACTTAATTCACATTAACTCAATCTATTTGGCACAAGAGAACAATGGAAATGGGCAGGGGGAATCAAACTCAGCCAGTCTGGTAAAAGTAGCCCTGCCCCCTTTGTACATGCACTGTGATGTGGCATGCACAACCAAAAGGGGTGGAGCTTGTGGCATGGCACAGCTTTTATTAGTTTGATGAAAGCCATGAAAACTGTGGACAACCAAAGAGATGGAGGGAGATCAATAGGTGGAAAGAGAGCTCGTTTTATTTTGTGGTATATTGTCTGTACCACAACATTTCCTGGTTTACCATTCAGTTTTAGCACACAATCTCTGGGGGCTTTGGAATCCATAGATGAGGAGAGAACGGGCTATATGCAGGCTGTGGAGATAATTGCTTCTCTCTTTGCCAAAATAGTAATAAATAGTAATTCTAATTGGCTGCCTTTGACCTGGTTTTTTTGTATGCATTGACTTGGGCTGATTATTTAATTTATTTTCAAAGTCATAATTCCAGCTCATCAGATTGGGGAAGATGACCTCAGTTTACTGCTAGCCTTTCCAGCTTAGATATAATGCAACTTTGTTTAAACCACTGCATGAAATGGAGATCAATTCTTTGTTGAAAGGGATCAAATCTATTGTACTGCAGCATTAGCTGGATAAAATCTTTTAGCAGTAGGCGGTAGTTGACTGCAGCTTTCCTAATGAACTCATTAAGCACTGAATATGCTTATGCCCTCTCTTGCCTCACCTGCAATTTTGCTTCACCTGCATTCAAGGTGGAAGGGGGATTTGTATTCTACAGAGAAGGAATAAACTCCCATAGATGCCTCTCAGTTACTTAACACAGTTATTAAGGTGCCTCCCTTGTAGTTGGGATGCCGCAATTCATGATAGAGGAACAGCTTCATTAAAAAAGAATGAAACAGCTTTTCCCTCTTCTTGCCTTACTTTTTATTTGTGTTTGTTTTTTGATACATGAACTGCCATTAGAAACAAGAGGTAGAAAATTATATAATGCAACTCCAAGATCAGCATGCTTTTTCTTATGTCAGGAGTATATGCAGATATTAATCAAACTTTGTCCTGAGACACCTCAAAAGCACCTAAGCCCTTTCTATTAACAGAAGCTTATCTCTGCACAATTTTCATAAGAAATAGAATAAGATGGCTATGTCTTCTAATGGTTAGAGTTGGACAGGAGCTGATTTTAAAGCTTTATTTTTTATTGTCTTACTGGTGATTCTTTTACATTCCATCTTTCCCCGAAAATAAGACCCAGTCTTATATATTTTTTGTCTCCAAAAGAGGCATTAGTTCTTATTTTTGGGGGGTGTCTTATTTTTTTCCAGCAGCTGCCCCACACGCCCTGCACCCACTTACCGTGCCACAGGGCTCCTGCTGCCGTTGCCACCGCGAGGCCTGTCATGCTGCACCCGCCACTGTGAGACACGTTCTGCTGCTATTGCCGTCGCTGCGAGGCCCATTGTGTTGTAGTCATTGCTGCCGTGAGGCGCATCCTGCTGTTGTTGCCGCCGTGAGGCACCTCCCGCGAGATGCCTCATGGAGGTGGCAGCAATGGCGTGACATGCTTCGCGGCGCAGAAGGATGCACCTCGTGGCGGCAACAGCAACACAATGCACCTCGCTGTGGCGGCAACAACAGGACACACCTTGCGGCGGCAATAGCAATGGGACATGCCTCATGGCGACAGCAACAACAGCAGCGATGCAGTATGCCTTGTGGCAGTAGCAGCAGCAGGAGCCCTGCAGCAAGGTAAGCAGGTGTGGGGCGCATGGGACATGTGGGGCATCTCCCCCTCCCCCCACCTCATGTCTTAGCAAATACGTAGGGCTTATTTTCAGGGTAGGGCTTATATAAGGCCCACCCCCCCAAAAATCAAGCTAGGGCTTATTTTTGGGATAGGTCTTATTTTCAGGGAAACACGGTAGTGAAGTGTTTCTCCCTCATAAACAAAGGGATTGGAAAAGCTAAAATATAGACAGACTCATAGATAGCCACTGGTATTCAGTAACACAGGCCTCTATAGTTTGGCTCCACCATCCATAAATTTAAAACTTCCAAAACCAACAAAGTTACTTCTTATTTAGGTTTGCTTATTCTCATTGCTTAGCAAGTTGCTCAGGAGTGAGGCAACACTTTGGGAAAGTTTCCCTTGTGCCAAGCTGGGCTCTGATATGGCAAGCAGCCCTGGAGACAGTTTAGGGGATCAGGTCCCATTAAGAACCTGACAGCAACCCTCTAGTCATCTTCACCATGGAGGGGTTTGCTTTTCTCCATACTTTTCACTTTGCCCCCAAATACTATAAAAAGCAAAGCCAGCAGAATTTTAAAAGAAAAAAGAAAAGAAAAGAAGAGGAATGGAGAAAATTGTAGAAAACAAGTAATCCTGCTTTCAGCCAAAGTACAGTTAAAAAATGACTTAAGTTTTCCTGATATATGAATTTGCAGAGAGACCATTTATCAACATGGCTGTTTACCTCCACAGCAGAGTCCCTCAAGCCGAAGAGTCGTGTCATTCCCCTTTGACTGATTAATTAGCCAATCAGGGGACATTTTTCACTGTGAAGCATGATGGGTTATCCCAGCTAATGTTTGGTCTCTAATGGCGACACATTAAAGCTAACTCGGCTCTTTTAGCCTATCGAAGTGACCAAATGAGAAGGCCAGATAATAAATCAAAACCCAATTTCCTCCCCACTCTTGGTATTGCACTGGGCCCTAACAAATCCCCCAAGGAATCAATAGCTAGAGAAGAGATTCTTCACCAATGAAGAAATTGGCAGGGGAAGGGTGAAACTGTAAATTCTATCATAGCGCTATGCTTGATTCTGTGTGGCTACCTTATCTCTGGCTTTTATTAATTTTATTATTTTTATACGCACACCCCCAACAAATTTGGTCACAAGTGCACCCATATAGGAGGCAATTGAGCAACATTTGCCATATACAATATCATCTATTTATTCAGATATACCAAAAAGTGTATATCCTAAACAGATCCTCAAAACAGTATATTGTAGAAGGATTGTTAGCATTTAAAAACACACTGATGGAAAAGTTTGCATAATACCAAAGTAAGGCAAATACTAGTTTAACCTTTTCCGCATCCATGTATATTAGCCTTCCCCATCTTAGGGCCATCCAAATGAGTGAACATCAATTTCTAGAATTTTCAACCATGGCCCACCTGGCTAGGAACTCTGAGATTGAATCCATACACTGAGAGGGCCCTCAAGTTGAAGAACACTGACTTGCATTATGTGAGGAATGCATGTACAGTGTTTGACTGCAGGTACAGAACTCAACAAGAAATGTTCTTGTGGTTAACTTTTAAAGGGCCATCTCATTCAATCTTTCTCTTCCCCAGTGCTATTCTGTGAGAAGGCTTGAGACCTCCCTCCCTGCAAAATCAGACATAAAATAGCCTTTTCTTACTGACCTTGAAATTCCATATAGATGCCATGAATATTATCCACTGAATATAAGAAAATGCTGGGTCAGCGTACCTAGCCTAAGAGTCTGTTGTCACAGAGACCAGACAGATGCCTTTAAGAAACCAACATCCAGGAGCTGGTGGGCTATACTGCTTTCACTACTGCAAGTAACATGTATACTTATCATAATGGATAAATTCCAATAACTTTACTCCCTTTTAAATGAGTTCAAATTCGTAGCCATCATTACAAATATTGTACATGTAATCCTTTCAACTGAACATTTTGCCCCTGTGTTATCTAATTTCTTTTGTGGTTTTTGATATGTAATTTATAAATTATATTATTTTCATTGTTTCATTTGCTTAGAAAATCATCCTAAAAAGCTGATTTTACCCATCATTTAACTTTTTTGAAAGATAGTAATATAAATCCGAAACTAAATATGTAAAGAGCTTCCAGGACCAACTATGATCAAACATGCTACAAACAGATGTCCCATCTCCCATTCACAACCTGTAAGTTCTCACTTCAAGGTCTTTAAATAATTTTCATAAATACTTTGCTATGGCATACACCATGCTCTCCAGAATGGGGAAGCTGAACTGTAGCTGATTAGTTGATGGACAAATGTCTCCCTTAAATAGTTCAGATTATTTGACCATTTAGTTCAGCCACTATCTATTTTGACTTATATTTGATTTCTAGCATCTTGAATACAGGATTTGATTATTTCTATTTTTTTTAAAGTTGGATATACCAGGCTTTTAACAGAGAACCTTCTCCTTGCAAAGTCATTGTATACTAGGTATGGGCAGAGTTTGGCCTGGTGGAATTTGTTTCAGTCTTTAACAAGTGGCTTCGGAGCCATTAAAAATATCAGGTGCAAAAATGGATGAGAGCCAGGCATAAACTTAGAAAAATCAAGAAAAAGAATATCTTTGAGCAAATTCTTAACTTGAAGAATTGTTTTCAGCATAATTTTAATAATTTTAGAGACTGGAAATTTTTGTGGTTGCCAACTCTGTTTCAAGTCTTAATCAAGCAGCTCACCCCTTCATTCAATTTATCTGAACATCAGGAAATGTATACATCAGGAAAGGGAAACTTTGAGCAGAAAAATATGTTAGTAATCAGGAAACTGTCTTAAGAGAGTAGCATCACCCAGAAGGATTGTAATCTGCCATGACCAAATAAGGGAAGGGATCGGAAGATGGAGGTGTCACTTTTCCAACCTCTAATATGTTGAAACTACATGTCTAAAAGGAAGGCTCTTACTAATGAAGACAGCTCATAATCAGTATGTAGATGCGCATAATAGTTTTCTGTGTCCATGTTGGGACACCATGATTTTTTCATTATTCTTCTGATTGCATGTTCCCATCCCCATTAAAATGAAATCGGACTGTATGTTACTTTCAAGAGCACATTCCCTAGTGATAAAGTTTTAATGGGAAACACAGCTGGATGGGAGAAGAAAATGCAGAGGAGTTTAATCAGATAGGAACTGATAGAATATTATTTTTGCATATTACTGCAAAGAGGTTTAAAAAGAGACAGGCATAAGAAGAAACTATTTAACTAATTTTGTTTTCTGAAACTAAAAGGTAAAACATATGCAGGAGTGAAAAAAATGATTAAATTAGTTTGATGTAGGCACTGATATATGCAGATGTTTTTCTGAATGTGCTAGGAGAGTTTCCAATCTTTTCTATTGGTAAAAGAAATAAAGTACTGGTTGATCTGTGGAATAGAAGCAGCGCAGGGGATTGATACAATCATTCCCAAATGCTCTCTTCACTCTGGCAGATCTAAGCAGCTCCTCTGCTTATTACCGAGCTGAGTACAATGAAACAGAGAGGAAGAGAATTGAAACGTAAGTGAAGGAAATCAGAAGAGATATGGAGTACAGCCAGCCAGCTTGGTGTAGTAGTTAAAAGAACTGGGCTAGAAATTAGAAGATAGTGAATTATAATTTTGTTTTAGGCATGAATCCAACTAGGTGACTTTGGGCCAGACACTTTCTCTCAGCCCTAGGATAAGCAATGGCAAACCACGTCTGAAAAATATTGGCCAGAAAGTATTCAGTTCAAATACTGAATAAAGAACTTCAGGATTCTTTGCCTATATCAGTGAAGATTTGCTTTTCCTCTACATCATCCACATCGAATAAATGATTTGCACCCTGGTTAAAAGGGATGATTAAGTGACTGATTGTAGGAAACAAACATTCTATTGCCTAAAAGATCAAATTATAAGACCTCTACTGAAAAAAAGAAACTTCTTTGACCGAGGAGATCTATGTAATTATAGGTCAATCTCAAAAATTTAGTTTCTTGGAAAAGTGACCAAGAAGATGGTGGCCAGATACAGCTCGAATAAAGTGTTGAGCTTGCTTTGTCTGGTGCTATGCTAGAAAATGGGTAGAAGAAATGCAGCCTAGTTTTCCTAAATCTGAAGGTGGTTAATGGACAAGACTCCATATCCTCCCTGTTGCATCTTGCTCCCTTCCTTCCCATCTTTCTTAATTTTAAATTAATTTTAGTGTTATTCGTTATTGTTTTTGTGTTTCATATTATAGCTTTTATTGAGTTTAAGCTGCCGAGACTTCCGGTTCCGGTCGCAGCGCCCGCGGACGTGCAGAGAACTCGTTCTCTTGGCCGTCCGGTTTCCCCCCGCCGGTAGACCCTGGACAGGGTCGAAAGTCGCCCTGGAGGGGCGACCACCGTAGAGGAGGGCACTCGTCGATCGCGGAGGGAGCGGCAGCTCCCTCTGCGATCCGAGAAAACCACCTTTGGGCCGACGGGGAAAAGATCGGCCAGTAACATGGCCGATCACTCAGCTGCTCCAGCCGAAAGTCACAGCAACATCTAAGCGAAAAGAACCACCGTGGAAGATCCGGGTGAGACCTTTCCTTCCCTCTTGTTAATTTACCTTTTTCCCTGCTAACAGCTTTAAGAACTATTTCCCTATTTTTAGAAAGCAGCGTTTGATTCCTGGGGAAAACGGGCTTTGGAAAAATAATTATTGTTTTTTTTATTATTTTATTTTGTCTACATAAGCAGTTGGAACTCGGGCATCCGGGTTATTGTGAGTTTCTCTTTTGGCTTGTTTATCTTCAGTTTAGGTGAAAATCCTTAGGGAGGGGGTGGAATGTTCTTTTTTTCTCCCCCCCCTCCTGAACAGTACTGCCTAAAAAACTTTTTGCTCTCTGGGCGGACTTATGTAGATTCTTTTGGATATAATGCATCCTGGGACTTGGCATGAAGCCCAGAAACTATGACCGATACAATGTAACTTGCTCCATTCGAACTCCCACTCCCTGATTTTGGCGTGATGCCCAGACTGGATTACAACATAACAACTGACTGCTATTTTTTATCTCTGTGCTGGACTTGACTATTGGTTTTTTTTTTCTCTATCTTTCTTTGGAAATATATCTCTGTCTGCATTTTATATTTTATAACGCTGCAATCTATTCTTTAAGCTGAATCTCTTTAAAAAAAAAAAAAGAAGATGGAATCCTACTCACAGATTAATTATGGACTTATATTAGAAAAAATCTTGGAAATGAGACTGGAACTTAAAGAACATATTAGATCGCTTAGTTTCAAGGAGGACTCAGAATTAAAAACTGAAGCTCAACCTTTGATTGACTATGATACACAATCAAATCTACAACTTAATGAGATGGATGGAATACATTTACAATCTATTGAATCTACTGAATTTATTGAAGAGGAAGAGGACACATCCTACATGATGGATATCTTTGATGATCAAAGGCAGAACTCAACTAAAACATTTACAACTTTAAAAGCAACAGGATTGGACTTCCAAATACGAGGCACCAAAAACGTTGACAACATGACAGTACAGACAACACTGGATAAAAGAGAAAAAGAATATGATTGGACTCAATGGTGGGAAAAGGCCTTTAGCCAGTTACTAAGATGGGAGGATTTAGAGGCCCTGTTGTGGAAACCTACCTGGCACAAAAAGAAAGCTAGAATTAGATTTAACAATAAGAGTTAAAATTTCATTTGATGGGTAAAAAGGGCTTCTGGACGTTGATGGAACTAATATTTTTGAGATTTTTAAGGTTACTTTGGTATGAGTCAACATTAGATTTAAATTATGGATTTGATTATGATTTGGAATGGCAATAAGAAAAATTGGAAAATTTATAATTAAAGGAGTTAGATTGAGACTGGTGAAATATTATTGATATTTTTATTTATAAGAATTGAATGGTAATTAGTGAGGTATTAAATGGATTAAATTGAAACAATTGAGGAATCTTTTAGGGACGTGGACTGATCTATGAAAATATTGGATAGAATATATGAAATAGAATATAGTTAAGAAATATTAAGATATAATAGTTATATTACTTGTTTATGATAGAAATAATTATTGTCCTATTATTATTATTATAATGTTATTATATTACTATGTCTAATGCAATAGTTTTAAAATATATAAATTCATGTTTATTTACATAATATGTATGTGAAACAGAATAAGAGATATAATTTGATTGAGAAGCATAAATTGAAATTGGAATAATAGATAGAGGTGAGAAACAATTTATATTTTAGGAATGCTCGAATTGTATACCATAAGAGGGAACTTTTAAAGTAGTAGTTTAAATTGTATATGTATGATTGTATTTTTTGTTGTGTTCTATGGAGTGCCCTATCTCCACGATGTGTTATAAGCACTTGGCTGTAAAACAAACAAAAACTAATAAAACTTGTTATGGAGGAGTTTAAGCTGCCTAGTAACTTCTAGGCAAGATGGGCTTGCATGCAAGTTTAATAAATAAATAAAGCTCATGGCCACTTTTCATATAACTGACTATACTATAACATCATTCCGACTGTTCTATGAAACTAGATATTCAGGCAGTCTTTTGCAATAGTTCCAGAAGCTTGTGCTTAAAGATTACTGTTTTGCCCCAGGACACTTATGGTACCAGAAAGAGATCAGATTTTGTCTCCTGAGCTATACAGCATTTTACAGGAGACTGCTGAGGATGTTACTTAGAATTTTATAAAGAGGTGCCATCAATATGCTAATAACGTCCAGCTTCAATGTGAGTTGTTCTCAAGTCCCAGAAAAGCAATTATTATACTTGAATGCTGACTGAATTAAAAATGAACCAAATAAAAGGGGAAACATAAAATTAGATCCAGAAAATTATAAATGCTGTTGGTCACTAGGAAACAAGCAATATATTTTGCAGAGTTGTACTCACTCTGAAAGTGCAGGTTCACAGTCTATGAATACTTCTTTACCTCTACAGTCATTGCAGATTTGCAGATGGCATGATGAGGAATAATTTCACATAATCATGCCTGCGCTGCCAACTGTGACTTTTCCTTAACTGGTCAGGGTGTGTGACAGTTATTCATGCTTTGACAACATTCTGTATTTATGTACGTGCTTATAGTCCAGAAGCAGTAACTGTTAAAAATGCAGCATTCTGTTTGCTAACTCATGCAAATTACAAGGACTATGTGTATGGGGGGGGGGTGTTTGTGTGTGCACAAAGATATTCATATTCTCTACTAAAAAAATTTCCACTGCTGGAATTCCAATTGGAAAACTGCATCAACCTCAAACCTGTTATGTAAGATGCAGCTGAAAAAGCGAAACAGCTTAAAGCAAGAGAGAAAGCACTATTCAAGCCTGACAGAGCTACAAGAAACCAAAGTAAGCCTTTATTTTCACCTGTCTCTTTAAATAACCCTAACTAGGCTGCTGCAGGTGGTTCTTCTGCCCTACAGAGAAATAGAACCTTCCATCTGCTGAAGAAAGTCCTGAGGTAATCTTTTCATGCTAACAAAGTGTTCTGAGGTTGACTTACTGATTGGAAATTGTCTCTTTTTCTATTCTGCACTAGTGGCTGTTGAAAACTGACCTTCTAGCTTCCAAGGTAGCTTAGTCATGTTTCATCTTGTGATCCTGGACAGCCCTGAAATATATTCCAGGCATGCCCACAGGAGGGTTCAAGGTTCCTGGCCAGCTCTGAGATATATTCCAGGCATGGCTAAGCGAAGGGTTCCTGAAAACTACATTAAATGGGACTTTTTAAAATATTACTTTTACTCTTCAAGCTGTAGTTTATGTACACTTGACATGATCACAACTTTCCTGTTCTTAAGCTACTGCTATTTTTAATACCATGCACATAAATAATTTTCTAATGATGAAATAAGTGTTATTATAATAATGACAATAAATTATGGAGAATCATTTTTCCTTACAGGTAAATGTTACACTTTGCTACCAATAAAATGCCATTTTATAAGTAATAAGTAAACAAAACAGAAATAAAAATTGAAAAAACAAACCCTGCACTAATTGCCAACCAATTACTGGGTGCAGTTTAAGGCATTGATATTGAAGTTTAACTTAGGGTTTGAGCTTCCGAGGAACCACCTCTTCCATTATGAATCTGCCTCACCAAGATCTGTAGAAGAGCCCTTTCTAAACATGCTTCCACTGTCCAATGTTTGCTTAGCTGGGAGATGACTTTCTCTTTTACTACTCCCAGGCTAGAATACATACATCCTGAGGACGTTCCTTCAAAAAGTCTAGAAAGATGTATCTTTTTTAATTGGTTTTTATTGTAATATTAATTTTAGTTTTTTGTATTCTTTATTTTAGTGTATTCTTTGTATCAGTGTAAGAACCCATATTAAAGCATTCCAGCAAATGGTTTAGTCTCTGTTTGAATACATCCGATGAAAGGGAGCCTAACATCTAATGCTAGGGATGTTTTTTCTAACGTTCAGTTGGAATCTGCCTTCTTGCAACATAAACCTGTGCCCTGCTCACTAGTACAAGAGAGAATATGCTGTGGTTTTGTGTGACATCCTTTTCGTTATATCTGAAAAATACTTAATATCCATTACTATAATTTCTCAATTAAACATATCCAGTTCTATTTTTCTTCACAGAATTTAGTTTTTAGTCCTCCCATCATCCTTATCGCCCTTTTATGATCCTGTTTCAATTTTTCTGAATTCTTAAATCAAACCATACATAGCATTTGACTAAAGCACAATGAAGTGGAATGATTACTTCCCAAACTTATACTTCAACTGATGCAGCCAAAAATGGTATCTGTCCTTTTTGCACTTGCCCCACGCTGCTGGCTTATATTGTTTGAAGGCAATTTCTTTCCCCCTTACCAAGCCATGTACTTCCTTTTCAGTATTTGGATATTTGATTTTTTTTTCTTTCATAAAGAACTCTGTATTTATCTATTAAAATTCATTTTTATTTTTGGCCTTTTTTCTATGCTACAAAGATTATATTTATTTTTATTTTTGTCTTCTAGGATTGAATTCCCCAATGTTTCCAGCTTTGCAGACCAACGGGGGGGGGGGGAACAGAGCAGATGGTTCTGCGTGAGCTATCGGCAAGCATGCGCACATGCAGCTCCATTTGCCCGAGTGGCATGCACACACGCCTGCCACTCACGCAAGTGGAATGCACTTGTATGTGCTCTACCACTGCTTGCACAAATGAAGATGCGTGTGCACGTACTGGCTGGCCGTTTCTGCAGCCCGGTTGCAATCCCTTCATGGCCCACTAGTGGGTCGCGCGGCTCACAGGTTGGGGACTCCTGTTTTAGGATATTAGGAATTCAATCCAATTTTGTATCATTTGATATAAATTTCTTCTATCTCTTTTATCAAAATAATTAATAAAAATATTTAAAAGTAGAGTATTGAGAACTGATCCTTGTGGAAACACACCCCAAACTTTTTTTTCTGTTTGATGAAAACCACTGATAAATATTCTCTAAGAAGTATACATTTATACAACACAGGCTATTTTTTTTTATTATACCCAAGATATATCTAATGCATTCCACATTTTTTAGAAAGTTAACAGATGAAAAATTAGAATAAATTAATTTTGCAAGATTTGTTCTTGGCAAATCCAAACACTTATTCGGTAATGCTATTTTTAAGGTGTTTCCAGATTATATTTTTCTCTATAATGTTTCCAGGCATTGTTGTTGGACTAATGCCCTGTAGTTCATGGATCTTCCCCCAACTTTTTTTTTTTTTTAAGACAGATATTTGTTGACTTTTAATCACCGGGCTCTCAGTAGTTCTCCAGAATTTGAATAATTTAGTTGAGAACTTTTGCTCAGTACAATAAAAAAGTAAACATCTGAGCAATTCTCCTCCTGCTGAAAAGGTTCCTTGATGGAAGTCTAATCAGTAACTGCAATTACTTCACCATCTCCCTGAGAAAAAATGCAAACAATCTGAATGTAAAAATATCCAGGTAGGCAGCTTTTTGCTGTGGTTTTTATATAACAAGGACATCAAGGATGACAGAAATTTCTCTTAACTAGTTACAAAACACACTGTTGCTTAGCCTTATAATTTGTTGTACAGGAAATAAGCTGTCAACTCATAAGGAGGCCAAATGTTTGTTTGCAACTAAGTAAAAAAAAATAGGAGAGTTTATCTCACATAAGGGAAGAAATGGACATTATTCTACCACTTGAAGATTTAATTGGAGGTTGACAGAAGAACATGAATATTTGCCTCCATGGGGGAAAAATGTAAGAGTCAGGTTCAGAGGTTTAGTTTTAGAGGATCTGCAATGCAGGAAGTCAATAAGGTTTAAGATATTAAAAATATCATTGTTATTGGCAAGCTTATCTCATATTTTAAGAGAGGCTGTGCTAATCCAATGTAGCTAGAGGGCAAAGGGTAGAAAGGATCATGCTTGACATAGGCACCTCTTTCAGGAAGTCAGAGAAAGCCTGTTCTCAGTTGCTGGCATTTCTTTTTTTTAAAGAATTCACGTAAAGTGCATGTTTGACGGAACTGAAAAGCAATCACAGGAGTTTTGGGTGTTTTGTAATCAATGAAAGAGCTGAGGCATATGCAAAGAAGAGAAAAGGTACAGTGGAGCTTCTTCAGAACATAAAACATTCAACACAACAGAAATGAGATCTCTTGAAATAAGATAGCAAGAAACATGGGCTGAAAACTATATTAGCAAAGGAACATTCCTCACCTGATTCACCTGGCTTAGATACTAAAATTGAAAATGTTGGCTGTGCTAATCTTTGATTGACAACAGAACTCTAAGCCTTGATGGACACCAGGACTCTTCCTATCTAGGCAGGAAGAGATTCAAGGATGTTCTCATCCACCATTTCCTGTTCTTTTAATCTTGACACTCATATATGCCAAGATTTTGAAATCAAGGGTGTGTGTTTAGTGCCAATCTTCCAAAGAATACAAACCTTCAACCACATCCTAAGGACATACCAAAAGCTCATGGGTACTGTCTAGTACCATGTTTTACTATTTCTAATCAATCCCACATACCAGACTAGATAAAAAGAAGAGCTTTATGTGTGTCTACATAATAAAGTTAACTTGAAATACAGTTTTTGAATGAAATAAGCTTCCCTATCACTATACAATCTCAGCTTCCAAGACATAAAACAGGAACCAGGAAAGCAGTCTGGGAGTAGGCAGTTAACAATTTATGTGATGGTTGAAATGATCAAATAATAGTATTTTAGTTTGATATTCAATTTCTAGCACAGGCCAAACATTTATTTCTGGCCATTTTAAAAAAAGATTCTGAAGATAACCATCCTTTCCAACTGTTTATACCCACCAGAAGGTAGTGTGGAGGCCTTAAAATTTGAGGCTCCTTGGAACTTTCATATTAAACAAGAGGCAAAAGAAAATAATGCTCTTCCACATGTTTCTAGATTTCATTCCCCATCATTCCTGGCTTAAGCTGAATGGGAATTATGGGTGCTCGCTATCTGGAAGGCTGCAATTTCCATATATTTTCCAGGATTTTATATTTTTCCCAAAGGCATTCATTCTGGAACAAATACTCAACAAACAGGTAGATAAAACATGAGAATGTTTCTAAAAAGAAACAAAACTTTACAAATTGCCTAATTTCTAATTTTGTCTGTTGACACTTTTCACAGCTGAATTTAATCAACTTGTCCTAAATATTAATTCATACTAGTTCCTCAGCAAGTTATTCTGTTTCCAAATTCCACCATCCAGAAAATATCACTTGCATTTCCAGAGAATTTATATTATTCCCAAACTGAATAGGCAAATATTCCCATAATTTCCAATCAATTGATTATGAATTATGGTATTTGTGGTGAAACATACTATGTTGCACAAAGTTGGTTTACAGAGTTTAACTGAGACCTATGCTTCCTAAGTTTTTTTTATGAAACAAAATGTGGAGTGCTGTGCCTAGTCTTTTATTATGTTTTATAAATGAGCACTAATAATCTGCTTGCAAGTAGCTCAGTGATGGTGAACCCATGACATGGCATAATGTTTTAGGTGACATGCCAGCATTTACCAACATCCAACAACTATTCTCAAAAGCACACCTTGTTCTTGTGTGATTTTCAGAGCTTGCGGAGGCTACATGGGGCCATGCTCTCGTGCAGCCTCCAGACCCACTACAAATCACAGAAGAATGGGTGTGCTTTTGCTTTTCAAAGGCTCCCCCCCCCAAAAAAAAAAAAACTGCAAAGGCCGTGAAGAGCATTCTCTGAGACCACTTCAACACTGAAGGCTTTGTGTGAACTGGAGCTGCCTTGGGTAGGCCACAGCAATGTATATAATTCTCAAATGATGTATAGCAGAAGACAAGTATTTTTAAATGATTAGAATAAATCAAACAGCCCAATGCATATCTACAATGTCAAGTAAAATCACATACTTGCATTTTTTTGATTTTGCGTTTCCCAAAAATACAGGATAGGTCATCTTCACTTCGTGACGAGAGATCTTTTCCTGGAAAGAATTGCAGGAAAAACAACAAAACAATTTATTACTTTCTTCTAGAATAAAGGTTCGGTCAATGTCCTGAGGAAGAAAATTAAGTTTTCTCCATACACATTTTAAAAACATTTGATTCATTTCAACGATGCTTAAACCAGAAACTTAAACCAGACTTATTGATTTTGAAGGAAACTTGCTTCCTTCAAGTAAAAGTTGCAATGTGCATCAAAACCAACTGTATTCAATATTCTACAGGCACCAACACACATGCCTCAGCTTCAACTTTAATCCTTTCCATGCTACAGATTCTCCATCAAATACTCTCACAACAATATTTTTATATATTTAAATATATTTTTTTTCAGTGTGGTTATTGTACTGATCACATTAGAAACATTTTAATGGGGTTTTTCATGTAACAGGTTTCATTTAGTTTCATTTGAATTTACCTTTGGCAAATTTCACATAGTGAACTCGTTTTTTAGAGGTCTTGGATTTTTCCTCAAGGTTAAAAGTTTTCTTTTTATCTTTGCAAGTAGATTCTAGAATACAAACAGAAAATGCAATTACATGAGGCCAAAATCTACAGTCCTTCTAACATACTAAATTCCAGTGTAGAGTATCCTCTCCGTACTTCTTGCTTTCTCAGTGCATCTTTACTGACTCTTACAATAGCAATAGCTTGCTCCCAGCTTCTACACTGAAAGTGTTGTTCTTCCTTGAGTTTCTCAAGTTATAAAAGTCTTGCCTTCAAGTTCCATCGGTGAATGACTTGTGTAAAAGATTTGTGTTCTTCTCAGCCCTGTTGCCAATTAGCCAGAGAATGGACAATTCATTTTTTGCTTTGGATCACTATAAACAGGAAGAACATGTGCTTAGGAATGGCAGCTTTTTCTGTGTCCGTCATGATATGAGATGTTCTTTCAGGCATCTTCAGGAATGTGTGTTAATGGACACTAAGATGCGAAGGCAATTCAGATGTCAAAAGCCAAATTCAGATGCAAAGTGATCTTGGTGATAAAGAAGATCTGTATCAAGATGAGGATTTCAAAATGATCATTCCTCCAGACTACAAGCAACTACAAGCACCACTATTTTGGTAAAACTATCAGCTAGATGTGAGAGTAATGTCACCTCATCCAAAGATTATAACCCCAATCCCACAAAATTCTAATGTTCCGCAAGTCTGACAGAGTAGGAGGTGGGCTTTGATTACACATGCTTGCACTCAAACAGCAATAGTGACCTCATGTGGTCAACATACTGTATGTAATTTTATATTAAGATTATCATTACCAGTTGCCCTCAAAGTTGAAATCTGTTACCTGGATCATCTTGTGCATAACAATTATTCAATTCTGCCAAAAGCTGGTTGAAATCATCTTGGTGAGCAATCCAGTTGTTCTGCACACAACACACAAACCAAATGATTACAATGTAAACTGATCAAGAGTGAGAAAAAGATAACAAAAAGGACAATAATTAAATAATTAAAAACTATAAAATTACCATGACCATCATTGCCTCTTCCATGTTCTACTGATTCAAATTCAGACCACCAAATCACAGTTATCATACATCTGAGTATGATATACAAATCATGGTCTGCAATCCCAAATGCACAAGCAGAAGAGCCACGATTCAAATCTGCTTTAATTTGTGGTTCATTACATTCCACACATCCTTGATGTGATATAGTAGCCTTCAGAAGCTTTGGGGTTTAGCAATTCACAGAAGCTAAGAGTAGTACTTGGAACTAAAGCTTGCAATGCTGATTTGCTGGCTAACTGTAAACTATATGGTTTGACATAAATATTTTCATATGGGACTGAATTAGTTGGCTGCTTATGATTTAGAATGTTGATAATTTTAATGCAAGATGTTTGTTCAGTTCACACATTAACATTGAAATGGAAGTGCTAAAATTTGTATGATGTTAAAAATTAAATAATAACAACTTTGCAAAACTTTGCAAAGTATTTCAAGAAACTGCAGCTTCCTGCAATAACTCCAGCAATGCTACCAAAAACTGCTACTCGGAACATCTTACATTTTAAGGAGGTACCTGGTTGATACCTAGGATGCTGGCAGCAACCCGTGTCAACCATCAGCACCAGTCAATTTGAATGTTCAGTTGACTAAGGTTCACGTCTAATGAATAATAACAATAACAACAATAACAATAACAACAATAATAATAATAGAAGAGGAGGGAATCAAGCTATTCTCCAAAGCACCTGAAGGCAGGACAAGAAGCAACGGATGGAAATAATCAAGGAGAGAAGCAACCTAGAACTAAGGAGAAACTTCCTGACAGAACAATTAACCAGTGGAACAATCTGCCTCCAGAAGCGGTGAATGCTCCAACACTGGAAGTTTTAAAGAAGAGACTGGACAGCCATTTGTCTGAAATGGTATAGGGTTTCCTGCCTGAGCAGGGGGTTGGACTGTATGACCTCCAAGGACCCTTCCAACATTATTATTATTATTATTATTATTAATTATTAATTATTATTATTATTATTATTATTAATTATTATTAATTATTATTATTATAATTTTAATTATTATTAATTATTATTATAATTATAATAATTATTATTATTATATTATACAATTTTTAACATCGTACAAATTTTAGCACTTCCATTTCAATGTTAATGTATGAACTGAACAAACATCTTGCATTAAAATTATCAACATTCTAAATCATTATAAGCAGCCAACTAATTCAGTCCCATATGAAAATATTTATATCAAACCAAACCAAAATGCATTGTAATTTGTTTCTTTCCCAATCAAATTAAGCTTAATTTTACATCTGCTAAATTTGTAGACTTAATTCTATACCTATAAAACCTAATAAAAACCTGATTTATATGCGTGTGTGTGTGTGTGTGTGTGTGTGTGTGTGTGCAAGCGCTTGAGCTATGAGTCTGTGTAGCCTCAGTTCTATTACCTCCACTTACCTCCTGGCTCACCGAAGCTCCCAATCCCAATGTGTTGTTCTTCACTTGAACCTTAACATGCTCTGTGTTGCCTTGTTCTTGAGCCCCAAGCCCCTAGTGGAAACAAATGACAAACAGATCTGTCTTGGAGAACCTCATGTTTTTTTAGTGTGCAGAAGGGTGTCAATTTTTCATTTTCTTGTCCTTTTTTTCAATCCAATTCTCAACAGGTTGAAATAATTAGAAAACAAAACAAAATCCACACATACTCAAACAACTAGCAACCAGAAATCAAGCATCCACACTTGCAGAGAAAGGGAAGCGAGTCCCCAGGGTTGCTCCTTCTGTATGAGACAGCAGCTTTCTCTTACTAATCTGAAAACTCTGAGGTATAATTTCTCAATGACTCTTGATTCTTAGGCAACAAATGGGTCTAAAATGTGCTTCTGCTTGCATCAGCTTTGCACTCATAAGGCAGTACAAATGTAAGAATTTAACTGGGACAACTTTCCTGTAATGAAAGTTCAAGTTGAAGCACATCTTCAGGATTTAACAACTGGATTCAGGATAGTGGCTTCAGGAAGTTTATCCAGAGTCCTTATGCCAAGGGAAATCAGTTTGCAGTAAACTTCAGATTTTATTTGAAAAGTAATTTGTTCCAGATGAAAGTAAGAGGATCCTTGTTAGGAAGGCCAAGGGGGCAAATGATCACCATTTAATTTCTTATTCTGGCAACTTTTATAATACTTATTTTATTTCATAAACATGTTATTCTCTAATTAACCCTGAAAATACTAAAGAAAACTTAAGCAGCTATTTTCAACCTACAAATTTACCTTGCCTTTTGACCATCCCATTTTTTCCAACATCTTCTGGCCAAATTTTGATTCATCTTTACTCCAAGCACTGTTCCGGGGATCCACAGACCATTTCAGTTTGCGACGTGCTACAAGAGAAAATGAAGTAAAATCTAGTCATATTTTCAAAATCAGAATAGGAAGCCTTTCTTCTTCACAAGTAGTGCTTCTCCTAATCAAAGCACTTTTTCTGTAAAGATTTTTAAAGAACATTTTAGGGAATGAATACACAAGGCACTGGGAATCTCAACAAGATGCACTCAATTCTGTGAAGAGAGACAGATTAGGAAAAGGCTCCAAAAAGATGCGAGAAAACAGACTAACCAAGTCAATAAGTATATTTCCTAATATAAAGGATATTATAATCTCTTCCCAGAATATTCTAGATTCGCTTATAAGGGAGAACAAGTTAAGTAACTCTCAAATTCCATAATTAAAAATTGGAGGACTAAAGGTAGACTTACATTTTTCACCATAAATTATTTTAAAAATACTTATTTTCATGTTTGGATTATGTCCAGAGAAGCAAGTTTATTTACAAAAAAAATGAAAGGAAAGTAGGCAATAAATCTTTTCCTAAACAGCTTACCAAGAAATAGTCAATATTCTAAGATACCAGACAGGATGATTGACAAGCAATTTTAAGCATTTTACTGACAAATGTTTAATGCAACTAATATTGTATTCAAGTCTGCCATTTTGTAGTAATTTTGTGAATCTCTATTTGCACACACATTAATTTACAGCATTCCCTAAATCTGTTCTAAGAAAAAATATTGATGAAGAACAAGGGACAGGAAATAGGAATTGCCTCTGATAAATAGTAATAATTGAAATGTATACTATACTTCTGATCTCAAACACTCAAATTTAATTCAGTATTAACTTAGCATTTTTATTTATTCAATTTATATGCTGCTTATCTCGTTATTGAGATGATGTTAGGCATCTTACAAAATATAAAAAGATAAATTTGAAAACAATTAAAATTAACAAGGATTGAATATAAACTAAAAACCAAGAGGATGAGTGGCATAGGGGTGGGATGCTCTTTGTACCTCATCAGCCACTCCCACTCTAGGGCCCCAGGCTAGCTGGAAGTGCCAGTTTTAAGACCCTTCTGAAAGGCCAAAAGGTTGGGGTGGATCTTATCTCTGGCAGCAGAAATTTCCAAAGCGTGGGGGCCACAGCCTCTTTTCCTGGATGCCACCAGCCAAAATTTCTTGGCAGACGGGGTCCATAGCAAGCCTCTTCTGCTAGAGTGAGTGCGATGGCCAATCCTACTGGGGTGAGATGACGCCTCAGATACCCTGTTTGACTCCAGATATTGCACTGACTAATATCGCAGCACTGCCCACTTGTTTACAGATAAATTTAACAACAGCATTCAATCTGAGCTTTCCTCTAATCTTTAATTGTCTTGAGGCATTTTCTATGGCTTCTCCAACTCAGCCTTAGCCTTTGTAACTTAGAAGCAAAAAGCAAATTACAAAGGTAAAGCTTCCCTCACCCCAATCTCAATATTATTTCTAACTCCTCTGATACCATTTGGGGGCAGCATAAGCACTTGAAGTAGCTTTAAAAATGATTTGCTTAAATGCACAGCACAGAAGTCTATATACGTTCTGTGGCTATGAAAATCTGGACGACCATTAAATGAAGCAAAGATGCAGATAACTCTGTGCTGTCACCTAGTCGTCATCCGGGGAGAAACATGGCTTTAGATCTTCACAGAAGATAGAACAGGGTTGAAAGCGACCTTGGAGGACTTCTAGTCCAACCCCCCGCTCGAGCAATCTTCAACTAGAACCAAACAAAGAGTTGGAGACTGAAAGCTTTTGAGACCTAGCGGAAGAAAAAAAAACAAAGCAGCTGCTACTCCCATGTTTTGTTTATGGGCATCAATATCTAATCGTCCCATACTGGAAGAAAGATCCTGGCTGGATATAGGTTTAAATCTCACTTTACCATAGCTGATCTACACAAAACACAGACATCTCATAATGATCACAGGCGTAACAAAGCGGGGGAAGGGATTGCCAGTTACCCCCATTCCTCGCGCTGTTTTCTACCTACTCCGTTTTAACCGACTTCATACTCACGTTCTGCCAACATCGCCATCTTGCGGGAAAAGAGGGGACCTTTCACTACTTCCGGCGCGGGACGACATCCGCGACCGCCGCTTTATAGGCGTCCAACCTAAGTGCCCGATAAAAGAAGGCGAAGGAAAGAAAAAGCGAGGGGACTTTTCGTATATAGATTAGGTAAATCCGAAGGAATGGCCAAAAAACAAAAGCGAATTTTTTTCCTTCTTTGATTAGGCCGCAGAACAGATGATCTCAATCAAGGCTACATTAAGTTCTCTAATTCTCTCTATAGATGTTGGAGTTTCTTACGGTGTTTTAACTTTTGGGGCGGGTAAGTGTCTTGCTTTTTAAAGTAATTATTTAGTAGCGCGAAACCCATTTTTATCTACCGCAATTTTTATTCCGCCTTGTAATTGATATCGAAAGGCGCAACTTCCTTCCCGTTGTTGAAATCCACGTAAAGACAAGTCCGCTATTTGTGCATTTGAAGTCCCAAGCAAGAGAAGCTTTCGGTCACTACCGTTTGTACATCTGCAATCCTTAAAATACCAATGCTTTCATAAAGTGTAATGAAAACTAAATAATAAAATAAATAAGCGCAAATAAGCTGGTCATGACTTTTTTTTTTTTAATGATTTCGAGTCAGTGTTGACTCCTGGCGACTGCCTGGCCAAGCCACTGCAATTTTTTGGGCAAGATTTCAAAAAGCAGATTGCCATTAAGAGAGGGTGACTAGTTTAAAGTCATCCAACTGATTTTGTACCCAAAGCCAGATTAGAACTCATAGTTTCCCCCTTGTCTCACCACTACACCAACCTGATTCTATTAATGACAATTATAGCTTAATATGATATTGGGACTTTTTTAAAGCATTGATTACCAAAAAGCTGGTAAAGTGGGAGTCACATTCACCCACGGAGAAAGAATCCAATAGGTGGGTCGACCGTAGTTGGTTTCAGAAGGCAAGGACAGACAGAGGAGAGCCACTCAGGTTCTGGGCAGGCTGCTGAGAAGATAGGCCAGAGCCTGCAGAAGACTTCAGGTAGTCCTCGACTTATGACCACAATCGAGCCCAAAATTTCTGTTGCTAAATGAGGCATTTGTTAAGTGTGTTAAGTGCCCCATTTTACAACCTTTCTTGCTGCAGTTAAGTGAATCACTGCAGTTGTTAAGTTAGTTACAAAGATGTTAAGTGAATCTGGCTTCCTCATTGATTTTGCTTGTCAGAAGGTCGCAAAAGGGAATCACGTGATCTGGGACATTGCAACCGTCATAACTATGAATCAGTTGCCAAGTGTCTGAATTTTGATCACGTGACCATGGGGATGCTGCAATGGTCGTAAGTGTGAAAAATGGTCATGTCACTTTTTTCAGTGTCGTCAAATTGAATGGTCACTAAATGAACTGCTATAAGTTGAGGACTACATGTATTAGGAGTTGTTTTTAGCAGGCATAACTGGTTGCAAAACTCCACAAAACTCCAGATGGCAGCAAAGCACTACAGCAACTTTAAGATGAGTGAACTTCAACAACAGAATTTCTCATCCAGGGAATTGCTCTAGAGCACAGGTCGGCAACCTGCAGCTCCGGAGTCGCATGTGGCTCTTTGAGCCTTCTCCTGCGGCTTCCAGCCTCCTCTGCCATTTGCAGAGAGAGAGACAGAGAGGCACTTGCGCTTCCCTTCTCTCTCTCTCTCTCTCTCTCTCTCTCTCTCTCTCTCTCTCTCTCTCTGTGTGTGTGTGTGTGTGTGTGTAAAAAAGAGTGGCCTCACGCTGTTCCAACGAGCTGACAAGCTTATTGGGCGGGGCTCCTCCCTTTGCTGCGTCTCTGCAGGAAGCAGGAAGCAAGAAGGGCAGGAGAGAGCCAGCCCAATAAGAATGTGTGTCAGCTTGTTGGAGAAGAGCCTGAAGCCAGCTTGCCAGGTGAGCAGAAGATCGGAGAGAGGGAGAGAGAGAGGAAACAGAAAGAGAGAGGGGGGGGAGAGGAAAGAAAGGGAGAGGAAAGAGAGAGGGAGAGAGAAAAGAGAAAGAGGAAAGAGAAAGGGAGAGGAAAGAAAGGGAGAGGGAGGGAGAGGAAAGAGAGAAAGGGGGGAGAGGAAAGAGAAAGAGGGAGGAAAGAGAGTAAGAGAGGAAAGAGAGAAAGAGAGAGAGGGAGAGGAAAGAGAGAGAGAGAACTCATGCACAGCAGCCGCACGCACAAGTTTTGTGGCTCCCAGTGTTTTCTCTGGGAAACGGGTCCAAGTGGCTCTTTGAGTGTTTAAGGTTGCAGACCCCTGCTCTAGAGTTTTTGCACTGTATTTGCAGCTTAGATGCGGTGCCCTGTCAGAAGTCAAAGACCAAAAAGCCTCTAGTCTGCTGGTGCGATTTGTCCAAAAGACAGAGTGAAAGGAAAGTTCATTCAACCACTAACCCATGGCATTTAAAAAAAAAACATAACAACCGGAAACCCCAAACCACAATTTACCTAGAAAAAAGCCTCAGATGTGGGATTCCAAGTCTTAACCAGCGTTTGCATCACTGATAGATTTCTGCTATCCAGATCCCCCCTCACATCCTTTTTATTAAATTGGATGCTTCTATTTTTTGTTTGGGTTTTTTTTTCTAGAGAGAAGAGAACTAGTATATCTCTAGCCTTTTCCTTATCTCTAACATAGGATGTAAATAAATTTTAGATTAATTAGAAATAACCATAGATACATACATGTTGAAGCAACAATTCAACTGGCAAAAATATGTGCAGTTAGAGACATCTTTGGTTATGATATTTAGTAGGAAAGAGAAAAAAATACTACAAAACACTTAAAAAGTCAAGCCTCTGTCATTTCAGGAGGTGAAGAGAAAAAGCAGTGGGCATTTGCTAATGTACATTCTGCTTGCAGAGCTGGTCTAGGAAAAGTAAAATGAACTGATACTGTTAAATAAATTAAATAAATAAAATAAAAATCCAAAAGAATTGCTTTTGTACTGTGTCTTTCACCAAATCCTATGAATCTCCTGGAAATCCTTGTTACGCTACATATGGAAGAAAGGAGAGGATGAGATGGGAAATCTTTGTGAATTTCATGTAATGAAATAATGCTCCATGTAAGGATTTGCTTCTCTTTTTCCTCATCAGTTAGACAATTGTTAATTAAGATACATTAATAAGGCTCACTGTAATAAAGGATATCACCATTATATTTCTGGCTTTTACATCAAATGGTTAAGATAAGTAATGTTTCTTATTTATCCTTCTCCCAATACATACAATGGGAAGAGAAAAAGAAAGACACAAAATCAAGAATAAAAAGAAAAATGTGAGAGTACCTCAGCCAGTAAAAGTTAATAGGAATGTATCATAGCTCTCAGTAACAGTTCCATGCTTGCATTTGAATAAATAAACTATATAAATCTTTCATGTGCTTTATTTTCAGCCTCAGAATGTTTGCAGTTTCCATTCAGTCAAAACTGCAATTAAATTTCTTTGCAATAGAAATTTTCAGCATGAACAACCATTTCTTCACATTAAAGGTGGGGGGGGGGGCAACAGGAAAGAGCGCTCTGTTTCTAACCTAGTATGGATTTTGGAATAAAATATTTTGAGACTAAATTTGTACTTTTCAGCCATATGGAAGAAAGTATCAAGTAAGAGCCATTATTTGGGGAACGAGCTATGAATGCTTCCAGATGAAGCTTTTTATTGTACAATTGTCGTGCTTCATTTGAACAACTTTATGGGGCTCTTCAGACAAAATTGTTTTCCATTTATTTTCCCACTTTTTTCTCCATCTTTTTATCTTATAACAACAGAAGAAGAAAAACCCATTAAGGAGAGAAATGCTGAATCATTGGGCCATGCCTTTTGAGTAGTATTTCACCCACCCATTTGGCCCATATTGTTAGATATACTTTTGCCCAAAGTTGTGGACCTTCTTATAAGACAATAATAGTTTCAATTTCATTTTACACAAGAGTGTAAAATATAAAATATAGTGCAGTGTTCTTGTTCAGGTTTTCACCATCAGAGTAGACAATTTCATCTTTCTTCCCAATTATTTTTCTGTATAACTCCAACTATCCAATAACATTCCTTGTGCACTTAGCACATGATAATTTTGGCCACATACCTGTCATGTTGCTTTCCTGGGGCTCATGTTCTTCATGTAACATGCTCCCAAGTCTCTTGAAACCAAATGAAAAAAATTTTTTTCTATTGAACTGTAAGAACAAATGACACACTTGGACACATCTTGACATTGCAAGGGGCAATGAAAGATTGGGGAGAGGATAAAGAAGTTGGGGCACAGGTAATGTTTTCTTCACTTCTTTCCAGTTCGATGTGGCCCACGAAGAAAGAAAAATACTGGAAGAAATCAGTTGGCTACACAAATGGCTTCAGATGGTAGATGGTTTGTAATCTTCAATAATGGGATGTGTTTCCATGATGGAGGAATACACTTGCAAGATATGGTATGTGTTGTGTAAGAACTGAGAAGAATGTATTTGAAAGGCACCTTGTAAATCTGATCCAGAGGAGCTTAAACTGAATCGTGGGAAGAGAAAAAAGAGACCCAAAAATACTTAAATACAAAGGATTGAGACTGGGATTGGGACTGATATACAGGATGTGGAGGCACTCAACAATGAGCTCATAAAAACAGGAAGAAATCAGGGACTTCCGGTTTGCGTTGCGGTGAGATAGATGCAGAAAGGCAGGGGTCTACCTTCTGTGTCCAATTTCACCCTGCTGGGGGCCCTAAAAGGGCCTAAAGTCGTCCTGGAGAGGCGATGAAGGAGAGGTGCCTCGTCGATCACAGAGAGACGGCGGTCTGTCCGACCCGAGGAAAGCCCTCCAAACCGGCAGGGGAACGACTGGCTACATTCTTGTGGCCAGCCGTTAGCCACTGACAACCGAAGAAGAAAAGCACCAATTAGATGATCGTAAACAGCATGTTTGGAACTGGGTGAGAATATTGATCCTTTCTTTACTATTCACAACTGAATTTCCTGGGAAAGGGTCCCAAGAAGTTAAAAACCTCCAAACGTGAGAAGGAAGGGAGTGGTAGCCCCACCCTTCCGGAGGAACGGAAGCAGTGTTTTAATTTCTTTTATGGGGGACAGAAATATATAATGAAGTGGAAGTAACATAAAGCTACAGTTCTGATAAATTTGAGAACTGAGATAACTCTTAAGATTTTCTCTTTGGGAAAAAAACTGAGGTGAAATATGAGAAATCAACCCTTTGTCATAAGAGTGGAAAATGGATTTTGAATGACATCTAGTGGTGGATTTGAGTATAGCACTACAGCTTGCTTCCTGGCTGCTTGGTGACTCTTAGCTCAATGGAGAACAGCTGGCAATAAAGGAAAATATTTTGGCATACTTATCACCCTGACCTTCTTGTACTATAAACACCTACTGAGCTTGGACTTTTAATCTCAAGAACTATTGGGAGAGAAAGAAAACTTTTGGCTATGTCTGCCTGGGAGAGACTTTTGAACTGTTTTCAGGTTGATTGAACATTTTGAACCTTGCCTGACTGACAATTCTTGGACACCTGAGACAAAGGATCACTACAAAATATTGCTTTTAGGATTGGACTCATATTCTGGAATCTATTGGACTATAAAGGCTACATATAAAGACTAGAAAACTAGAAGAAACCTTGTTCTACTCTTATTAAGATTGGTGATACTAGACAAGACTTGTATTTGGAGAACATAAACGTTTTGACAGATTAGCTGGAGGGGGAAAACAAAATGGAGGTTTCACACTGAGCTAAAAGTGGTAAGAAAATTTACCTTGCACCTCCATTTGAAGCCCCACCCAGGCTAACCAAGGATCTCCAGGAATGATGCCTCAAGAAAAAATAAACACATTTCAGAAGGAAATATACTCTATGCTACAAGTAATTCACCAAACAATTGTCGCATACAAAGAGGACACAAAAAGAAACCATAATGAGACTAAAAACAATTTAGCTAATATAAATGAGCAAATCTTCAAATTAAATCTACAATTAGAAAATTCCCAGACAACGACTACAAAGTATGAACAAATAAACCAGAAATCAGAAGATGAAGCAGAGGAAATTGACCCAGAGACGGAAGAGATAAAAGAAGGGAAATATAAACTACCATATACAAATAAAATACTGCAAGACTTAGTCATAACAACGAAAATGGAAAAGGCGCTTTACCCCTTAGGTCTGCAAAATATATCTGATGATAAGAAGATTTTAAAAAATGGAATATAGAGCTGTCGGTGGAAATGTCACAACTTGGGAGACAAAAAATGAAAAGAGAAAGTGAGGGAGAAGGAAAGTGGGAGTTCCTTAAGGAATATAAATGGGCGGACTTTCCCCCCCAAAATACCCTACCTAAATTGTCTTCCTCATTCCAAGCAACTTTTACAAAAATAGAAAATTCCTGGGCGACTTAATTACCTTGGCCTGGAAAGCTATTGGGCAAAGAAAGAAAGCAAGAGTTAGACTTAAAAAACAAAAGATTTGACCTATTAGAGGGGATATTATATGATTAAATATCTGTTTGAATATGATTAAAAGAACGGATGACCCTTAGATATAATTAGACTTTTATAATGAAAGATATGATTTAGAATTAAAATAGTATTTTTTTTTCTTTTTTTGATATGGGAAATATGAAATAAGAGGATGGCTGGTATGAATAAAATTCTTAGCTATATTAATGTAATTAATATTAAGAAAATCATAACTGACAAAGATATTTCAAAAATTGATGGGAAATCAAACTTTAACAAGAGCATGAAAAACAGGATATTGATTTATGAATTGATATTATTGTTATTTGTATAACAGTAAAATATGAGGATGTTTATATTTAACTTTGTATGCATTAACGGTAGAAAGAATTGTAATTGTGTAATGAGGGGAAAATGGAAAAAATATGGGGAAGAAAGGAGGATTAGGGAAAAAATACTGGATAGTGCAGTACTCAACAGATTTATATTGAAGAAGTTAATGTTAAATATGTGAACCCAGACAATACGTTGTTTACTAAGCACTAAAGATTGTAATTGTTAAAAATCAATAAAACCTTTTTTTTCAAAAACAGGAAGAAATCAGTCATGTTATATGACCCAAATTTTTTGGTGTTTCTGTATGAGTACTGCTAACAAATGGGGAGAATTGGAGGTCTAAATATAGGAAGGCTAATATGATATGTAGTATAACAAAAACTTGGGGAGAAGAGAAACACATGAATAGAATGCAAAGACTGAAGGATGCAACTAATTCAAAAGGTACAGGCTAAACAAAACAAATGGAGTGGTATAAAAGGTGAAGGAAATGCAGATATGTGAACAGATCCAAGACGTTGAGCATGAGAATCCAGTCAAAAGCATTTAGATAAAAATACAAGTAATACAAGTAAGAAAAAACAATAATGATATTATTGTGAGAGATGTGCTGTAGACTGCCAAGCCAGGCAGAAGATCTGAGTAATGCTCCTGGACCAAATTACAAAGTTTTCAGAAAGGAGAGATGTACTAATAATGGAAAACTTCAATTACCTGGACATCTGTTGAACTCAGCCAACACTGCAAGTTCCCCAAATTAAAAGAAGAAATGGGGGCATGTTAGGAAATTATTAGGGTACAATAGGGATCATTTGACTGAACTAAGAGTTAAGCATATATAGAAAATAGTAGATATGTGTCACCAAAGATATGTATTAGCAAGTAGTATTATCTGCAAAAAGAAATTCAGAAATGAATTTATACTCAAGGAATGCTAAAAGCATCAAATGGGCTTTTGGATTATGTTAGGAGTAAGAAGAAAAAGGATTGTGTAGCTCCGTTGCTTGGAGAAGACAATAGGATGGTGATAGGAACAGTCTTCCATCTTACTGCCTTCTTTTGCCTTGGTCTTCTCTATAGTTCAGCTGGACATAAGCACAATGACTAACACAAGAAGGGAGTGGCAAGTTAAGTAGAGATTGTTAGGGAGCACTTGTCTACCATGAAAAAGATTGTGTCTCCTAAACCTAAACCACATCAATTATATCAATGACACATAAAGGAAATTGCAGAGCTCATATTGGAACTCTTTTTGTATTGTAGAGAAATGGAAAATAGAGAATAGTGCCAGAGCAAATATTTTTTCTATCTTCAAAAAGGTAGGCAAAAGAAACAGATAACAACGGTCAGCTTGACATCACTACTTGGCAAAATTTGAGCAAATTTATTAAACAGCTAGTTCATGAGCATCTAGAAAAGAATATATTATTCAGCAGAAGCCAGCATGGGTTTATCAAAAGGAAGTTATGCCTAGTTAACCTGTTCTCTTTTTCTGATGGTACATTTAAATTGACCTTGGAAATACAAAGGACATAGTGCCTTAATTTCAACTGACACCTTTCCTGTGAAATCCTAATAATGTTTGAGGATGCTAGAGTAAATGATTCCTGCCCTGGGCAATGGATTGAAGCAGATGAACTCCATGGTTTCTTACAACATGTACTGTACATTCTGTGATTTGCCACCATAATATTGTAGATACAAATGAATGAATGAAGGAGAAAGAATGTTTAACTGCCTGTCAAGTTGCTACTTGACTCTCCCTAGTTGAATATGTGTAATGTGACCAATTTAGAACACTAGTGGAAAAAAGTTGCCCAATTGTGAAACAGTCCCACTCCCATGAGAAACTGTTTGGCCAAAGTACCACTTACGTACCCATCGTGCATCCCTATGCCAGGCATGTCAAACTCAAGGCCCACGGCCAGATCCGGCCCAAGATGTGTTTAGAAATGGCCAGCAACCAGACTAGGAGGAGGAGGTGATTGAGTATATAGTGTGTGTGTGTGAGCTGAACTGGCGCCAGTGCCAGAAAGGCCTGGGGGAAAGTCAGCTGGAACTGCGGTGTTGCTGGGGCTCTGCTGAGGCCCTGGGATCGGCGTGCATGGCTCCAGCTGATTGGGGCTTCCGGGGCCCTAAGGGGTGGCCAGCAGCCACACAGAGTCTTCAGGGGAAGAGTCAGCTGGAGCTGTGGGGCTGTCGGGGCTTGGCGGGGACCCCAGAATCAGTGCACGCAGCTCCAGCTGATGAGCGCTGTGTGAAAAGGCCAGCTGGGCAGTGAGTGAACACATGGGGGAGGGGAGGAGAGGATATAAAAGGGGTTTTAGTGGGAAGGAGGAGGAGTGGGGGGAGAATGTGATAGGGAGGAGAGATGTTGGTGGGGCAAGCTTGAGGGAGAGAAGGGGATAGAATAAGAGAGGCTTCTGTGGGACAAGCCTGAGGGAGAGAAGGCAACTGGCCCTTTGAGGACAACCATAATGCTGATGCGGCCCTCAACGAAATTGAGTTTGCCCCCCCTGCCCTATGCTTTGAATATAAACAAATGGCAATAGCTTTTTACCCTCCAGGACATGGCTTTTGTATTGTTCACTAATTAAGTCACTCAAGTAGCCACCTAATTTTATTCCATCTCAACCAGAGTCCAGCCTTAGGGTCAATATGTCATGTACTCTTCATTCTAAAACTTACAAATTGGGGATGGACAATGTTTCTGGTTTTTTTTTCCTGCCTAGGGGATTTTATTTGTTTGTTTTGTTCATTAGGCTACTGAGAATTGCAATGATAATTCAGTAATATGATGTGATGTCGCGAGTTTGACAGGTCTGTTCTAGTCCAACCTCCTGAGTTTGAGTTTCACATGTCAAACTCAAGGCCTATGGGCCAGATCCGGCCTGTGATGTGTTTAGAAATGGCCCACAAGCAGACTAGTAGGAGGAGGTGATTGAGTATGTAGCGGGGGGGGGGGTGAGCTGAAGTGGCAGCAGCGACAGAGAGGCCTGGGGGAAAGTCAGCTGGAGCTGCGGTGTTGCTGGGGCTCTGCTGAGGGCCTGGGATCGTCATGTGCAGCTCCAGCTGAAGCGGGGCTTCCGGCGGCCTCAGAGGTGGCCGGCAGCTGCACAGAGTCTTTGGGGAAGAGTCAGCTGGAGCTGCGGGGCTGCTGGGGCTTGGCAGGGACGCCAGAATCAGTGCACGCAGCTCCAGCTGATGAGCACCGTGTGAAAAGGCCAGCCAGGCAGCAAGTGAACGCATGAGGGAGAGGCCTTAGTTTTAAAGATAACTATCTTGAATTTACTTTTCTCCAAAAATTTGACAAGACTATTAGAATTCCACAGTGTTGCTTTTTTTGGGATAACTGCATCATTCTAAGCAGCTTTTAGTTAATACCATTTTATATATATGAAATCTAACAATATGCATCCATATAACCAATTAATGTGCACATTGTGTGATCATGAAGACTGTATATTGCCTCCCTGAATCTGGGACCTTTGACAATAATTACAAAGAATTATGGAACATATCTAGAAAGATGTCATTTTAGAGAAACCTGTTTAAGGACATGAGCTGAGTTGTCCCTTCCCAGAAAATTATCATTAGAATGAACCCTATATGAATGAAGTTAAAGAAAAATATCACACTGTGGATAATCACAAATAACAACAGAAGACAGAAGCACAGTGTGCTTTCCTTTCAAATAAATGGGAGTGATCTAGTTTTCTTCGCTGACCTATATATTTTATCTTGCAATTGTAGTGAAACATCATGCAGTCTTGTTGTTATCTTTTACCACAACCATTTGAAGCTTGGTTTAGCTTGGAAAAATGGCTTTCAGATAAACAGAAGATGACGGCAGAGATTCCATGCTGAAATTCAGTTGTACTAAATAATTATAATGAAGTTCTCCAACAGTTTAATTAAGCATGGGCTTAATTAAATGATTAATTAATACATATGTTTATGAAATGTGCCTGATAAATAATTACTACCTGATGTGACTTGTTTCTAACTGAAACTGCTAAAGTTCATAAAGTTGTGTAAATAATCTGGCAGGGAACAATAATCAACAACACACAACCATTATTATTAAAATGGACTGTTTATATTATCTCAGTTGAGTCAATACAGTATATGTATTAAAATGGAAAGGTACAAAATTGAAATAAATACTTTCTGAGTCATGTATAAATCTTTTGTCAAGATGACATTTTGTTTTTGTGTTTTTGTGGTTTTTTTGTTTCTTTTCATCAATACATGTTTCAGTAAAACATTTAAAATGACATTTAAAGTATCAACAAAATATGGTTTGTGGAAGAAAGACACTCAACTCAAACAAATTTGGCTAGTTTTGGCATGAGATTGTGACATAATTTGGGTTCCCCAAAACCACGTAAATGGTGGTAAAAATATTAAATACTTTAACTCATTTTAAAAAAATAAACAGGCTTTACAAAACCCCCTCTTATCCTTAACTCAGCCACTCTTCTATGTTTTCTGCGCTTAACAATATATACATTCATTAGTGTCCAAGGGAAGACAGCCACTGACTTTCATTGCAAATAGCTTGGTGGATGAAAAAATGACAATAAATGAATATTATGCAACTTGACAGAAACACTGCATACTTTTTTTAATAAAAAAATCAGCCTCAGCACTGCAGAAAAATTGAACAAAGGAAACAAGAAGATTACATATGAAATAGGGAAAGAGCAATTATCAGCAAAATTAGGTCTGAAGCAAAAAGCTATTGCCACATAAAGGAGTGGATATTTCAAAAACCGAATAGAAGGAAATCTCACTAGGTAGAGTTGAGATTCTGATCTTAAGCATATACTACTGGAAACAGGTAGGACCCATATTAAGACAACTGCATTTAGTTCTTATTGAAATCATTGCACTTTTAACTACTGTATAATCACCATAACTCTTAAATTTCACTACTCTAAATTCAACTAATTTATTTTAGAGCCAATTCAATGTTCTTACTTGCAACAATCCATTGAGGATTAGGGTTATACATGTGTAGGAGAACTTCCATGGTAATCTCCATCAAGACCATGAAAATGGCTTTACTAATTTACAGTAGGTTTGGTCATACAATACTGTTGAAAAAAACTGGTTTTGCTACAGAGTATAAACTCAGCACAGAGTTCCAACAAGTTCTTTCTCTCTTCTAAGAATCCTTGTTCAATATATATCCCTCAACAAGATTTGTCCTATTCCTGCATATTTCAGTGAGAGAGAAAGCTTGAAATCAGTTCAGACACTATAATTTAATTCCTTTCTATTTGCAGCAGAAGATGGGAGTACGTCATTGACTACTGAAGTTGGTAATTCTGTGAAGAGGACTATTGCTGTCATCTATGCAAACAGGTATTGCTTTATATCTGTATAGCTCTTTATTTGTATCAATTAGATGTACACATCTCCAAAAACCACTGCCTGCCCAAACAATATTAAATTAAAAGGTAATACAGAATAAAGAAAGCACTGGGCCTCGAGAAAGCAAAAATTTCCATATTCCTGATATTATCTTGCACTAGCAAAGTTTGCAAAAGGAAGATGAAATAAAGGAGAAGGAACAGCAAAGCGAACACCTTAATAATTATGATGTCTAAAAGGAACTCTGAATTTTAATATACAGGATAATGGTCTTACAAAGCCTTCACTCTGTTCTAGAAAGTTAATTCATAGGTTTTATAAGTTTTATGAAGCTATTGAAATCCAGGTAGCCTCTTGGTTAATAGTGTCTCAAAGAACAAGAACTCAATATTAATTTAGAAATAAATTATGTAGATGCTTATAAGGAATGAAAGTGATAAATGTAGAGAAATTTTGTGTAACAATTTGCATGATTCTGGTAAATGGCATAGACTATTTATTCAGAGATTTAGTTCTTCATGGGCAAAGGAGGCCTGCCAGTTGTGGAAATTCTCTTCTATGGCCAGAGAGAAGAGATCATTGCATAGTGCAAGTCTCTGATTCACAACTATTTATGAAATCTTTTCTCTGAGCTTATATACATGGAGTTTTCAATTTAATTTAGTTCTTTCGATATACATAGACTATTAATAGGTGAGCAACCTGTGGTTTAAAATGGATCTAAAAATGTGTTAAATGGCTTGCTCTCCTAAGATTGCTTAAATAAATGGGTCCAACCCATTTTTTTGGTCTGTAGCAATAAGAAATGATTTTGGATTCCAGTAAACACTGAGATAAATTTCTGGAATGAATGCTAATGTAAGTTTATCACTGATAGAAGCATTTGTGGAATGCTTTCTCTAGGGGTTTGGCTGATAATTCCGCTAATATCTTTTCCAAAAAGACATTTTTATTTTCCAGACCTTAAGCTTCTAATTTTATCTACAATGGTTATCCTGTTTTTACCAGATGTTTCAATTATTGTGTCCTTTATTTATTGGTATGTTGCTCTGGTAATATTTTATTAAACATGACACCTATATGCTTTTAAACAAGTAAAATAACTTGAAAATCATTCATATTAGCAAATAGAATTCTGTTCCAAGTGAACAGTCTGTCCAACTTAATCATGCAAACATGAGTGAAGATGAGAAAATTAATCACTCTTGTCCAAATATTTTTGTAATCAATAATAAAATCAATTTATACCTGAGCTGCCAAGCTAAGCCACTTTTGAAAATCAAGAAATCCTAGGGAAATTCAAGAAGTATATTTTTCCTATGTTATTTTTAATATTTTAATCAAAAGATTCTAATAGTTATAGATTCTCTAGGGAGAGAAAGAATATCATGACTTTTCATTATCTCATTTATATCTGTAGTTTAGAAAAAAGCTGCTTATAGCTTTATGTAATTTTTCCCCCAGTTAAGTTCCAAAGAGAATTTCTGGGTTACTCTGAAAATACTTAATGATTGGATTGGGGACTCATTTCAGATCACTGATGTATACTTAAAATAAATTTATACCAGGTCCAGTGCTGCTCAAAATCTGTAAGAGTCTCATGGAAAATTCTAGGATCACAGAAGAAAAGGTCATCTAAGCCAGCAGTCCCCAACCTTTTTGACACCAGGGACTGGTTTTGTGGAAGACAATTTTTCCATGGACTGGGGGGAGGGCAATGCAGCTTAGATCCTTGCATGCGCAGATGAAACTTTGCTTGCTCACTCTCCACTTACACAGCTCATTTCTAACAGGCCATGGACTGGTCCCAGTCCCTGGCCCAGGGATTGGGGACCCCTGATCTAAGCCATAGTCCTTGGTCAGTGTAGGAATCTAAATTAAATCTTCCAGGACAGAGCTGTAGCCTCTATTTCAACATATTAAGTGAAGGAGAATCTATCACTTATAGGACAATTGATGCCACTTACCAACTGCTCTTACTGTAAGGAACATTTTCAGGCAATCCCTTGGCTTAATTCATTATTTTGTCTTGGAACAATAGAGAACAAGCATTGGAATAGTTTTTTGTTTCTACTTATCCAATCATCCTTGCTGTCCTTGTTCAAGTTTCTTTTAAAATTTTAAAATTTATTTTAAAGTCAATTTGCCAGAATTAGACACAGTACTCAAAGTGGGACCTGATCAAGGAAGAATAAAACGTATAGATTATTTCACCTGATTTGGAAACTGTGCTTCTCTTAATGCAGCCTAAATGATATTGGTTTCCTTGCACACACATCACACTGCTGACCCACAATCAGTTTGTAATCAACTACTATTCTAAGAACTTTATTTCAAGTACCATTGCTAAATTTGATATCATTTTCTTTTCTTTCTAGTGTTTTCCTATAAGTGCAAGATTCACTTTTTTTTTTGATCAACCAAGTATTGATCCTTTGGTTGTGATAATAATTGACCAAATGGCTTCTCTCCCAAGCTTGATGTCATGAGCTGAGTGATTGGCCCAAAGTCACTCAGATGGCTTTCATGCCTAAAATAAGACTAGCATTCAGTTTCCTGGTTTCTAGCCTGGTGTCTTAACCACTAGACCAAATTGGAACCCGAGACTTGATATTATATCTGCCTTCCTATTGAACATTTTAATTTATTTCCTAAATTAAGAACTCCACATTTTATTTGTTATTTTAGCTTATTTCTCTAGCTGATGGGTATCAAACTGCCGGCCTGCGGGTCGGTTGCATCATATGGAGGCTGTGCCCACCCCAGCTCCAGCAATACAAAAAAAGTCACAATACAACGTGACACATCACGTGATGTGGTGAGTTTGACACCCATGCTCTAGCTTATCAAGAGTCACCCAATTTTATGTCACCTAGAAAAAAACTAAATGGTCAACATTTTTATCATTAATTAAACTTTTTAAAGTAGAAGGCCCAGGATTAAATCTTATAGACTCTGCTCAGTACTTTCTCCAATTCTGATGAGTGCACTGTGAGTCTAATTTTCAAGTCAGCTAAGTAGCCATTGAATTTCATGCCAGCCACTTAATACTTTAGTTTGCTTATCAAAATGCCATGAAATCAATCTATATAGAAGTTATTCAGCCAAAAAGAATCGCATGAGGCTAGTCTGGCAAGATTTTTTTCCTTGAAAATTTCATGCGGATTTCTGATTCTGGATCAGAAATTTAAACAGGCTTAAGGTAAATAGAAATTTCCTGATCATGTTTCTATTAATTTCAAGTTTACACTCTACCCCTTCATTCTGCTCTTCACAATTTTCTGGTGAAATAGACTCTCTTGTTGGAAAAGGTTGAATCTATACAAGAATTGAGCATTTCAGCATTTGTTTTTGTTACCAGTTAAGGTTTTGCCAATTCCATTGAGCAGTCATATACTGATTCTTTTCTCTTATTTTTATGTTAAATATCTCCACAGTACTTTCTGTATTTTAGCGTCCTTTGCCAAAATCAACACAAGCTAAACTTCACTTTCCTGACATCCCATCTAATTCTAGGTTATCTCTAGTTGGCGTATATTGGCTAACTGAGCCATCTTTTCTTTTTTTAATGTGTTTTTTGTTTTTCACATTCACTAAGGTTTTTGTGTAGTCATATGGATTTCTTTTAACAAAGTTAAGCAAAGAGTAAATTCTTTTGTTATTTTCCATTTAAACTCCTTATTGGACTGTGCTTTTATTATGTCGTTATTCAGAAACTCCTATAAATTATAATTTTCTCCTGCCATGGTATCCTACTTATCATTCCTCTGAGTTTATTAAAATATACTTTTTGAATTCCAAGGGACCTGTTTGATTATGCTTAGTTTTAGTTTCTCTTAAAATAATAAAAACATACATGATATGTTCACTTTCCCCAATGTTCCACTTCCTCAACTAAGTCTTCCCTATTCAATAATTAAAGTCAAGGCAGCTGAGCCTCTTGTGCTTTTCTCCACATTCAGGAGAAAGTTATCAAGACAAATCAGGAATTTCCTGGAAAGGTCATGCTTGGCAGAGTTTGTCTCTCAAGAGATGAAATAACAGAAGTCTCCCTTAACTACATCTTCAAGCCTTTTTTTTTTAAAAAAAAAAATACAATTTCAGGGAAGACGAATCACCACATCCAATCTTTGATTGGGAGGATGATAGTAGAAACCAGCAAAAATACTGCTTTTATTTATTTATTCTTCCCTTTGTTTTAATCCAGATGCTCTCTATAGCATTGCCAAGTTAATTCTTTAAATTTCTGAGCAGTTTTTATGTTGTTTTTAACTAACACTGGAACATCTTTTCTATGTCTTCTGTTACCTTTGAACTAATTATATTCTTCAACTGCTTTGTTCCATTCATAAGAGTAATGTCATCAGATCCCTGTTATATATTTTCATTGTCTTGTTTTGTGCTAATTGCTGAAGCTCATTGTACTATTATCCATAATTCCAAGCATTCAGTATATATAGTGAAGGCCATGGACTTTATCAGCTAATGGTCTTCTTTTTATTTGACTTGCTTAAAAGGCCCCATGTAAGTAACATTTTCACTTTTTACAATGGACAAGTTTTTAAGTGAGGTATTTGGTTTAGTATTTTTGATATGACCTCCCACAATACGTAATTTAAATGCCTCTTGATCATTTTTTTTTTGCTTTGGCTAATATGTATTTACTAGTCCTTGTGAATTATAGTCCCTCCAGCATCTAGACCAGTGTTCTTCAATGCTGGCAACCTTAAGGTGTGGCTGGGGAATTCTGGGATTTGAAGTCCACATACTATAAAGTCGGCAAGGCTGAAAAACACTGCCTAGATACCTCAAAGCATGACTCCTGAAACCAAATTTATGGAAATCATTTATGCAGACAATCACTAATTCCATGAACTTGAGGAATGGGTATCTATAGAACCTTGTTGCTTTCATCAAAATTATGAAAGCAGCATTGTGCTTTAAATATTACTGCTTTTGTACTTGCATATCATATTATAATACACATACAAAAGGGGAGGGGCTTGAATCATAACCCTGAGACATTGCTTTTTTCATTCTGCCCCCCTCCTTCCCCACTGCCTGATAGGATGGATGAAAATACTACTTGAGCCCCAGGGCCTTCAATCTATGGTGATATGGTTGTAGTTTTTTTTGCAGAATCATTGGAAGGTCTACATTATCTTTGGACTTGATAAGTCTTGGCACTTATTCTGCAATGTCCTTGATCTGGCGGACAGCATATTTCATGAATTGATGGATCCAATCAACATACCTTTGTTTCAGTTCCTCACAGAAATTAATCATCAGCTACCAAGGCTCTTCTGTTTGTCTTCTATACATTAGTGTTTATAAGACTTTTCTCCTGTCCTAGTTATACATCTAGGCCCTTAAGATTCTGAATGTATTATTTAAATGTTACTCTGTGGAAGGCTCACGGATGTAACTCAAATTGACTAGTTTAGTTATTTTATTACAGATTAGAAATACACTGTCTAGAATGGAAGATTGGTCTACTACAGTTCACAGAAATTGAAGCCTCTATTTAGGTCTTCTTTACAAAGTTGAAATTCTAAGCTTTTTCCTTCTACCTTTCCACATCAATGAGTAGTTTCTTGTTCTTTTCAAAGCCTTGAGAGCAAAACAACTAAGATTTGTTGACATAATGCTTTTCATAAGCCTGAAAGTCATTTGTTCCTATTTCCCCAGCTTCATTCCTCATAGAGTTACATTTTTTCTGCTTTTAGGCATTTATCGTCCTGTTTCCAATTCTATGGTGTCTCTTAAAGCATGCTTAATCAATGAGAGTGTAATACCTGCTTTTGAGTTTTAGTGGTGCAGAATACATTCTCCAATTATTGATTTGGTTGTTACTCTCATCCACTACAGTTGCTCCTCTGATTGTTTTCCTTATGGATATTTGAGAATTGAGAAATTTTTGTCCTTTCGCATCAACTGAAGTGGTCCAACCTTTGGCTTTTTCTTCTTCCTAATTTGCATTTGCTGTATATGTAATCCAGGTTATTATCAGGCAGGAAGAGAACTAACTGTAGCATAAAAATTGCCACAGATTCCTATATTCATTATTATGTTTTCTTCATATACTACCAATCAAAAGGTTTATTTTCTTATTATTATTCCTTACTCAGACACTCACATTAGCCAGATACAGGTCCTTACAACTTACAACCATTTGTTTAGTAACGGTTCAGTTACAACAGCACTGAAAAAAGTGACTTATGACAATTTTTCACACTTCCCCATGGTCAAGTGATCAAAATTCTGATGCTTGACAACTGGCATGTATTTAGGATGGCTGCAGTGTCCTGGGGTCATGTGATCACATTTTGCAACTTTCTGACATGCAAAGTCAATGGAGATGCCAGATTCACTTAACAGCACTTTACTAATTTAACAATTGCAGTGATTCACTTAACAACTATGGCAAGAAAGGTCATAAAATGGGTTAAAACTCACTTAATGACTGTGTCTTGTTTAGCAATGGAAATTTTGGGCTTTTGTGGCTATACGTCAACTGTACTCAACTCTTATCTTAGAGGGAAAATTTGATATGGAGGCCCTCTTAAACTCCTCTGCTGATTTCCCACCAAACTCCTATTAGCAGTCCATATTCACTTGTTACACTGCCTTATGTTCATTGTTTCTTCAGCAGGAAGTGGTCTCCTGCAATAGGCATTCAGCAGTCCTTCAGACCCATTCCTTTTAATCAGCAGCTATTTTGATAATCTTTCACCTGTCGTATGTGCATACATGTTTCCTCATGGTACATAGCTTCTCTGGTCACTCTTATCTACCCATTAAGCTCTCTTTAGCTTTCCCTGTCCTGCACTTAGGTTTTTGTGTAGTCACATCAGCTTCTTCTGCTAACCATTTTTTTCTCTGAAATCACGCTTTTAGTATCTTCCTTTTTAGATCCTCTCATGCATATTGAGCTTTTTCTGCCCTGGAATTCATTGCTTTGAATTTATTAATATCTGCTGTTTAAGTGCAAAATGTACATGTTTGAGTTTCTCTTAAAACCAGGAAGTCCTGCATTGATTGCTTTATGATCTGTGATGATGTCACTTCCTTCAGCCATGCCTGCCTATATTTAGAGATTCTGCTGCAGATTGCATGAAAAAGAGCAGCATAAAAAGAGCTGGGTGTATTTAGCCTGGAGAAATGAAAAAGACAGGGAGCAGCATGATAGTTGTTTTCAAATGCAGGAAAGGCTACTCTGCAGAAGAAGATCAGAGGGAAAGGCAAGAATGAATGAGTGTAAATTGCAAGGAAGCAGGTTACAATTAAATATGAGGGTAGAATTTCTAATGACAAAGAGTTCAACAATGCAAGACTTTCTTAGGAAATGGTAGATTCATCCTTTGTTGGAGGTACTTAAGCAGAGCCTGATATAGCTATCTAATAGGAAAGCTAGAGATTCTCCAAAATATCTTGCAATTATATTATGAGTCTACATATACCTTCAAAAAAACTCAGCTTAGGCATCTATAATGATTTAATAGCTAGATGCTTCAGACCTTAATTTCTGTAGCAGGAAAAAAAACCTGAATGCAAACCATGACGTGAAACATTATTTTCCCAGACGAAACGTTTCCACAACCTGGTTTTAAGGAACAGTATTACATATATATATATATAAAATAGATAACACTATGCTAGTCTTGAGGGAAACAAAACTAAATAAAGGGGAAAGATGTAAAATAAAGCAAGACGTACATTATAGGGGATACTCTGGTCAACAAACCAATCACCATTAGAATCAAAAAGCAAACCATCCTTCACCGAGGAACTCAACAACATTTCTCAATGCACTAAGTACATTTTAAACCATGCAATTTTACACAAACATCTTAACTAGGTTTTTAAAACTTTTTAAAACACCAACATTATGCATTTCTTTGTTAATTATATTGGTTAAAGTTGCAGTCAGAAGCTGCCAAATATCAGATATATCATCATATACATATTTTTTTGTTTTTATACAGAATCTGGACAACACAACATTACACATCCTAGAAAGAGAGAGAGAAAGAGAGAGAGTGTGTGTGAGAAAGAGAGAGACAGAGAGAAAAGAAAAAGAGTATTTTCCTTTGTTTTATATATATATATTTATATATATATTCTTTGTAAAAAATATGGAATGACATGAGGAAGGAGGGAAGCAGGCCGAGAGGAAAACCAATATCTTCCACCAAATAAGAAAGACTATGTGAAAATAATTCATAAATCATAATAGGACTACTACTAATAATAGTTGTTTTTTTAAAAAAATTAGCTCCATGTCAATAATTCTCTTCAGTACAATATAAGATGTTTGGACGTAGAGTGTATTGGCCTTGAAAATCAGGAAGAACTGGGACTTTATGATGATTCCAAGTTCATTTTATTCAAAAACCAAAACTGGGTTGGGAAGACAAGGAAAATTGATTTGTGGTTATATATAATTTCAAACATCTCTTATTGGCTTGCATGTTCTATGTACCCATGATGGACTATCGGGAAATGATTAGCTGGATATCACCACGCTGATAGGGAGCTGAAAATATAATACGTCTTTATTATGATTTTTTTTTCTTCACATGTAGTTTGCTTGAACCAGCCTGTGGCTTGGTTGTTTTTTTTCATTTTCTTTTTAACTGGTACGTTAGGTAACCTTTAAATGAGTATCTTTGCCCATCTCCCACCCACCCATATCTCAAAATAATGCATGCATTACATTGGACAAAGGAAAACCTATTGTGTCAAATGCTTTCCCCCCTCCCATTTATCATGGCAAGTATACAAATATGTTAAAATTTCAGATATAATCAAAGATACAAAATCATTTCTGACAAGTTTTTTAAACAATAACCATTACAGTGCAAGGTTTTTTATTACAGTAAAAGGTGTATTCTAGGTTTACAGTAACTGTAGATTGTAGCTGTTTTTTTTTTTATGTACAGTAGGTCCCTGATGTTTAGAGTGTATGCACCAGTCAGAGATAAAAACCCAGCACAGAATGGGTATCCAACTTTACATTTTTTCTTAAACATTTACAAAATAACAGCAATATCACAAATTCACAAGCACATTGTTTTGCCTTAATAAAAAGCATGTTTTTTCTTTTTTTTCTTTTTAAAATTTTAACACTGAAAGAAATAAGTTGGAAGGATATGAGGATATGGTCTTGTATGTAATTTGATTCAAGAGCTTTGCCATTCCACCAGATTCCTTGAAAATTATTAAGCACCACTTTGTAAGCAATATACGGCATGTTTATGTTTATGGGGCACTTGCTCGAATGAGGCACCAATTGATTAGGAATCAAAATGCAATATATGCTCCACTGCCAAACTCTAAATTCTTCTAGAGCTTAGCATAATTGTTAATAGGAACATCTAGAGAAGGAGGAGCACAGCACCAAGACTTTTTAGAGCAGAAGCAATTATGTCCTCTACTGAGCACCCAGGCAATTGATGGACCCTCCTTGGTCTAAGAACTGAATTAGGTGATTCCACTACCAATTTAAATGACAACATGAAGTTTATTGGCATTTTTAATTCAAAGTCAGAATTAAGCTTTACCATTGGATTAATGGATCTGATTACCAAGTAACAATGCATAGGATGAATTTAGGCCCCATAAATTCAATAGCAGAGTTTTATTTGTTTGCTTTGGGTATCTATGTTTTATGACTGAGTGTGAGTTCTTTTGAGAACAATTATTTTAAAAAAAAGAATATAAACATAAACATCTTAAAGAAAGGGATATATACATTTTTCTTGAATTTGAGATTATGATCAGCTTTTGCAGTTTGAATTTTATTACCATACCATTAATAATATCAATTTATACCAAGGCCACATGGTTGGTGTTTAGGTATTCATTATGTGATGTAACTTAAACTACTTCATTCTTGACACTGCTCTCACCAAAGGATATTTTAAAGCTCCAACAGTATATAGCGAAATGTTGAAAGAACAAGATAGTTTAAGTGAGGAAAATAATTACATACAAGATTGGGAAGAAGAAATTTTGCTGTTAGGTGACGAGATGAAGATCCAAGAAGAGCTTTCTGAAAATGTTGAAGGAAATGAGTGATGAGCAGTTCCAGTGGAAATAATGCAAGCAATAACTTCAACAGGACTAAATTAAGGAAGAGAGATGCAAAAGTGAATCTTTAGATTTTTACTGGGTTCAAACAGCATGCTAAGCCCCAGATTTTTAGTGATACTTTAATGGATAAATCACAGCTGCCTAGGTTCACATGAGAAATTAAACCAATCCCCCCCAAGCCCCTCCTTATGACTTAATGTTATATGAAGTCAATCTCTGCCTACTGCTTGTGTTAAATTGTTCTTAAACTACCTTAAAAAAATGTAGGCATGTGGGGATGGACGTATATGCATATGTCTACACACACACACACACACACACACACACACACACACACACATTTTTCAGAGCCAAAATAATTTATTTAAAAATATTTTTAAAAACCAAGGAATGGTGTCAACACTGGGGAAAAATATGAACCCAACTATCTTTCATGTTTAATGGGTAAAAAACTACTTAAAAATGGAAACTATCCCTTTAAATAAGCAACACTACCTACTATAGACGTGTTCCACAAAACCCAGACTATAGCAAGTGCGTTATACCAGCCTTCAGAGATAAACTAGTTCGTTTCAGCATTTGTGATTTGCAATGTCTTTTAGCATCATCCAATCAGTTAGAATGATATAACAATAATGAAGACAGGAATTATATTGATACAATGCTGGCTGTCGGATGCCAGAACATTTTCTAAATTACAGGTGAGGAAATGTTTTTAGTTTCTAAAAGTAGTTAAAGACATATTTGACTAAACTTCCATGATCAGAGAGATTATTATGGAATAAAAGCCATTCTGGAACAATGCTATGTAGGATTTTAAAGGCAAATAGCCTAAAAACAAATTGACAGCTTTAGCCTAAAGAGAGGATAGATGCACTGCTGAAAACTTTGTTCTCATAGGAAAAAAAATGACACCTTGAATATACTGTATGTTTAAGAAATGAGAAGGGAAGGACTCTGGCTGAGTCTTCTCCCTTAACATCTAGTTTTTATGCATGGAGCTACCACAACTCCTCCATAGGGAAACAAACCACTGTCTCATTTAGAAATCAGGAACATTTCTATAATATAAGGACATGTTTATCTTCAACAGGCCACTCTCAGAAGTAGAAAGATAAAGAACTTTAAATTGTTAACTTTCAAAAGGAGAGACAAGAGAAAGTCAAATTAAAATCTGTGGCTAGTATACCTCAATCACCCTAAACAGAATGTTCACATCAGTATTTAGTATTAATTAAATTGTGTGGGCAGCTTGAATCATGATGCATTGGGTGCACTGGTGATCTATGAATTGATTCAATACTCTATCTATAAAAGATGATAGAATTTCAGAAGATTTCCTTTAAGTCAGCTAGTTCAAATCCTTATTTACATCAACATCATATCAACTCACTAAGCATCTAAAAGAAATAATATTGGAATTGATTTAACTGAAACAGAAACAGGACCATGTATTGTCATACAAAGATCTGCTAAGGAGTTCTAAATGAAAAATTGAGAACTTTTCACTCTGAGTAATTGATCTGTGAATTATTAGACCTATAGCTTGGTAAAAAAAGTTGCCTGATAATTATAAATTTTCAAACTGAACTGACTCTGCCCAACCAAGATAGAAACTGGGCCTTCCGAAAGGAGAGGAATTTTTAAAAAGTTTTGTATGTATTGTGCCCTTGAATGAACAACAGTGCTTTCTCTAGTTCTGGTATATTTCTCTGTGTTCTTTGCTTCTGGCATTTGACTCAGATTACAGAAATTCCTATTACATCAGATCCTCCTAGCTCAACATTGATTAAACTGACAAGCAATGAACTGCTGCAATTTTAGGTAGAGTCTTTCCCAGGCCTATCAGATGCTGGGATTGTATCTGGGATCTTCTGCATACATATCATATCTAGCATGAGCAATGATCATCATCTCTGATAGTTACGCAAGGATTAGGTTGGTAGGACGTAGACTTAAGTCTGAATATCTCGCTCTTTAATTTTTTCTTAAGTCTATATCCTTACATCTAACCTATAGAATAGCTATACATCTCACCTCTTCCAAACTGATCCAGTAATGATTAAAAAGTGACTTAGCACCAATACCTCCAGTTCTTCCTAAACACAGAATGAGCTGAACCTTGTAAAGGACAACTGTCCCATTCTTCTTAAGTTTGAACCAATCTTGAGGACCCAAACTTACAGAACAAAAAAACTAGGTCCCCAACAGGCACATTTCAAGTCAATTTAGGTAAGATGTAAGCCCTTTAAAATGTATATTCATATAAATATAAATAATTATATTTGAAACAGGGAGTGGTTGTATAGATATGTAAACCAAATTATTGTTAACATAATAATGTTAACAGTTTTATCTCTCCTTTTCATAATATCCAAGTGATGCAATGGATGTTCTGAAATATGGAATGAATCTATTGGAATGCTTCTAAAATTTGTTATTACATGATCTCTTGCCAATATATCTATTGTTAGTCTGTGTCATTTCAGATTATAGATAGGAAATAAATTGTTTAAAAATTATCCTATTATTTTAAAATTTCCCTGCACAAAAAATAAATACCACCAATCTTGTTTTCAATTTATGCTATTCTTCCTATATACGTTGAAGCCTTCAAGTATTTGGATCCTCACCTGCAATCTGAAATGTTACAAACAAAATAGTATTGTGCCATATGACCATCTTTAGAGCCTGAGTCTTCTGCTTTCCAGATCTGAATTTCAATTGGTATGATCTAACATAGTTAAACAGAGCTGGAACTGGTATCAACTTGTAGTGAAGATATGTTTTGAAAAAGTCAGTCAGAAGTACCCTAATAAAACTGAAGTTCATGAAAAAAGGCTGTTTTAGTTATTTGAAGAACCTCCCAAATAAACAAGAGTATCCTCAGAAAACTTGGTGGATTGACAAAATCTTCAAATTCAAATATAATTTTTGGCAAAACTCCCCCCCTCACTTCTTGTCATCTTTTAAAGAACACTTTGCCTCTTGAAATTAATTCCCAACCTAAAACAGATAATACCTTATATCAATCAAATATGGTTTCCACATTTTAATCCATTAGACCAAAAACAAAAATACCATCCTTTGGGGATATTTAAGAATAAGCAAAAGTAATAAATTAAGCCACAATTCACAGATATTAGATCAAAATATGGAGAAAGGAAGTTCTACCTACGCTGAAGCACTACATAAATTGCAAAGTAATTATTTTTTGAACAGTATATGCCACTTTACGGACAAAACAGTTATTTTTCCCATTAACATTTAGTAAAGCGTTTAATATACTTTTAGGCACCATGGTTACAATCCTGCAGTCAGGCTGCTTAAATCAATCTGATGTAATAAGATTAAACAACCTTAAAACTGCCTGGGATTAAAACCTATATAATAAAAGAATGTTAATTGGGCCAAGTTAATTAACCCTGTGAAATTGAGTCTAAAGTAATGCAGTCCTGGTGTACATATTACAGAATAATTGATAATATAGTAGTGGTCCTCTTATCCAAATCCTATAATCTGTCATGTTGGATTCCCCCCCCCCTTTCTATTTAAGCCAACAATTGCAAATTGTATTGAGGTCTAGCATGAATTTTCCATGTACCATATGCAAGTCACTATTTTTAGCCTTAACAGCAGCAGTTATCTTTGCAAGTTTGTTATGAGGGCAAAGACAATGGAAGTTTGTAAAGCCCTTTACAAATTCAGAGATGGATATCAGTAGTAAGGAGTTTCAATGGTTTAAGTCTACACTTGGCCAAGAGTTCAAGAAAGATAGGATTTTGAGCTAATAATCAATTTTCTTGTAAAATTATTATTCTATAAAAACAGGAACAACACAAATAGCCCTCCTCAAAGAATATTGAGATAACCTTTGGATATCCTACTAATCATCTTGGACGCCATTCAAGATCCTAACTCTAAACCAGCAGCTGTATAAGTCCTCAACTTGCATTATTCTCCAAGCAGAAAGTACATAATATTTATTACATATGACAGAGTAGCTATTTGGGAGATTATGGTGACAAAAAAAATCTGCTTCCCTCTTCAGTGTAATTAATGGATTGCTACTTGGATCATTTTCAACTGTGCAAATGCTCTGAATACATAACATTAATATCACCACTTTAGTTGTTAATGCTATTACTTCCAGGGAAATCAGGGCTATTTACAGATAATAATCATTCCCGGGCTATATGGCTTCCAGATAAAAATAATGGATATTCCCAAAAAAATTAGAACTGAATTCAATAAGCATTTTAGGAAATGGGACAGCCTCTATATTATATTCCTCTAACATGGTGTTCTCCCTCCCTTTTGTTGATATAGGTTTGGGAAGGCTGGAACATAGCTTTTTCTGAACATGTTACAATTGTTCCCTGGAAATTAGTCACTCTGTTAACAGCCCTGAAAATGCATTTAGCAAATGGTCTAACAATTTCATGGAAATAACATTAGATTTCCTTCCTTCCTTCCTTCCTTCCTTCCTTCCTTCCTTCCTTCCTTCCTTCCTTCCTTCCTTCCTTCCTTCCTTCCTTCCTTCCTTCCTTCCTTCCTTCCTTCCTTTATTAGATTCCTATAGCTACTAGGCTTTAAGGACTGCAATATTATTATTAATTTCAACCTTGCACCAACGTTCAATACTATTAATTTCAACCTTGCACCAACTCCCTTCCCCATAATGCTAAAATTATAGTGCCTAGCTAAAATCCTTAAACCAGTATCCTTTTGTCAGAGGAATGGGTTATATTGACAGAATAAAAAAAAAGAGACTAACTGTGATATATAGGTATAAAATGTTAACTTTTTACAATGAAATAGGACATCATGACATTAAAATTTATGATATCTGATGAATATTTCTGTGTTATAGCTTTGAGTTTTATTGCAAAACAAAAATATATATCTCTATGTGTATAATATCATCTACAGGTTACCTCTAGCATTTTACACCACATAAAATCACAAGGAAACAAAATAAATCATATTGAGGTAGATACAAAAAATTGGGATGCCAATGAACTTTATGACACAAAAATTGGCTTAATATAAGTGGCATTTTATGTGTTTAAGAAGAAGAAAATTTGTGACTGCAGCATATGTGTGTGTGGATACCAATTTCTCTCTCTTCCTTCCTCCCGCCTTCTCTATCTTGATAGGATGCTGTTTGTAGTTTATTTGATGGGCATCAATAAGAAATGTTTGATGATTTTAAAGGATTGTAGGATATCTTCACAGGCTAACTGTTTACATGGAGGATTCGTAAATCTATGCCTATAATTGAACTTCTAGGACATACTCAGCATTTTCTTTGTTTTACTTCAAGGAAAAATGGTTTATAGCTGGCTGCTATTAATGTAAGGAAATGGATATTTCAGGAAGGAACTGAAATATTCCTTTGAACTCAGTTTGAAAATAATTGGCTAAACATAATTTAAACCAGTGATCAACTATCACACTCAAAAGAGAAATAGATCAGGTTAACATTATTTCATTTACCTGGCAACTTTTTATTATCCAAAGGGCATTTTTAGGATATGTGAAAAATTTCTTAGAAATTTAAAATATATTGTTGTCTAGCTAATTTAAGCACTGATCATTATGTCATGCAAACTGAATTAAAGAATTGAGAACTGTACTCCTTTGGACAAAAGTGGCTTTTACTCTGTTTCTCTCTCTTTGTTCATACAATTTCCTGCATTGAGATAAATTCTTTATGTTATGAATGCATAAGAATTCACTCTGTGCCTATTATGCCCTCTCATATACTACTTTACTATACACACAGTTTCTTTCAATAGAAAAATGATTCCAATTGAAGAATATATATATATATAGCTCAAAGTTGGAGTCCTGGGTTCTCTCTGAGTTTGGTTGTTTGCTTGCAGACATTTCATTACCCAACTAGGTAACATCATCAGTACTAGTGAGTGTGGAGTTTGCTCTCTGTTTAAATATAGTAGCTTGATCTGCCAATGTTGGGAAGAGTGTGGTTTTCTTCTTGGTAGTTTCTTGATTAGGGTAATGCTTTCTGTTTGTCCATTTGTCTGGTGTTAATCCTTGCTTATCTGGATGTTGGTTGCTGGGGAGAATGTATTCTAGTCTTTTTGTTTCTTAGCTCTTCTATTGTCTTTTGAATGGTCTGTAAATGTGGCTTATCTCTGTGTGTTTATTGATGGCTGATTTGTCTGAATGCCAACCTTCTAAGAATTCCTTAGTGATTTTGGATTTAGTTTGGTCTAAAATGCTTAGAGTTTCCAAGTTGAAACTATAGTTAAGTCTGTCATGAGATTAAGGAGTTTTCATCATGTTTTTTGACCTTTAGTTGTTCATGAATGCACTATGCTAATCTTCTGCCTTTCTGTCCTATATAGTGGCTCTTACAGTCCTTATTATAGATGACTCCTGTTTTTTCTTGGGCTACTGGGTCATTTGATTTACATAAAATGTTTTGGAGGGCTTCTATGCTTCTATGATGCTGTGCGGTTATATATCTGCAAAATGCCCCTTCCATAGTATTGCACTGTAAACATGCAAAGTACAGATGTAAAAATCTCCCCTCCATTGATAAATAGAGATAATAGAATTATAAGCTTTATCAATGGAGGGGAGATTTTTACATCTGTACTTTGCATGTTTACAGTGCAATACTATGGAAGGGTATCTTACCAGGCATGATGTATAAACAATTACCATTAGTCTGCAGACCTAATGTTTAAACTTCAGACTTCAATAATCCAGGAAAAATCTTTTAGGTTTGGATATGAATTTATATGGAAAATAGCAACATTTCCATATCTTTCTGTTCAAGCTACAAGAAAGAATTGAGAATAATTGAGAAAAGTTATTTTTAAAATAACTTAATAATTATTTTCATTGATTAATTTTGGGTGGGAAAAATGGAGGATGTGTGTGAATTTATTATGTGTATGTCTGGCGCTGAGGCTTTGAGAGTAATATAAGGCTCTGTAACTTCAAGTTATGAATATCTGACATAAACATATGAACTCATCAACCATGGACTTCCTTCCTTCCTTCCTTCCTTCCTTCCTTCCTTCCTTCCTTCCTTCCTTCCTTCCTTCCTTCCTTCCCTTAATAATCTTTTCAATTAATATCTTTTAAAGTTTATAATAAAAAAGATAACAATAGTGCCATCCTCTGCCTACTCACTCAGGATATTATTTTACTGCAGTCATCTCTGAGTAGCTCTGCAGCATAAATGCAAAAATAGCTGCTATCCATTAAACAATACAGGCTGTATGTACTAGTGGTTTGACTCAATGACAATGCAGCTTTAAGTTAAAAATTAACTAGTATATATATATTTTTACTTTAGCAATGGTATTGCAATTTCCTAGACAAGATATCCTAGTTATACTTACTTATATCAAACCAAGAACAAGCAGCTTTGTAATTCTTTTAAGGCTATGTATTTCCAGTCAAAGCCTTATTTTGCTCTGGAATTCATAAAATATGATACAGTGCAGTGTGCAAGCCACATCAGCTGAGGTTGGTCTTGATAGCTGTAAAGTGGCTGAAGCAATTAGAATAGCTATATTATTTCCCAATATTCTGGGCAGCTTTTGGCATGGAGAGATTGAACTATCTGATAAGGCTCTAGATGTATGGGCCCTTTCCCCCTTTCCACTGCTATTGTGTGTGTGTTTGTGTGTGTGCGTGTGTGCATGTGTTATTGTGGATTTATTATATTGTGTGTAATCTAGGTTTATTTTTTTAATAAGTATTGCATTGATTGTGTTGTACTATAGTTCGTTAAGGTGGGCCTCCCTTTGGAATGAAAGACAAGTTACAAATTTGAAATGACTTAAATTGCCTTTTAAGGCAGAGAGTAGGATTCCCAGATTTTTGCGATTGTATTTATTTCTATAACTTAAGATTCTTTAAATTAGAGTTTGACAGCATATGGCCTATGGCTGCAGGCCATATGCTGTCCAGGTCCCTCTTTATATGCCTCATATTCCCCAAATCACACTCCAAAATTTTCTTTAACTACAAATAAGGAGCCAATAGTTGCATTGAGTGTACCTATTTCTTTAAAACTGAGATGCTGGAGTTTGATACTTGAATTTTATGTCTGAAAAATAAGCATGCTATATGTTGCCTTAGTGCAAGTGAATTTTGGTGTGAGTTACTTACTCACACCAAAATTGTCCACATCTCTTCCTGGGCCATTCCTACACAGGAACTATTGCATTTGTTCCTTCATTCTATAGTAGTACCAATGATTTATAATCACAGGGGAAGAAGAGAAGTTTGAAAGCAAGCTCTCTATCTTGTCTGAACAAAAAGAGATCTAGCACTGATGATATTACCTAGTTTGGATAATAAAACATCTGCAAGAAAACAACCAAGCTCAGACAGCACCAAGGACTCATCAAAAAGAGATCTGTTACCTCCCTGACCAGAAGCAGAGTTGAGTGATTGAATGGATGGACCCACATTTGGCATAACTCATTCAAAAATGTTCATTTCTGCAAATTAGGATTGCATATGAATAGATAACTATATCGGTAAATAACAGAATTGGAAGGGACCTTGGAGGACTTCTAGTCCAACCCCCTGCTCAGGTAGAAAAGCCTATTCAATTTCAGACAAATGGTTGTCCAATCTCTTCTTAAAAACCTCCGGTGTTGGAGCATTCACAACGTCCACCAATTGTTTTAACTGTCAGGAAATTTCACCTTAGTTCTAGGTTGCTTCTCTCTTTGATTAGTTTCCATCCATTGCTTCTTGTCCTGCCTTCAGGCGCTTTGGAGAATGGCGTGACTCTCTCTTCTTTGTGGCAACCCCTCAGATATTCGAATATTGCTATCATGTCATCTCTAGTCCTTCTTTTCATTAAACTAGACATACCCAATTCCATATGTTTTAGCCTCCAGTCCCTTGATCATCTTTGTTGCTATTCTCTGCACTCTTTCTAGAGTCTCAACATCTTTTTCACATTGTGGTGACCAAAACTGGATGCAGTATTCCAAGTGTGGCCTTACCAAGGCATTGTAAAGTGGTATTAATACTTCACCTGATCTTGATTCTATCCCTCTGTTAATGCAGCCCAGCACTGTGTTGGCTTTTTTGGCAGCTGCAGCACACTGCTGGCTCATATTTAAGTGATTGTTCACTAGGACTCCGAGATCCCTCACAGTTACTACTATTGAGCCAGGTACCACCTATACTATACCTGTGCATTTGGTTTTTCTTGCCTAAATGTAGAACCTTACTTTTTTCACCATTGAATTTCATTTTGTTAGATAGCGCCCAATGTTCAAGTCTGTCAAGATCTAGAAAGCATAGATTCTGTTTCTGCTGTCTTGTGCTTTGTTGAAAGTATGGCTGCTGAACCAATTTATTTTGCTGAAAATGCAGTAGCACAAAGGCTGCTTTCTTCTGCTCTAAATACTGTATCCATGTTTGTTGCTAACTGACCTTGACATTTTAGGTTAGGAGCCAAATTGAGCCTCAAGGAACAAACCAATAGAAGACAGCTTTGTAGGCAAAGGAAGAAAACAGAAAATGTGAAGAAAATCCAAAGAAAACAAAATTCAAGCTTACATGTTCTACAAAGGAAACCGTCAGGAAAGCACACTAGTAAATAAAGATGGCAATAATTATGTTGATATTAATACTAGGTTGTGGCAAAAATAACTAGACTGAGAATTTAATCAAAGTGCACGCTTATGATAGATTGATATTTGAAGTACATGGATGGAGACAGCTCCATACCTGCAGTGGTAAGTTATTCCCCACTGAGAGGTTTGTTTAAAGAAGATAAGGACTCAGATGACTCCTTTCTTTGCGTTTGAAAGTTCTATGGTTGCTTGGGACTTGACAAAATGGATACTGTAAATACAGCATCACATAGCATGTACTGTTGTTCTTCTTGGCCCTGATTTTGTGTAGCTATTAGAGTTCCAGTGCGAAAAAGGAGTTCTCTTTCCAGGAAAAACACATCTGTTCACTTCAATCGAGCTGACAAAGTTGTCATCTTCCAATGGAGTGAATGAGGCACTTTAAATGCACATGAGTCCATTTCTAGAATCTCCACATGGGACTCTGGAAAGAGTGCAGAGAAGAGCAACAAAAATGATTAGGGGGCTGGAGGCTAAAACATATGAAGAACACTTACAGAAATTGTATATGTCTAGTCTAATGAAATACTAGGGAAGACATGATAGAATGTTCCAATATTTGAGGGGCTCCTACAAAGACAAGGAGGTCAAACTATTTTTCAAAGCACCAAAAGGCAAGAGAAGAAACAGTGAATGGAAATTAACCAAGGTGAGAAGCAACCTAGAACTAAAGAGAAAATTCCTAACAGTGAGAGCAATCAACCAATGGAACAGCTTGCCTTCAGAGGTTGTGGGGGGCTCCATCACTGGTGGCTTACAAAAAGGGACTGGACAAACATTTATCTGAAATGGTATAGGGTCTCCTGCTTGAACAGGGGTTGGATTAAGAAGATCTCCAGGGTCCCTTCCAACTCTATTATTCTATGTTAGTCCAGAGCACGCATAGGAACAGAGAAGGGGCTTTAGATCAATGTTTCTCAATCCCTGGCTGGGAAATGCTGGGAGTTGCTTTAGACTAAAATATCAATTAAAATAATCACATACATAGGTACCTGAGGTGGATAGCAATTACCTAAAGTTTTTACTTAAAAAAACTATGAAGTTCAATTAACATAACTATAGGGAGGTATATTGTATATCAACATTTTTAAAAATGTGAGCTATAAAGTGCATCTTGACGGATGTAATATCTTACTATCTACTGAAAAACATGCACATTATTTAGATTTTAAAGTTAAGCCAGATTTTGCCCCAGTGTTGGCATCCCCAATATCTACAATGCAAAATCAGATTGTTGTAGTAGTTGAAAAATATATTTTCTAGAAATCAAAATGAAACCAATGGATAAAAATGAATGATACAAAATAATGTATATTAAACACACTGAACAGAAATTTGAGACATCAAATCTCTTTTTTTTCTGCTTAAAACACCCAACAGAAATTAAACCCTTTTTGTTGTATCTGTTTTTTTGTTAGCTCTTATAATTTGAGAAAAGTCACTGTAGCACTCTCACCTTGAACCAATGTTTGGAACTGTTTTTGTGTTTTCTGTTTAAAAAAAAAAAGGAAAAAAACCCCTTTCTCCCTATGTGTGTGGTTTTTTAAAAAAAATATACAGAAAATTATTTGGACAATTAAAGTTGGAGAAAGAAAAGACTTCTGGAAAGATTGCATAGTTGCGAACAGTGGCTTTTCATCAAGGTGAAAAAAGTGCATCTTCTGATAAAATAGTATCTGAATTTTTTTTTTTGTCATTGTTCAGTTCCATACACATACACAGTATATCTATATGTCTATATATTTTTTCAATCCACTGCTACATATCACACATGAAAAGATATTTACAGCACATATCCACACATACCATATATCCTCACACATGCTCATTAATTAACATTTGACACTGATAACAGCCATTCTTATATGTTCCACCTTGGGATTTCACCCCTACCCCCCCCCCCATGCAAATCTGTACTCTTTTAAATATATTTTGTTTCATATTCTGCAAGACTTGAAGAAAATATATATAGAGAGATATATCTCAGACTCCTCGCGTAATGTTGATTTGTAGCAACATTACAGAAATAAGAAATATATGTCAGGGAAAGGTCAGAGTAAGCACCAAAATGATTTGGTGTCATTGTGATACCTCAAGGTTTGTTTTCCCCCTTGCTCATCTATGGCTATGTTGAAAACAAATACACAAACAAAAATGTGCATTTGGGAAAAATAAAAAAAAAAGTTTAAAAGTGCAAGCTTTGTTGAAATAAGAATGAAATGTGAAAACACTCAGGCTTTTAATGGCACTGAGTTATTAATAGCTTCGCATACTCATAAATAGGAAAGTTTCTTCCCTCCCCCACAAAAAAACCCCAGACTGTTCCTCCATTCTCACTTCTACCCTGGCTGGGTAGCTTATTGGCTAAACTTTTGCTTCCCTTTCTGTCAGAATGGAATATAATATAATATATATATATATATATATATTTACTCCCCACCCCCCAATATCCTATGTGAAAATAAAGAACAATTCTTGGGTTTAAAAAAATACTTTCAGAATCTTGTCTTGCTGCCTGCCTGAAATATATTTATGTATTAGTCCAATCATTTACATTTATGTAGGAAGCACTTTCTCTTTTTTGTTATATATTAAGTCTCAACAGGGGCTCTTTTCAAATTTTTGCTTTTAAAAATATATATATATATATTTGTTAATTTTTGGATAGACATTTATAACTATCTATAGTAAGGCTATATGGGAAGAATTCTGTGTAATTTTTTGTTGTTTCTATGAACCAAAGTATATAAAATTATTCTAGCACCTATTATATAGAATAATTATGGATGTGTCTCCATTTAGTATAAAATACGGCTCAACATCTCTCTCAAACTCCATTTCATTTGATATGTCAGTATAATAACTCTTAAAAAAACTGTAGGGCAGGCAGGGGTTCAAAGGCTGCTTAAAATGGGTCAGGAAAATTAACCTTGGTCATATAACAGTGTCATTTGTTTGAAGAAAAGATGGCTTGGCTTTTCCAGAGGACCAAAATATTTGTTACTCAATAAGGAAATAAAACACAATATTTGAGGTTCCAGAATAGATCCAGGGTTGAAACAGCTGCAATCTATGGCTTGGATAAAAATACAAAGCCAATAGATCAAGGCCACTGATTATCTGCCTGCTCACCATAAACACATCCCATATTAGTCAAACTGTGAAATATATTTCATCATATTCTTATGAATCCTGTTGTCAGTAAAGAGCTATTCTTGGTATCTGTACTTGAATGACCAGCATTCAAATTGCACCTTGCTTGTTGGTTCAATGTTGCCTTGGGTCAGTGACTTGTCTGGTAAGGAACTCATAATGGTCTACCTCACAGAATTATTATGAGACATTCATGGTGAAGAAAGTGTTTTTAGAATCAGAAGTACTTAAAAATAGATGCTTTTTGTTGTTAAAATTAATTAGATATTGATTTGACTGACTTACTCCTGGTAGCAACAAAGGAGATATGTAACAGGAGAACACCACATTTCTTATGTGATAGTCTATGGAAACATCTAAATTTTTCTCTGATCCCAATGTTTTTAAGAGCACACCCACAGGAGACATGTTTTTAGTTTAACTACTGAGCATAGAGGAGATGAGGGCAAAAGTGTTTTTCTTCAGAGAGAGGAAAGATTTGAAAGAATCTCCACTCCTTCACAGAAATTTAATACTGATGCCTCTTCAGGGGAAGCCATGATAATTCAGATATTTTTTCTTGAGATGTAAATTGTATATTTTAGGAACCTTTTTGGAATGAAAGGGTTTCTGAATAATCTTAAAAAGAAAACAATGTAAAGAAATGTGTGGTGAAAGTCAAATTGGTAATGGAGCTCCATTCTATAATGTATACTCATTCCCATACAATATAGTATTAATGATTCTTCTGACATTTACTTTCGTACTGACATTTTCCTCTCAGAGGGTATACATACATATATTTTGAAAAGAAGAGCATTCTGTTTAAATATAACCACAATGGATAATAGTTTGCCACATAGCCAATATTTGGGAGAACCACCAAATCAAAAGAGAGCACAACTGCAACAACTTAGAAGGCTTATTATTCCTGACTGCTGTACTTCTGCTTCCACCAACCTAAGTTTTTCAGATCATATATTGCAGTACTTCTCCAACCAGCTTCTTTTCTTTTTTCCTTTTCTTTTCCTGTGCAATGGCAGGAGGAAGGAAAAAAAATCTTACCACAAATTGATGGATTGGAACTGACTGTGGTATTCTAAAGATGAAACTTGGGTTGATGGAGAAATTCTATCTATCTATCTATCTATCTATCTATCTATCTATCTATCTATCTATCTATCTATCTATCTATCTATCTATCTATCTATCTATCTATCTATCTATCTATCTATCTATCTAGCTATCTATCTATCTATCTATCTATCTATCTATCTAGCTATCTAGCTATCTATCTAGCTATCTAGCTATCTATCTATCTCTATCTCTGTCTGCCTGTCTATCTTTATCTATCTATCTATCTATCTATCTATCTATCTATCTATCTATCTATCTATCTATCTATCTATCTATCTATCTATCTATCTATCTATCTATCTATCTATCTATCTATCTATCTATCTATCTCATCTATTGCTGACACACACTGCATTCAAGAATTACTGCCATAACCTTGGCTATTGCTATGTGAATAGGGAGACGACTTGCGTTGGCATTACTTTTTTCATCCGGATCTTGTGCCTAGGCAAAATGAACCAGAGGAATTGAAAACCCGTGAGGATAGTTCAGGTCAAACTGAGTTCCACCTCACTCCAAATAGATCTGTAAGCCATTTCTACACCAAAAGATAGTACTATTAACAGTTTATCATGGCTTTCTCCATAGAATTATTCAATCAACAAGGAAAAGTATAGGTTAGTATGGTTATGAATTAGTGTTATGCTCTTCCATTCAATAAACTACTGTTTCCATGTTTCCTTGAGAAAAGAGAATTATGTCAATGTATATCTATAATTAAAATGCTGCAATGAATGTGTAAAATTTGCTGAATGCCCCTACTTTCAAATGAATTCTGTGAACACCAGAAAACAGATAATATGGAAGAATATGTCCTCGATCTCCGGGAGAAATATAAACCAGCTGTTTATTGTTAAAAAGTTTAAAACAATAAAAACAACTATTTACAATATTAAAGCAACTTAGCTTTCGCTGGTCCCCTGCCAGCGTCCTCAGAGTAAAGTTTTGGGGTGGAGATTACTTTTATAAACCTTGCTAGCCTAACTGCTTACTCATTGACCGTGTGATAGGGCCATCCGTCCTGGCTGACCGTAATTGCCTTAATTGTCCCGCCTCCTCCTCCTGCACAGCAACATCCAAGCGCGGAAGGAAATCGGAGGAAATAGCACTAATAGGGATAGATAGTGGAAGACAGGAACAACGGGCAGACAAACGGGATGGAAAGGAGGGGAGCGGCAATGGGAAGGCATCTAAGACACCGGATCTGGGTGTAAGGCCCAGAACGAGTATGGGGGAGCAGCTGGAAAGCAAGCCAACGGCGGCAACGCCAGGAAGGAGGGGATTGACAAGGATGGGAGGGAGGAAGGTTGGAGAACTGGAGTGCAAAAAAGAGGAGGCGGGACAATTAAGGCAATTACGGTCAGCCAGGACGGATGGCCCTATCACACGGTCAATGAGTAAGCAGTTAGGCTAGCAAGGTTTATAAAAGTAATTTCCACCCCAAAACTTTACTCTGAGGACGCTGGCAGAGGACCAGCGAAAGCTAAGTTGTTTTAATATTGTAAATAGTTGTTTTTATTGTTTTAAACTTTTTAACAATAAACAGCTGGTTTATATTTCTCCCGGAGATCGAGGACTGTGTTATTGAACAGATATGCCCGGGATTCGTATTTTTGCAGTTATCAAAGACACACACACACACACACACACACACACATATATATATATATATGTGTGTGTGTGTGTGTGTGTGTGTGTGTGTGTGTGTGTGAGGGATGTTTTTCTTAAGTGCTTCATGTTTTATTTTAAATATCTTTCATTATGTAATTCTTCTTATTTGGGTTTTATAATTTTGTCCTTTAAAGTAATATTTAATATTTTGTAAGCTGCCTAGAGCTTTTTTTTAGGAAGGAAGGAAGGAAGGTTTTCAAATGTACAAGTCCATGTTGATCATCAAAATAATTACTTCTGAACATTCATAAACAGATCTGGAACCTTTATCCTTATCATTGAATAGATATGGTTTTAAACTTTTGAACAGTGTGTTTTAGTTGTCTCCAGTGGGGGGAAAATTGTCATGATCAGGAAGAACTAAAAAATACCACTTAGTAACACTGAGAAAAGGGGTGAAACGCAACATTTGTGAGGAGTTGGGGCACAGAGGCGGGAAGAGAGAACATCATAAAATGCAAGAGTCAATTTTCATTTGCAATTTGTAGGAGGAGAGTCATGTTAGCTTATGGTGATAAAAATCAGAAGGGACATCATTTTGACTAACAAATGCTATTAAAAGCAATAAACCTTCATGAGCTGCAACTCACTCTGATTTTTGGATGATAGACACAACTGATAATACAACAATGTAACAGCATTGCTGAAATTTGGCAGTATGTCTAGAGGGAGATTACAAAAAAACATTGCGGTTATTGTAGCCCAATATAGAATCCTTCTATGTTTATTTATAAATGGTAAATGACCCATGAAAAGGAACCGCAAAAATAACTACTAGGGTTCAAAAGGAACTTTAGGATCTGAATAAGCCTTCAATTCCTATTATTGTCCTGTTAATGTCATCTCTACTGAGTGTCTCACTTTCTTTTTTATGAACAGAAACCTGGAGTTGTATTTGCAATCCAACTTTCTGCCTCCAAGTTCAGTATCTATATTTGACCATGCAGACAGCTACAGCTTTTTTGTATTAAATATTTCCCTTACATATCTTTAGTTCAAAATAAAGAAAATCAGTTCAAAGTCATTGAACAATGATCTTCCTCTAATTTTACACTAGTCAAGGATTGCTTTCTATGTCATTTTTTAAAAATCAGGTATTACAAATAGTTGTTTCTTTATATCGGTGGAAGTGGGCAAAGAAAATTCTACAATTAGAAATGAATTGGAAGCCTGGAAAATAAGAATTAGAGTATGCTGGAATTAGATCAAGGTAGATCAGGGCCAAACCATGTTGTATGTTAAAGAAGTATCTATTCTTTTATCTGAGTATTTTTACAAAGGTTAGTGGCTGATAATAACTAATCAAATTAATTAAAATAATATTTCAGAAAACCTTCCTTCCTTCCTTCCTTCCTTCCTTCCTTCCTTCCTTCCTTCCTTCCTTCCTTCCTTCCTTCCTTCCTTCCTTCCTTCCTTCCTTCCTTCCTTCCTTCCTTCCTCCCTTTCTCACTCCCTCCCTTCCTCACCCAGGATCCTTACTAGTGATTTATAGTGTCTTCTACACATATGCAACTACTGTTGTGCCAGTGTATCAGTATGGAGGACAGGCTTAATATCGCGATATTTTGAAGATGCTAAACATTACTGGAAAGGAATAGCCCATTTTTGATCATTTACAAAGAAACTCACATCCTGGCTTAATATATATAAAAAATTAAGCCTACAATTTATTACCTTGGGGTAAATTAGTGGACATATTTGAGTTGAATTCAATGGACATATTTGAGTTTACATGCTTAGGTCAAGTAGTACATCAGACTCAATTTAATAACACAGAGAATGCATTCAGCATCCTGCAGTGAAAATATGAAAACTAATAATTATTGTAAGATGTGTAAAAATAGTTTTCAAAATATTTGCATCATTTTTTTAAAAAAATAAAATAAAGTTATAAGTCTCATTGTACTAAAAGATAGCACCCATTGTTTGTTATTCCCCAATTTTGGCTCAGATTAAGGGCATATTTCTTTCCCAGATTTATTCTATTTTCAGTGACATAATTCTCTTGAAATCATTGTCTAGTCCAGGGGTCCCCAACTCCCGGGCTGTGAATCGGAACCAGGCTGTGGCATGCCAGAAACTGGGCTGCACAAACAAGTGAAACCCCATTCATGGAATGCAGGCAGCACACAAAACTATGCCCCCTCTGGTCTGTGGAAAAACCTCTCTCCACAGAACCAGTCCCTGGTGCCCAAAAGGTTGGGGGCCACTGGTCTAGTCTACCTCAAAAATCAATCAAATTGATTATTGTTACAATCTACAAATAAGCACCAATGTTATACAGGTGTTTTTTTTAAAAAAATCAAAGAATCCAGATCTAAATAAGTCAACATGGAAAAGACTGGAGTTTTAGAATTTGCCTAGTTCCATAAGTTAAGTTGGACTTATCTTCTATTTCTGTCTTAAATTTTATATTTCCTTGTCTTGTGTTATACACTTTAATGGAGCATGGAAATGATTAAACTGGAACCAAATGTGAATATGTACATGTGCAATGAAATATAAAGTAGAAAAAATCATAAAGATATCTTTGCATGATGAATTTGCTACATGAATATGTCAGTAGAAAACTGTATATATTGTATGAGTACACTATTATATTTTATTTTCATATGTAGATTACATTGCCATTTATGAAATCTTCCACATCCAGCATTAATATTGTTGGTTGAACCTTATTCCATCCTTTGAAAAGTCTATTAGAAGCAGGATCATCTCTTAATTGATCCAATGATGGAAACTTTTCTACCATAAGAATGTGGTTTGGCCTCCTTCTCATTTTTTTTTTAAAATGGCAAAATAATCTGTATTTGGAAGTAAATTCTATTCCTTTATTATAGATATATGAATTAGCTGGATTATTTATTTTGTTCAGTCTATTTAGATTGTATTAATTTATGTATTTTTCAAAAGTCTGTGTATGGCTTTTGCACAAAAATGCAGTATAAACACATTTTAAAATAAATTATGCATCAGCAATAAATAATTGGAGCTTATCATCAATTTGGAGCTTCTCATTATGTTATCTAAAACATCTGTACATTCACCACAAAGACTGTGCATGGACTCTCCTATGAAAGAGACATATATGGAATAATTTCCCCATTTATAAAATTTTCATTATGATTTCAGAGACTAAAATAAGGAGGAATTTTTTATGTCTATGGAGATTCTCAGTCATCCAGGTCACAGTTGTCCCAAAGGTGCTTTCTTTCAAAGGGCAACTAGACTTTCTTCAAGCAAAACAAGAAAGTCCAGTTGCCTTTTGAGAAAAAGCACCTTTGGGGAAAAAATTATATACCAATCCACAAAGTGCTTAGGATCCAGTTGAGCTCTCTACAATATACTGTATAGCAAAGCTACTATACTCACTTTTACTTAGAATAAGTCTCATTAAATATAATAGGATTTACTTCTAAATAACGAAGATAGTCTTTGATAGCAGTTTCAGTTATCAAAGTATAAAGGGATAAAATTAGGAAACAATGGTGAATAATTTCTGTTTGGAATATTTGTAGCTCTTGATCTTGCCATTTCAGGTATATTCAAATTCTTATTCGCAATTCCATCATAGTTCTTCTACACTGCCACCTTTGATACATGCAAACAATAGGTAATGAGTACTATGATTTGAGTGAGTATGTAGGGGTGGGGAAGGGGTTGTTTTCTGTGTATAACCAAACTGTTGTCTAGAGCTAATGTTTTTTCTAATTAGCTTGCACAGAAAATTAGAGGTAAATTGTATCCTCAAGTATATGTAATGCACTCTCCCTTCCTTCTTCCCAAATTCGATTTCAGGTTCGAGATTTGGCACAAATCTATGTTTTCTATATCAAAGCCACACTCCAGCTTATTTGAAGATGGCAGCAGGGAAAGAAGGGCATATGTAGTAGAATCTACTGAAGTCCCAACAACTGCATAAGAATGATAACAAACTGGTCTCTCCTTCATTCTGCGGTTGTCCCATGCTATTTAAACCGATATGAACTGACAGGAAATAGTACAAATGTTACCAATTTTTTAAAATTGTTATTTTTATTTTATTATCTCCTAGAGCTTATTCATTTGTGGATATGGAAAGAGAGACATGGAATCAGTGGCCATTTCAGTGCACATTTTAATAGTACCTAACAAAAATAAAAAAAATGTTTGTTTCCACTGCATGCTGAAAAGAGGCCTCCCAATCAACCTATATAGCATGATCATAAGAAAATACAAACAAGGCAATTCTCATCTGTACCACACAGTTAGAATGACTGACCAGAAACCTCAGTGTGGAGTTACTATACTTACTTTGATGTTCAGAGAGGAAAACTGATACATAGCCTCCTGGGGTAAAACACTATTTAAACTATGCTACTATTCATTTATTTCCTTCATTTGCAACTCTGTAGGTCATCATCCTTGTCTTTTCTAGACTATGATTTTTCTAATAGCCATAGCATCCATAAAGGACCAGCTCATAGAATTTCTGTACAGGTGATAAATCTGGGTCTGTGCTGCAACATTTCAGACTGCAGGGATAGAAACACACATAACTATATTCTCCTCAATATGGAAACGCTCCATCCACAGAAAACACTATCAAGACAGAATTAAGATTTTACCTTAGCTTTCTTTTTGTCACGCTAGTTTTCTTAGACTATTAAATCAAGGTAGACCAGAAGACTATTCTCTCAAGAATATTTATATATAGAAATGAGTAGATTTTCTTTAGTTTATACTTGCTAAGCACCATTTCATTATTCAGCCTACACCTTAAAATTGCTTAGGCAAGGCCATGCATTTTAATGGTGCCACTATTTAACAAGAGCAATCAGACAGGAATTTGCATGTTGGAAGAAGGATTCCACTAACTCACTTTTAAACATGGAAATGGGCCAGGTTATTACTCAGGTTGTAATTTCAATAATATTGATTACAAATGAAGGCAAATATACATGTTCCTGGATAATGTTGCAGGATCCAATCTGAGTTGGTCAGCGTTCTTCTTCCAAGCTTTCAGAATTGTGCTGGAACCCATCCTCAGGATCTTCTCAATCTCCAGTCCATCTCGAAGGATGGGGTCCAGCACGAGTCTGAAAGCTTGGAAGAACAAACCTCTGGTCCTGCTGACCGACTCAGATTGGATCCTGCAACAATATTGATATACAAGCCCATTTTGTATAAAGTGACACTAGGATGGAGTTGATAACATATTGAAAGTGCAGCCAAGTTGTGCAACAGGTACTACAAGTAGAAAAAGTTACAACTATTGTTATAATTAAAATGTTGATATTTTATATGCAATCAGGTACAGTGTGGGATCTTCAACACTGTACGGTTTCAGCCAATACTTGGTAAACCAGGAGTATTTTCTTTTCATGAAAACATTGAAATAGACACCACCATAGACTTAGGGGATTGGAAGTAATTAATAAATTCTCATTGTATTCAACATTCGGAAATATTCAAGTTTAATATCTTGGGAGTCTTGGTTCCTTTTTGGTCCTCCATTAGTGAAAAAACTGTTTTTGCCTGCTGTGTAATTGATGGATGCAATATCCTTGTTGGGATTAAAGAGTAGATACATGAATTCACAAAGGCAACTGTCAACCATTGATCAAGAAGCCTAAACCTAACCCATTTGATGGGGAAAAAAGACTATGAGCCAGACAAAATAAGTGGACATTACCAATTGAACAAAACTTTTTGGTGGGCAAAAAAGGAACACAAACTTATCCTACTGTCAGACACAAACCTAATGAGAGATCTGAAAATAGCAGGAAATTCTGGAAGAAAGTAGAGATTAAAAGACAGTCTGGACATGATGACTGTATTCATAAATATACAATTTATCTCTAATAGTTTTCAGAGTCTATGAGGATGGCATTTTGACAGCATTCAGTTATTAAAATTATGAATTCTTCTTTTCTCCTTATTTATTTCTGCCACAATGAAATCATGACCTTACACTATAGAAAATTTTTACAGATTTTAAACTGAGCAAATAAATGAAAAGACAGTTTCACCATGGCAACCATCTTTGAACTCTAGTAATCAAGTTCTTGCATAAAAAAAATAGGTGCTTTTAAGAGTATCACTGTTTCCAGGACTTGAATAGATCCTTGTAAGTCAGGGGTGAGCAACCTTTTTAGACATAAGAGCTACTTGTGACACTCTGACAAGTTGCTCTCTCTGAGATCATAAGAATTTGATCATTGATGCTGTGATGTCATTGAAGGGGTTAGTAATTTTGGAAGAATTTATGTGTGTTTTTGGGAGGGATGGTTCAAATAGCAAAATAATTCTTTAATGTTTAAATAATTAATTTTTGTTTTGTAACACTTCCTGAAGGAAACATTGGTCCAATTTGGGGATTTTTAAGGGATGTAATTTCAGGGGTTTTAAGGCCGCACCAAACCTCCGCAACAGTTAAAGTTACCCATTTTCCCCTTAACTCCCCTCCATCAAAACTGCTCTCACATGTTTTAGGAGATTCTGAGCAGTATGAGTGGGGTGCTAAGGGTTCCAAGTGGCCTATGGGTTGCCCATCCCTACTAAACAAGGCTTTAAAAATAATCTTAATATAGGAAAATTTGGAAGGCACCACTTTTCTTACCCTTGCCAAGTAAAACCAGAATTCCCTTTTCTTTATTTCAGAATTATTTAATATTTTAAATCCAATCCTTTTAAGGAGGGTATGGTTATTTTTCTTGCTTTAAAAGAGTGACATTCACTAAAAGATAATGAATGGCCCCATATGACCAGGGGAGCTTTATGGTTAGGCAAGGATTTGAATCTTGGTCTTAATGGACCCTATTCAATGTTCTAACCACCATAATACACTGGGATAAATTATATATTATGTAAATATAATCCTTAGTAATTCCCTGAAAAGAAACTTTTACATACAGAATTGCTTCCTGTTAGATGTACATTGGATCAATGTAAAACCATTGATCTGATTACTGCATACAATTCTAAATGTTTTACATGTCCTTTGCATGGTTAAATGTGATCACATTATTCTTTGGACAGCTAATGCTTCTTTGAATTAAACCTGCAAGAATCAAGAACATCCAATATCTTCCTTTTCCAATATTCAAAGATTAATTATTTCTCCTCATTGATCTCCAGAATAGTGCTATATAAACAATGTTAGCTAGATGGGAGAAATATAATCCAGAAGAAAAGGGAAAAATAAAGGAGTTGGAAATACTTTTTGTTCTCTTCCTGTTCCCATTTTATTTGTCATTGTATATTTTCATAGCAGATTTTAAATAGTTATCAAGGACAACCATTAACTAATTTAATCCCAGAGATTATAGTTATTCCACTGCAACCCTAGGGTCTACTTATTTCAACAGATCAAACCACGATTATCCATTGGATCTCTAATATAAGATCACTGTTCCTTGTCTCCATATGATTAAAGACACCTCTAAACATTGACATGAACATTGCATGATAAGAAAGGTGGATCTGCTGATATAACACAGAACACCTTGTCCCTCCCAGTCCTGTTAATTGCACAGTTTGCTGGGTTATTCTCAAGGTTTTAGGAGGAATTGCTGCATTTGAATAGCTGAAAATCTCTGATGACTTTTGACATCTCTTTCGATCTTCAATTGTCACCACTGCCATCAGTCTTTGCATAACATCATGCAGTTAAAATAATAGTAAGAACATATAACAGTTGCACACCCTGGGAAAAACCCCCCACCCAAGTAACAAAATCCATTTGTGATTCATAGGTTAGGCAGTCAGGAAACTCAAAGGCAATCAAATGAACCCATTTGACTCAAACAAAGATGAAGTTTTCTGTAGTATACAATTGTCAACTGTTTTCCTCATTAAATCAAGGCTTTCCCCCAAAGTATGAGCAAGCATTTCACTGATTTAACAAGAAGATTGCTAACATTAAGAATCACACCACTGTCATCATACTGGTTAGGACATTGCTCAGGTTTATCAGTTGGCAAGAACTCGTGAAAGTTGAGGATCAATAAAAGGTTGGTTCACACATGCAATTTTATCACAAGGAGTGGAGCAGGAGATGGTCTGTGTATGTGAACATGCTATCAAATATCACACATGAAATTGTATTTGCTCACCATAAGGCTTTTCACTGAAGCCTGTTCACACAATCAGATGAAAGTCATCAGGTAAATCAGGTTTACATATATATGTGCGTGAACCAGCCTCATACACACATGTGCCTCAACATTGTGCAGAGGGATAAACTATTTTTCAGACCATTTATGAAAGAGATTGGCCTCTATTATTAGCAGAGAACATTTTCTCTTTCAGATTAACTAAACACCCTCACAGCTAGTGATAATATAAAACTAAACTATAAATTGATTAACACTTATTTAGCACTTTTTGTCCATCAGCTTCTGAGATGGTTAGCTGGGCCTCACAACATCCCTGTGAGGTAGGTCAAGATAATCACAAATAATTTACAAATAGATAAGTTGAAGACACAACAAAACCTATTACGGAGAGACTTCACATTGTTCAAAGACTCTACAACAGAAATAGAAACCCACAGTTTCCAATGAACAGTCTTCATCACAACCCCAACATCACAACCCCAATATTATCACTGGTATCAAACAAACCTGAAATCTATATATATATATACCAAAGCAGTTAGTCCTTTTTGTGTTCAAAAAAATACAATGGCATAATAAAACTGTTGGAAAATACAAAATTATCCTTGGTGTTGTTAAATTCATTCTCCCCTCCTCTCTTCCCCCCCCCTTCCTCTCTCTCTCTCACGCACAAGCCCCTTTTCTTTCACCAAATTCACAAGATACATGGGGGAACAAAGACGATTTCATGGCTAGATTGCTCTCAGCCCATAGATACTTCTTTCCCACATGCTATAATTATTCTACTCCACAGACTTCTTCATTTATGCAGACCATCATTTAAATTGTGATTAAACAGCACCAAATGATGACATACTTCTTGCACATGAATGTGAGTGCCTTTTCATATTGCCAACTTTCATATCAACACAATGCTTTTCAATGGAATCTTTTCCCACATTCAGCTTTGACTCTCCCACTGTAATGAATCGTATGGCCATCTAGAGACCTCTGTGAATAAACTAGGCTGTGGCTCAAAGAAGATCCAGTGGAAACATAGACACTTGTCACCTCCATTTCCTAAATTTCTTGTTGGAGGTCACAGAATCTTCTAGTACAAAATAGTACTTTGGTACTTAATATTTAGTGGTGATTCTGTAGGAGGGTTCTTCACTGTTTTTTAAAACCCTGCTTCTAGAAGAAACCATTGATTGTATTGTAAACTTTTATTCCGACCTGTCAATACTGAAACAGTTTGTGGCAGAATGCCTCAATGAAACATTTGCCCACATTGCTTTGGGGTAGCCTTGAGATGTCCTATTAGCTGAGCTTCCCTGCACCGGAATATACCTGAGATACAAAGATAAATACTGATCTTTTCCTTCAGCCTCCATGCACTGAACAGTCAAGGCCATCCTGAAAATGTCTAAGGCAGCAGACAAATATGGAAACATTTCCCACAATTTTCTGAAACAGAAATGTTTTCCTTCACTTTGTGTGAAATGTTCCAAGTAGGCTACCATGGTTTCATTTTGTAAAATGTTGGAATTGGGTTGTATGTGCAGAACCAGCAGTGTGTAATTTTTTTTACTGACGTGCTGATAAAAATCTGAGGCCTTGTGCCAAAAATGGCACAGCAAAACAGGCACAAGAAGGCTTTTGTAGTAGAATAGGTTGCAAACTAGCAAATCACCAACTCCAAAGTAAATATGCAGGTATACGAATGGTAGCCATGCCTTGGTGCTTGCAGCTTTGTGATTTCTCTTTACTCCAAGCACCTCTGGGATTCTGTTGAAATATGCCAGGACAAAAATGTTGCTTTAGCACCACATTTTTAAACTTTCCATATTTCTGTTATGGATAATCCTATCTGAGAATTATCTGTTATATGTGATATAACAGAACCATATTTAATATTTCAGATTTATGGAGCAGATACTGTCTACATTGGCTTTGGTGGAAACGAGTGGCTACCCAACTCTTTGCTGGGAATTGATCTTCCACAAAAATTGTGCCAAAATTGATCTCAGTTCACTTTTTTTTCTCAGAAAACCTTATACATTTGAGAAGAACGGTAGCATACAGGGACATAAGGCACAGGCATCCTAGTTTTGCTTAAGATTAATGTGTTTGTGTCAGAGGCCACATTATAACCGGGGATCATTCTTCTCCTAATTGATCAAGTATGGTAGCATTTAAAAGTTGTGGGTGGGGGAATTTGCAGACAAATTATATGCAAATACATGTTATTGAAGCCCCTATATTTTATTCTGGCCTTCTCTTGTTATTTATTATGATAGTAAAGTTGAATTGTGTATAGTTTTTATCAGTATTCTTTGATACAGGTAGAGGTCTGCAAAAGCGATAATCAGCTCAAAGTGAAGTTTTTGAGTATAGGAGAGCAGATCCAGATCTCTATTTGTTCATCAGTTATATTAGATAGCTGTGACTTATTCAATACTGTCTTCATGCCTGTTCTTTCCCATAGCATGGTTGGGAATAAAATTAAAAGAGTAACAATCTGAACACGCTAAAAACAATGTTAATGGATATTGCTGCCATAAGTAAAAGGAGAGTGGAGATTAAAATGTCTCTGAGCAGAAACTGAAAAATTTCAGATATACAGTGTTAACACTCCATCAATGCCCAGCTTAACTGATTAGCCTAAAGTGGGGTGGAGAGGAACCATAGCTGTTTTTTTGTCCCAAAGAATAGAGGAAAAAAATATCAATTTATTTATTTATTTGTTTGTTTGTTTGTTTATTTATTTATTTATTTTTCAGTTATATCAATCATAATCTATTTAAATTATTTTAATTTAAATTATTTTAATGCATATTTCAATGCCATGCTGACCACTTAAGTATAAAATGTAATCAAAAAGATCAATTTAAAATGTAAAATTCAATAGACCATAAAGAAACAAACAAAACCAAATCAACTAACCAACCATAAAAATAACAAACAAAAGAAACCAAAAAGGGAACATAAAGGATAGCACTAATTTCTATATATTTTTTCAAGAGCAAGCTTCTTTTTCTCAACAATAATCCTGTGAGGTGGGCTAAGAACTAGTGACCCATGATCATTTTTAAGGGATTTAGTAAGGATTTATTTCTGGTATTTTATCCTGCATACAACCGAAGCACACTTTAAAGTTTTAACTCAGACTTTGGTGGGTTTCCAGAATGATGAAATGTCATAATTGGAATTCATTATTGATTTATTAAGTGTATATCCTACCTTTCAATTACACATAGATCTAAAAGTTAACAGAGATATATGTGGGCCAAACAAGCTTTGAAATGGAAGAAGTGTTTTGGATTTGATATAAGCAGAAGGATGGAAGCTCTTTGCTCTTCATTATAGCAATCACTTCTTTTTTATAAGCTTCCATATAGAAGCCTGAATAAAATTATGACTGCTTTAATTAGTAGCAGAGGAGTGCTGTGCTCCTGGATGGATAATTACATTTATATTCCAAGATTCTTCAAGGATCTCAGAGCCAGGTATCCATTTTTCCACCCACCCCCCACTATATGATCTTTAAAACTGTTTTTAATATGTTAGGCCAAGAGAAGATAACTATTACAATGTCATTCAGTCAATTTCATAAGAATATACGCATTTGATCCTGAGTCTTCCCAGTCTTAATCTGACATTAATCCTATCTGACTATATCCAACTCAAACAATGTCATGGGAACAATAAATGAGATATTTTGCCCTGCAGTTTCAAGGGAGAGTGGGGATTATATTTATTGCTGAGAAACTAAAGGAATTGCTTTCCCATAGTAAACAATTCCTTGGAATAGACTGACCCATTGTGAAAAATTGTGGCTATTCTGACAAACAAGCTGCTACAAGGACTATCATGCTTAATCCTAAAATGGCTGCCAAGGTGGGCCTAGCTAATCACAAAACAGCCATTTATTGGAAGGTAATGTTACTACTTCTTCTGAGGGTTTGTTTTATTTAGTATTACTTTTTCTTTGGATCACAGGCTCATTTTGAAACTGAATACTGGAGAGAGCCCTCTATCCTTTGTATTTTGGCAAGAAAGTCTTGGGGCTTCTGTAGCACCAAATAAAGATGATATCCCATGCTGAATGCTTTTCTCCCTGCAGCCAGAAAATAACCAAATCAGTGACTTACTCTCCTATACTATTTTCAGTTTAGAAGTATTTATCTTGGGATGGGGGATGATAATTAAAGAATGTGCAAAAAGGAGAAAAGTATATAGAGAGAATTATCTGAAGCCTTCTAGATCAATAATTGTCATGACAGGGAGACCTTTGTTAATATGATGCATTACTTGTAGTAGAAAACTGAAGTCCATGATATGAAGATTTTTCTATTCATTGAATTTGTTTTCATTTTTTTAATGTTTAGCTGGTTTCAGATAGTAGTTGCTATCTAATTCGAAGTCTAACAAAGCACAGTCCCATAATGATTATGAAAAGGCTGAACTACTTTTATTATGATAAATTAGTCAATCAATAGAGTGATTCATCTTTATGTAGAAGAATGTACTATTATGGTTGATGGCATGAAGTAAAGGATATTACATTGGAACTGTTTGATATAAACACATATTCTATACTACTCTATTTGAGAATTGAAGCACTGCTGCATATTTAAGACATATTTGCACTTTCTTCTCTGTTCCTTTAATTTCTCTTCAATACTATATCCTAAAAAGAAAATGCCTTAATAATCAGGTTTATTAAAATAAACTTGCTGCATGGCAAATTTTGTCAGTCTTATTTGCTATTTATTATTTGGATGTAGAAGTAATGGAGGGAAAATTTAAAAATAGAACAGTGGCAGCATTTTGTTACAGACAAATCATTTGTAGAATTCTTTACACATAATGAGTAATTCTACCAAAAACCTTCATTTTTAATCTTTACAGGTGAAATATTGCGTCAGTCTACCATTTTTCATTTCTATGGGGAAAAAGTCAGAAAGGGAAACCCTGTTCATTATTAAATTAGGGTTGCTAATAATGAGTGTTATTATGTTGACCCAAACATTTTGTAATTCTTTGCATTTTTTGCCTTTGTGTGAAAATATTTTCTCTAATTTTTCAGTCATTGAGAGTCACTGAGAGTGAGTGGGTGGGCAGCCATACAAATTTTCTTAAATAAATAAATACAAGAAGCTATCTGTTATGTATATTTAAACAGCCAGGGTTCTGGGTAGGGGCATGAAATTTCAATTTTAGTATGTGCCCTCCAATAAAAAACGAATACAGTGTTTTATTAAAAGTAGGATGCTTGAAATAAGACTATCCTCAGTAAATAGGAAAAAATGAAAAATATGACAGTGGATAAAAAGATAGCCATACGACAAATTTCAATAAGAAGCCCAGAGTTGCTAAGTCTAAAAGAATTATTAATTGCCCTGAGACTAGTAAACATTTGGTTTTTTAAAAAATAATAAGACTTTTGTGCATTTGGAGTTTACCCTAATAAATCCTCAACCCTTTTCTGAAGCATATTGGTAATAATAATGATAACAATGCCTGCATCACTGCAAAATCTGTTACTGTCAGGTATATTCAGGTGAAAAGAACTTTCAGCTTAAAATATACAATTAGTATGACTTTTTCAAATGCTTCCACCAGTTTAGTTTCCACCCATTCTCCCTTGTTGGATTTCTATTCTGAAGATACCTATTTGGCTTGGATCGCTATGCCGGTTTTTAAAAATTTCACCCATACCCCAAAACTGGCATTGGTCTCGGATGGTTCACTTGTTCCCTTTTTGTCCCTCGGTATTGGTGACAAGAGCCTGAAACCTTAGATGCCCTAGACAAGAGAAAAATAATTTTAACAAAGTGATTCATGAATGGAAATATTGTACACAGTCTGCTATTCCAGCTGAGAGCCAAAGAAGAAAATAAGCAAAATGTTAACCTTCGGACATCAAATGGTTTATGCAGAGTCTAGCTGTAGAGTTTTCCCGTGAGCAGGTATCTGAAACGTTGAGGTTGAAATTCTATACTAATCTGTCCTCTTGTTGTTTGGATGGTGATTTCTTTTCTACATACATTCAGCGGAGGACACCATCAGAATAAGTCTGTGTTTGTAGTTCCCCAGAAATGCTATTAGAGTCAAATGATTCTTGGCTAAATCATGACAACTATAGAAACAATAGAAATATTAAGCACCAAATTTTCACCAGAAACACATCAGTAATGAGTTATTTCCATACAGAGATTCAATCCTCCATTTTCATTTTTTTTTTGTTTTCCTTTTTTCCTTAGAAAATAGAAAAACATAAACAAACCAGAGAATGCCATAAGATCACTTTAAGGCTCACACAAAAACAAGCTGCATCATTGCAAATTCAATTCATATATCCCTCTTTGTAGCCTTAAAACGATGCCTGTAGTCAGAAGCCCAATTTCCAATCAGAGCATGTTCCTTTAAATGGACTTTCTTTTTGCTACTATGCTGAGTTTTATTAAGACTGAAAATGATTGGGAGAGGGGAGGAGAGAAATTGTTATGGAATTTTAAAATACTTTATAAATTCCTTCAAATACTACTTCTTTTCTCTCATGCTTGTTTTTGGTACTTAATTTATAATTAAAGGCTATCTAAAAGGTGTTCCAAGAAATCAAATAGACCAGTTATACTTTAAAGTTTAAAGATACCAATGACAATTGCATTGAAAACCAATGAAATAACTTGATTTTGGAGACTTGCACCTTGGTTCAACTTTTTCAGACAAGAAGAGAGGTAAATGGACATAATGCTTTCCCTATTGAATTCAATGGATATAAGCAGCTTTGCACATGAACTTTTTTTAACATCTCCCATTTCAATGAACTGGGCAGACTCTATGCCAGAAGGGACATTTTTGTGCTTCTGAGCCATGCTAATCGTTGGGTCATTGTACAACAGATGCAAGTCAAAATCTGGGATTTCATTGCTTTTTTTGGGAAAAAAAGAGGATTATACCCTGAGATTCAAGCTTAATATAGTGAATCATAAAGAATCACCCCCTTTTTTCTACAGCAGGGATGCAGTTAATGTACAGTCTCATTCAAAATGGCATGAGGAAGTGGAACTTAAATATATCAAATTAAAGTAACTTTTATGTCAATCAAAACACAGCCATGAACCCTCTTCAAACTTAGCTTGGCATTTCCTTCACTAGGGGGTGGGAGGGTAATCATTTTCACCTGTGTTGTGCCAATCTAACAAAACCAATGGCATTTCCTTTTTACCTGATTCTTTTGTACAATTTCTTATTATGTATAAACACATACACACACCTATGTGTGTGTGTGTCACTATATCTAGCTATTTATTTATATGTCATTAAAATAATCAAAACATTTTTCATGAGGAAGGTGACAGTACATAATGAAACTCAGCACCTAAGGGCATAAGGCAGTTGTAGGTTTTTTGTTTGTTTGTTTTATTTTTTATTATTAGTATTATTATTTTCAATCAGCACCAATCCCTATAATAATGTCTTACACTTGGTGTAAGATATAAAACTCAGAGGTGAAGTAATTAATTTTTCTCCAACCTCTGAATCGTGGAAGTTTGCAATACTGGTTGGTTTGTGTTGTTGTTCTTGTTTTCTCCTGTGTGTAAAAAACAAAAGAAAACCTTTCCATTTCGTTTTTACTTATAAAACATAGAGGATCTCTCTTTCCTTTAAATACATACAGCAACCAGAAAGAAAACTTATTGGAAGGTTATTTCAGAACTGTCTTGACCATAAACAGTTAACCCACCTCTCCCCCTCCCCATCTCCACCCCCGCCCATGAAATCCCTCTTTTAATAGGTGGGTGTTTATTTGCAATAGTGTGCATGTCTCTGTGTGTCTGTTTGTGTGTGTGTGTGTGTGTGTGTGTGTGTGTGTGTGTGTGTGTAGGGGCATTTGCATTTAAAGGAGCTTTTAAAGTGAAGATTCATACTGTAGCAATTCATACAAGAGAGGTCCATCTCTATACCTAATGCCTACAGCGGTGGGGGTGACATACTGGAGAATGTTTATAGTCCTTCTCAATCTTCGGTCTACAAAATGAGCATCCCAAGCTGGGTATCTCTTTCTTGGGATGTCTATCTTAATGAGAGGGCCTTCTGGGTGGAATGGTCTCCCAGACGGAGTTGATGGCACCATAGCTCTCACTTGGAAAACTGGTAAGCATGTGTCAGCTGTGAGTTCCTCCTGTTGCTCCGTGGCCGCTCTGGGTGGCGTAGCCTGGGCCACCCTATACCCAGGGGTTTGAGGAGCCATGGGTTCAATGTCAGGGGGCAAAGGAATGCCCCAGAGCAGCTCGGCGCAACAGGAGCTGGCAAAAATCTTAGCTCTTGGCCCCATGGGATGCAGGATGCCGTAATATAAGAGCATCAGCGCTATCCCAGCAGCAAAGCTAAGAAAGACACAACAAAGCGCTGGCACAGCATATGAGTCAGTAGTGTCGGGATCTCTGTAACAATACCAAAGGAGCGTCAAGGCAGCATTCTCTGTCAAGACTATGGTGTAATAGGCAAACATTCGGTATCGGGTCCGCCCTTCCTTGACATTAAACCAGCAAAAAATGTACACAATCCCTACCACCATGTTGAAGAGAATCTCTTCCCATTTAGACATGCAGAAATCTGTCCCACCATGGATGATCCAGAAGGCCATGGCGCACCAGTGGACCACGACAAAGATCCCAAAATAGAGCTGGAAGATGGAAGCAAAGAGGGCAAAAGAGATAACTCTGGATGAGATGGTGAAGAGACGCCAGAAGAGATGGATAAGGGCTCCTCTATAACTCATGCTCTTCTTATCATCCCTAGAGTCCCGGAGAAGCTTGTGATAGGAGGCTAGCACCCAAGCCAGGGACATCAGGGAGGCCACAGAGGATACACCTGCCGGGAGAACACACACAAATCCACAGAGTTAAACTGGAGACACAGGAGAAAGGACGCAGTTGCTTACATCATCCTCTTGAGGGGCAGGTGTGAAACATGATTATAATGCGAGTCAGGTTAGCGAAAAAGATCTAGAGGAGGAAGAGAGAGAAAGAGAAAGAAAGAGAGAGAGAGAGAGAGAGAGAGAGAGAGAGAGAGAAATAAGCATAAACATGATCCCACCTGTAATAAATACTGACTACCATTTGCATAATTTTATCACCTACAGAAGCAGCAACTATAATTTACATGCAGTTATGGTTTATGATGATGGATCTCATTGCCTATCAATAAAAGGATTTAATTCTTAAATTGCTAATAGCCTCTCTGTAAGCAGGTAATGAATAAAAGAATAACAGAGTTGGACGGGACCTTGGAGGTCTTCTAGTCCAATCCCCCTGCTCAGGCAGGAGACCCTATACCATTCCACACGTGGCTGTCCAGTCTTTTCTTAAAAGCCTCCATTGATGGAGCATCCACAACTTCTGAAGGCAACCCGTTCCACTGATTAATTGTTCTCACTGTTAGGAAATTTCTTCTTAGTTGTAGGTTGCTTCTCTTTTTGATTAGTTTCCATCCATTGTTTCTTCTTTTGCCTTCTGGTGCTTTGGAAAATAAGTTGACCCCCTTATCTTTGTGGCAACCCCTCAAATATGGAACACTGCTATCATGTCACCCCCAGTCTTTGTTTTCAACTAGACTTAACAAACTCAGGTCCTGCAACTGTTCTTCATATGTTTTAGCCCTAAGCCCCCTAATCATCTTTGTTGCTCTTTTCTGCACTCTTTCCAGAGTTGCTGATAAGTTGACCAAAACTGAATGCAGTATTCTAAGTGTGGTCTTAGTAAGGCTTTATAAAGCAGTACTAATACTTCACGTGATTTTGATTCTATCCCTCTGTTTCTGTTGGCATTTTTGGATGCTGCTGCACACTGCTGGCTCATATTTAAGTGATTGTCCACTAGGACTCCAAGATCCCTCTCACAATTACTGCTTTTGAGCCAGGTTTCACCTAATCTGTACCTGTACATTTGATTTTTCTTGCCTAAGTGTAAAACCTTGCTTTTCTCTACATTGAATTTCATTTTGTTAGATAAGTGACTATGATTTCTAATTTCATGAATTAAAGTTGTCCAGAAAAAAATGTGAATTGTGAACCTTTTCCACTCTTATTTGAAATCCTGCCATTGAGGGACACTCATTGAATTCATCTGTGCACAAAATAGGCCCAAAATCTTCTGTCTGTTCTGTCATTACATGTGCTCTCAGATAGGTGTCTCAGCTTAGTTTATATTCTGATTCATGATTGATAAGAAATCTTTGAAAGTGGCACTAGTGTAGTTTTGTCCACTAGCCACAGGTTACAACAGTTTATTTTAAAAGGGAATTAGAGAATCATGAACATATACAAAGTGCTATTCTATTGTGATCTCTCCACAACAAAGTGGGTAAATTTCAGAGTTTAGGTCATTAATTTATCCAGTTTTAATGCTCTGCTGCTGAGTTATCGCCTTTTAACAACAAGCTTATAGTTGGTCTCTTAAAGATAACTGACCCTGACCTCTCCACCTCTTTTCTCTATCTCGACAGTCTAGCCTGTCTTTTACAGGTATCATCCTGAATATGGACTATAACACTTGATTGGGAAGTCAGGACATCTGGCTATAAAGGCAGGACCCCAGTCAACCCTGCTCAGCTGCCTGTGGTCTGTATAGCAGACCACCTTGCTTCTGAAGATGCCAGCCAAAGATGCCTAACAACAGTATATTGCCTTCCTATCATTCACTGGAGGGGTATCTTTAGTGGGGGGCGGGTGTCAAAAAATCAAAATGGCAATTGTGATGATGTGAATGAAGCCCCACTCTCTTTTCAGGTGCCACCTTAACACTTTCATCTCCTCTCTGCAAATGCCTTGGTCCACTGAGTGTTTCTGGGTGTTCTAGGAGTTATTAGGGAAGATTAAACTGCTGCTGAGTTAATTCTCTCCAAAAGTGGATAAAGCAGAAATAAAGACCCTGAGAGCTCTTAAGATGTCTTAGGGGTAAGGACACTAGAATGCTTCAAAGCTTATGACATGATCCCATATGAGATAATAGTGTTTAGAACAATAACAAGAAATTGAAATAGCAGATAAACATGTCTTCCTAGTATATGCTTGTGTTGTGTGTGTATATATATCTCTGTGTGCATCTGAGAAAGAGAAGAGAGGGAAGGAGAGAAAGAAAACAAACATAATTTCATTCTATGCTTGCTGGCACTATCTAGACCAGTACTTCTCAGACTTGGCAACTTTAAGATGTGTCAACTTCAGCTCTTAGAATTACCCAGGCAGCACTGCTTGGGGAATTCTGAGAGTTGAGGTCCACACATCTTAAACTTATCAAGTTTGAGAAATAGTGATCTAAACTCAGAAAACTGAAAAACATTTAATTAGATATCCATTGCAAAAAGTGAAAAATAAGAAATTGTCAGAGATTTCTTTTCTGCCTAAATCAAAGGCCTCAGGGTCTGTGGCTAGAAGCTAGCTTAGCTCACAGTTCTTTGGAGTTTGTGAATTCTCCAAGTCCTTTTGAAACATAGTGAAAAAATAGTTGTGCCACATCAGCAGTTATTTCAGAATCAGAATTTTCCATGAGTTTGTAGAAGTAAGTCCAGGATTAACAGAATGGAGTTAAATCCTGTTCTCTGCCAAGACTTATTTCATAAACAAAATCATGGGAATGGGATGTGTTATGCTAGAAGAAGTGAATTGCTGAGTTTCCATTCCTTCAGAATTAATCAGAGGCTGAAGCTAAGGACAGGATGTTAGAATATTTTATATTCTCTTTTTAATACTTTTCTTCTCTTTCTTCTTCTCTTCTGCCTCCTGTCCTCCCTCCCTCCTTTTCCCTCATCTCTTTATCCAGCAAATACGGGACTGCTCTTGCCAGGGGACTGAACTGATTACTTATCTGTGCCAAGGCAAACTATGGGCAAGAGAGATAGTGCTTTACCAGTCATTATTAATGGCCAACATTTACTACAAATGTTTCTTTCTCATTGTACTGTATCTGGTTAGAATTCTTACAATTCTATTTGCTTTATACTATTACCTTCTTCCAAATTTATATACAATAATTTACGTGCAAAAGAAAATTCCATTGTTGAAATGGCACTATTATTGTTAAATCACTTTGATTGTGGTTTTCTAGGAACTTTTCCAAGAAGGAAACCATATGATTTTCCTTCTGGGAAAATCAATATGTAGTAATGAAAAAGCAAATGCTAGACACCTGACTTCCTCTCTAATGTTTCACAAGGATATTCACTGCAAGACAGGCAGGGAAAAGCAGACTGAGATTCTGCAAAAGCAGGAATGGAAGTCTTCTCATAGACCTTCTTAGGAAATGCCTTTTAGCTTTCAGAAATTCAGTGCTATGCCTTCTTTAATCTTAAGGAAGTACAAGATTGGGAGAATTGTGGAGTTCTTGGGGCTTTCTGAGCTTGTTTGCTAGCAGACATTTCATTACCCAACTACTAACCATCAGGGCCATGCACCAATGATGTTTCCTAGTTGTATAATGAAATGTCTGCAAGCAATCAACCAAGTTCAGAGAGCACCAAGGACTCCACAATTCTACCCTAAAGTACAGATATTCTTTTCAGTTGGGGGAATTGCCCTTGATTAATGTGAAGGGCCACATCAACCACTAAATCTTCCACCTGGATGAGAAATTCAAACATGTGCCAAACTGTTCCAAAACGAGGAGCACCAGTCAAATCACTTACATGGTAAAGCTTCTGCACGGTTCTTCTGGATCATTATGCAGAGTTGTAGCACCAATTGTGGGGCGCTCTCGAGAAAGGTCTCTAAGAGGCGCAGCATGTTGACATCTGCATACTCATACATCATAGCCCAGTAAAAGCGCCGCTGGTGTTCTTTTTGCCTCTGGCTTTGGATCCCCAGATACATGGTTCGGATATACCTGGAGACAGGAAGAAAGTATGGACAAAATATGAAGTGGTGAGAGGATCAGGTGAAAGGTAGTTCCTTCATCCATATTAGTTCATTGTCTCTCCCCCTAGCCCCCATGTTTTCCATTTAGGTTTATCATTCTTCTACTGTACAGTCAGAGATATTACTTCTTTGCTCTATGTACTGAATTTTCTTACATTTTCTTAAATGAAAACATTTAGCATAGTTCCTTGTTTGGGGAGGATGCAGGTAATGTATTGCAACAAAGAATCAATTTGAAGCAGTATTTCTTGTTCTCCAATGATCAGAATGGAATTCCTTCTCTAAAATGGAAAAAAATACAAATACTTTTTTAACATGGGGAATAATTCTTATAGGTCAATTAAAGAGGAACAGTTGCTTATTTTATCAAAATCTGTCATACTGTAGTAATAATGACGGCAAATCTACATAGTCTTACTTGAAGTAAGTCATCTAACTGGAGCATTTTTGGTATACATACATTATTTAAGACTGTACTATGAATATTGTTGGATGACTTATATACACAGTCAGGTTAGCACTATAGCATTTTCATCTATTTAATATGTCTGGCAATTACACCTCAGTATCATCATATTCATTTCTTTCTTACAAACTTGATTGATTTCAAGTACTTATAGCTTGCAACCCTGTTGTCAGCATCCAAAGCAATATTCTTAAAAAATTCTCCAACACCAAAGTTCAAACACATTGATAATGCTCAGTGTATTGGCCCAAAAAAATGGGTTGTTTAATTCATTCAAGGTTAGTGGTGTCGTCATTTTCTTAGGAGATGGCGTTAACTCCATAAATCATGCATAAATTAAGAATGGAAAAATGTGCTGTATATAAATGAATAAAAGGACAATTCCGGTTAGTTGACCAATGCCTCTTACTTCAGAAAATAAATGATTGCAGAAAGAATGAAAGTAATACATAAAAGCTTTCTTCAATGTACAACGTGAGGATTGGTACCCGTTCAGCCACTCTTTTGGATTGTGTGGCCTTAATAAATATAATAAAATTAATAAGCAGATAACTTGATTAGAGAACTGGGATAGAGCAGCTGTGTCCCACTATCAGAACTTTAGGAGGGGGCATTGTTCCATGGTAGAATTTATGCTTTGCAATCTCTCCCAGAGAACCACCAGCCATCAGAGTGAACAACGAATAATAATAATAATAATAATAATAATAATAATAATAATAATAATAATAATAATAATAATAATAATAATAATAATAATAATAATAATAATAATAATAATAATAATAATAATAATAATAATAATAATAGAGATGGAAGGGACCTTGGAGTCTTCTAGTCCAACCCCCTGCTCAGGCAGAAAACCCTATACCATTTCAGACAAATGGTATAACTGTGGTATAAATGGACAGACATCCTGTTAAAAGCAAATTATTACGTTCTTATTTTCAACTGTGAAAAAGATGGTTGTCTTTCATGTATGGTAAGATGGTTTTGGTGAAGGTCAAAAATTTCATCCTGACTTGTACAATAGCTGTAGTAATAGCAGCAAAACAAAGTCAACTCTGAATGAAGCAGGATGGCCTGGAAACCTTGTTTTTTTCCTAAAAGAATGAGCAAGAAGTGACTCAGGTTTGACGCTAGGTGGCGATATGCTCTTATTATACAAAATTTGATATTTAGGTTGTAAATCTATACCTTGGGTAAAAACAGGATTCTACTTTCCATTCCATTTTCACGTTACAATTTAAAAAAAAAAAAGATTTCACTGTAAAAGTAGCAGTGGGAGCAGGAGGAACTATCAGAAGAATTTCCACTTCTGAGGGGTCCTTGGTGCTCCCTGAGCTTGGTTGTTTTCTTGCAGACCTTTCATTACTGAAAGTAGGTTACATCATCAGTACTAGTCTATGCTAGCACTGATGATATTACCTAGTTTGGGTAATGAAACGTTTGCAAGAAAACAACCAAGCTCAGAGAGCACCAAGGACCCCTTATTTCAACCCTGAGCTACAATTCCCACTTCTTTTTACCCTTTGTGTAAAAAGCAATTGCTCCTAGACTGCACAAAAAAATATTTTTTAAAAAAATTGAAATCCCCATTTCATCTTTATGATCTTTGTGAATTAGAGTTGACATTGTGATCATAATTTCATCACAGTGCATATTAGCTCTTCCATTAACCTCAGTGTCATCACCGAAGGCAAAGAAAGGTTTTTTTCTTTTTTTATGTTTTATTGTCATTTATTTGTTTTATTGTTGTGAGCTGCCCAGAGTTGGGCAGCATGCAAGTTTAATAAATCAATATTATTATTATTTACTCTGAGTAAGAACAAGGTATAGACCCCATTGCCCCGATAATTTAGATAACATCAGTGTTTTTACCATATAGAACTGGTGTTTTTTAATTCAATTATATCCTTTTAGTCATATAGTTAAGCCACTTTGCCCACGTTCAGCCTATAGGATATAGATAGATGGCTAAGTAAATGTGCATTCCTTTGTAAATGTGTCAGCCTTTGTAAATCTTTGTAAATCTATATATTAATATCTACCCACTTTGCATCCCAACTAGTTAACTGTGTATCATTGGAGAAAACTAAGAACCAGGCTATTTATTAGCTTGCATTAGACCTCAAGAAGATACTACACCTAAATTGATTGCTAATAGATTTCTGATACAATTCTAAGTAACTTTAAAGTATTCATTGACTGGCATCAGTCTGTCCAATATATATATATATTTCTTCTTCTTTTGTTCAATTGTGTCTGATTCTTGGAGATTGTCTGGATATGTCCCTGCAGTTTTCTTGGCAAGGTTTTTCAGAACTGGTTTGCCACTGCCTCTTTTCTAAGACTGAGAGTAAGTGGCTGGCCCAAGATTATCCAATTTCCTTTACGCCTAAGGTGGGACTAAAATTCATGGTCTCCTGATTTCTAGCCTGATGCCTTAGCCACTAGACCAACTGATTCTCATCCAATATGTTACCCTAAGAGAAACTTGATGTTTCCTCATTTTCATGAAATAAGAGAGACTGAGACCAGGAGGCTCCTCCATTACGGTCCCGATATTGTGGAACAGCCTGCTCCATTCTTGATCAGATTCTGGAAGTTGATAAAGACAAAGCTCTTTCATTGAACTTTCAGGGGCCTAGAAGATGTTGTTGCCTGTTGTATTACAATGATCTGGCTTTTATTTATGGTTTTAATTATTATTACTATTATTGTAGATGTTTTCATTTAATTACTTAATTATTAATTTATTGTGGATGTTTTATTGTATTGTTCTGTTGCTAAACACCAGGAGTTGTTCTGAAATATGGCCGCATACAAGATTGAACAAGCAAGCAAGCAAAACATTGCCTTGATTATTTCGATGGGGGGGGAGGGGGGAGATTGTAGTTGATGGTTGTAGAAGAGTGCAAAATATTGGCAAAACAAGTAGCAAAACTATATGCTAGTGGGTTTCTCAGCATGTAGTTGCAGCTCTCTTTGAAGTGCAAATGCTCCATAGTCACAGGTCTCCGTTACAGTAAATAGATGCCAATGAATGCCAGATTTACACCTCTGAACAAATTCATTTGACTCTCTCTTGGTACAGCTGAAGTATAAATCAAATTGGATAAAGATAATGATATTTGCAGAGCTGTCAACCACGTTTGATGTCTTCAAGTGTTTGGGGCACCATGGTTGCCTGAACAGAAATAGGGAACAAGACCAATCTTCATCTTCTAGAGAACCTTTCTCCATAGTTAGGGAACAATTAAGTACCTGGAAATGTGATGTCAATCTCTAAAAAGTAAATGTATTTTGAGACTTGATCAAAGAATCTTTGCAAGATAACAGCTATAGAAAGCAAAGTTTGCAATGAGCTAAAAGGCTGGGCCAGAGCTGGATAGAGCAATGGAAAAAAAATATGTAGCTAGGAGAATAAATCTAGAGATGGTGAACTGCAAGCAGCATCTGAGTTAAAAAGCTGGATCAGGGATGTCAGGAGACATATGGAGAAAGAAGGTGGAAGCCTGTGAACAGAACGAGTGGGCAGAGATGCTTGGAAGCCTTCAGTAAAAAAGCAAAGTCCTAATCTGACTCAGGAATGAGTATAGCAACATGAAGTCTGAAGGAATAAAAAGGGATGTCTGGAGGAGAACAGGAAGGACACTGGGAGAATGACATAGCCATTTTAGTTTTACTATTCTTCAGCATTGGATGGTCCACTATCAAGTGGAAGGAACCATTGCACAAATTGGAGCTGGTCATGGCCCAAATATTTGTTTGAAAATTCACCATGTTTGTCAGGAGAAACACTAGATAAATACATTCTGCAATAATATCTCACACAAAATAAGAGTTACCTCTAAGTGTAGATAATAGCACCACTATAAAAAACAGAACTATGGTAAATATTCACTCATGATGTGATTCCCTGGAGTTTAATTACAATGAATGACAGAGCAGAGGGCCTGTCCCTACCTGAACCTAACCATGGCATCAGCATGCCCTGGCAACATTTTTTCCATGTTGCCATTATCTCATCTCCAGTCCATGAATGAGACAGAGTTAAGTCATCTTTAGCTGCCTCAGGATTGAAGCAGTCTCCTCTCTTATTCTGATATCCTCTAAGAGCAAAATTAAGGTTTTTGAAACCTGAAGTCAAACGATTGAAATGATCTGAAACAAGCAAAAAGAGGTATGAGAGGAACTGGCAGTAGAAACAGCAAATTTCACATTGAGGTTTTTTGCCAGCTCAAAGATGAATGGAGAATATTTTAATTAGAGAAAAATATAGTTGTTAACCATCTTGTGACTAAATGCAAGAATACCTTATTCCATCCCCAAGAATTTCTGTATAATGTTATTATCTGAATGAATTTCTAACACTTCTCTTTTGTCAGACTGAATGGAATTTAATAGAAACAAATACAGAATAACTTCTTTTCCAGCAATAATCAGAAGTGCCCTCATTTACATCTGGGCCAGCCCTGACATGGAAAACAGTTGGCAGAATGAGCTCAAACCCAAACTAGTTATGTCCAGGTGAACAGAGCAGGCAAGAACAGATTTTAAAGCATGGCGGGTATGTAGGAAGAAAAAAAAAATCCTTATTTTTCATCTAAAGTAGTGTTTCTCTACTGTACAACTTTAAGATGTGTGAACTTTAAACAATCCTGGCTGGGGATTTCTGAGAGTCCATACCTCTTAAAGTTGCTAAACACATGGGAAATACTGGCCTAAAACACCGTTCAGTGTTCAAAGCACTTCCAGTTACTTTAGCCATCATTTCCAAAAGTGTATAATCTGCAAAGTAATATTTTGTAAAATTAAAATCGTGGTTGTATCAATCATTCTGACGACTTAATTGATTAATTATACATTAAAAGGGGGATCTTTCTCACCAAGAGAAAAAGCAAATAGAAACTGCACATAAGGCAAATGTTTCTCTTTCCCCTTAACCCAGTAAACCCCAACTAAGGCCAATTCCCTCTTTTCATAAATATTACATTTGCTTAGGAAATAAAAATAAACCCGGACGGGTATTTTCCTGGTTTTTACTTTCTATGCTTTTTCAGAGAAGTTTCTCTATGACTTCTCCATTAGAGTTCAGAAATCTTGAGCTAAATCCTATACAAACCATGGAAACATTCCCCCATCATCAGTTTCTTAGTGACTACAGCACCTTTCAAACAAAAATTGAAATATGGATTGTCAGAAAATGGAGCAAGGGTGAAAGGGCAAAAAGAGATAAACACCTGACATTTCACATAGTTGTTCAAGTTTTGTAACTGCATACAGCATGGAAAGAGCTAGAGCAGAATGTTCTTTGTTTTGGCTAGAAGTGGTATAGTCCTCCTCTGCTTGAGGACTGTATCAACACATTCCCTTCTCTTCCTACTCCATGTGTTGTTCTTCTTTAGGATTTTTTTAAGCAGTTTTTTTTCCTGTCTCCGTTTGCACTTGGATTAATTAATGGGTGATTAACTTGAGTTTAGCTAATGTGATTCTAAATGTTAGCTAACCTTGTTCCTCAGCAGTTTGCAGTAAATGGCAAATGTTTGTGTCCCGGAACAAATGTTTGCAGAGTGTCTAGACTTGGCTTGACAAATGTATCTGTAAACTCAAGTGGATTGGTTCACATTCAATGCAAGAGGCAAAACTGCACGAGAGTTTCAAATAAGGCAGTAAGGAGAAAGAGAACTCTTGTCCAGTATGCAGGAAGCTAAATGCAATTCTGACAAAACTGTATCAATGCTTCCAACTAATGTAGCTGCCCTTATTTACTGAAAGTGTGGCAACTAATCCTGAATTTCTCTGAGCATATGTAAAATTCTTCTCCCTGTTCACAAGAGTCAAACTGGAATGCCTTTCTTAGATTTGAAAAGTTGATTGGGGAAATCAGCTGAGAAATATCAAACCAGCATTAGGAGGAAGTTGTAGTTGCTATACTTCCAAGCAAAAAGTTAATAGGTGATTTCAAAGAGATTTAGCCACCTAGCAGTAGGAAGAGTTTCATCCCTCAACTCCAATATACTCTGGTTGATTGATCAATTTATTTTATTTGTTAAAAAAAGAGGAAAGTGTGTACAGGGACCTCTTTCTTAATTATTTTAGTGATTACGGTGAATGACTTATTCTTGACTGTTGTGTATTTTAATTTTTTCATTATTATAATTGTTTTAATTTTTTTAAAAAAATTGTTTGCTGCCCAGAGTCACTTGTTGAGATGGGCAGCTACACAAATTATATACATACATATGTACATACATACATACCTGTCATGATATTCCTTATCAGGATAAACAGTGTTATACAAAATACAGAAAGAGAGTAAAGAATAAAAAGCAAAATAAATTAAAGCATGAGTTAAAAGAAAGGTAGCTAACTTTAGCTTTCTATCCTTGCAAACTATCCTTACTTTCATTACATCCCTAAATCATTTAATCTATTGCCCCTTTTCTTTAATTTTGTATTCAATCCATCTTCATTCATCCTTCTTTCTTGACCTATGTCTTCTTGTTTAACTACATCTCCATACCTCTTATTTCTAACTGCATTCAATCTGTTTTCAGATTGACAAATTCATCTCTGATTCTCCTGTAATAAAGTAGGCAGAAGTACATTCATATAGGAAGTCACTTTGGCTTCTGTTGACAAACTTTCATTCCTCATAATAAATAATGGGCCATACACTACCCACTACTTTTTAACCAGCAGTTGTATATCTTAAAACCTGTCCATCTCTTCCCTTTTTAAATAAATAGTCTATTCAGGTATACAGGGTCATGTATTTGCGTTAGAGTTTTATTATATATCTTGCAATATTCAGTCTATTTTCCTTATCTAACTTTGTCTATGATACATTATTTTTTCAATCCATACTTCTTGTTGCATCATATACTCTATCTACTGTACTATTTGCTACACATCATTCATATGGTCAGCCAGCAACATAGCACTGGCTATATAAAAAGGTGCAAATACATTGATAGAATATCAGGATAGATAGATGTTCCTTATACATTTATTAAAAATACATTTAAGAAAATCACAGATACTTATCTTTCTCTCTGCCGAGTCATCCATTTAGTCCTCTGATTACTTTCTGCAACTAATTTTATTTTATTAGAATTGGAAGCTAACCTATTTCAGAACAATTCTAAACAGAAAAATATTTTTTTTTACAATCTGGGATGGTATTATTTTCTTTTTGTGCTCTCTCATTTTGTTTTTACCTTAATGGAATAATTTCTGTTCTGCTCTACCTCTTGATTTCATTCATTCAATTTAAGCTGCACTTCAAGGCCCATCCCACCTGATCACTCCCATTAATTGGGTCTAATGTGGTCTAAGGAGTGATTTTCAATAGCAAGGGAGTCAGTACTTTCACTGCTCCAAATAAGATATTAATCTTGCCAAATTGCTGTTCATAAGAATAATAGAATCAACCAAACAGCATTTTGGATATTTTATTTATGCTGCTCAGTTTGGATGTTTTGCCTTAAATTACCCTCCTTCTTTCCTTTCAGTCTGACTTCCTGCCTCCAAAAACAGCAACATCAGCTACAAAGTGTGTTAGAGGTGCACTAGAAAAGAATCCATCTGTAGGACATGTAGATCAGCTTCCATTTGAGTCAGAAAAAAAAATACTACTGAATTTGTAAGACTGAAGGCTACTACAATCAGTTTTTTGAAATCCACTAGAGGGCACTGGAATTATTTATCATCTTTCTTCTCCAAGTTCCCATGGTGGTTTCTACCAACAGGGATGGGAGTAATGGTAACCTCAGAGTTCAAGTAACAAGCACAGTGCATTGATAAATGGGTATACCAGGCCATAGATATTGATCCAAGAATACTCTGCCACAAAGTAGATCAACAGTAGATTTATTTTAGCCTTTGGTGCCACCAACATTACCCTATCCTCAGGATATATGAGCAAACTCCCATATAAACCTCAAATATATGTATCCTGGCAATCTAGAAGAATGCAATTTTGGCACTACATCACTTTCTACTGCATAGAGTTTCCTGGATCATGAGGTTATTCTCAGAACTCCTTTCTTCGGAGGGATGTATTTTTCTAGTAGCAGCCCCTTGTCATTGGGATGCAGACTGCAGAGAATTTGGTTGTGTAATTTACTCAAATTACATATCTTATTCTATGTGCAAACCAGAATGCAGTGATAATACATTCCTGTATTTTAAAATGCATACAAAATGCATTATATTAAGGACAAACTGTGAGCAAGAAATATATAAATTAGGAAAATTAAGCACAAAAATGCCTAGTAGGAAAAAGTGCCTGCATAAATGTGCATATTAATGCTTCATGGACATTTAAAGCCCTGCAAACTAAAATAGTTATAGGATGAAATAAATAATGTTAAAAAAAGAAGTAAAACAAAATCAAAATTGACAAATTTGGCTATTCATACTAAAGAAGCTCATTTGCTGCTAATTTTATAATCTTTCCATTATCAGGTTAAGACTTTTTTTTAACTTCTCAAGCAAATTTTGAACTCATTTTTAAAACTGTAGTTAAATTTAAAATCATTATTAGTAGTGATTTTCTGATGTGATAAAGAGATATACTTTTTCAGTGTCAGTAAAACACTGATTGGGTTTATTTGTTTGTTTATTTATTTTCTTAGATTTGTGTGCCGCCCATCCTGTCTAGAAGCGACTTTGAGCAGCTTACAAACGTTAAAACCTAGTAAACTTTAAAACAATAAATAACAATAATAATGATAATTTACAATTAACAGTTGTTTAAAACTATAACTCAGGTAAAGACAAGCACTGTGTTTGCATATCATTTCCTGCCCAAACCAAAAAAACACATTTCATTGCTTAAGATGATGATAGCCCAATTCATATGCTAAGATAACAGAAAAATAGAATAACAGAGTTGAAAGGGACCTTGGAGGTCTTCTAGTCCAACCTCCTGCACTCAACATGTAATCCTCAATAGAATAACAGGGAACCATACAGTGGGATGCCACAAGGTTTTGTCTTAGTCCCAGTCCTCTTCAACATCTTCTTAAATGATTTAGATGAAGAGATAGAAAGCTAAGTTATCAAATTTGCAGACAACACAAAGCTGGGGGAAATAGAAGATAGGCTCAAGATGCAGAAGGATTTTGGCAGATTGAACACTGAGCCGTATCCACCAAAATGCAATTCATTGGTGAGAAAAGGAAGGTTTTCACTTAGGCAAGAAAAACCAAATGCACAGGTATAGAATAAGTGGTACCTGGCTCAACAGTAGAAGCTGTGAAAGGGATCTAGGAGTCCTGGGAAATGTCTAATCTAACAGGGATGACATACTAGCAGTCTTCCAATATTTGAGGGGCTGTCACAGAGAGGAGGGGGTCAACCTAATCTCCAAAGCACCTCAGGGTATGACAAGAAGTAACAGATAGAAGTCTAACAAAGAGAAATCCAATCTAGAATTAAGGAGTAATTTCCTATCAGTGAGAACAATTAATCAGTGGAACTGCTTGCTTCCAGAAGTTGTGGGTGCTCCATCACTGCAGGTTTTTAAGAAGAAATTGGACAGCCATTTGTCCAATTGTATAAGGTCTCCTACTTGAGCGGGGAAAGACCTCTATCTCTGTCCTTCTATCTCTGTATTCTGATGTCAATATTCAGAAACCACACTGAGTATTCTTATCCTCATAGGGAAACAGTAAAAATATAAATATATAAATAATAAACAAATTATAGGACAAAAAGAGAATGAGAGAGAAAGGAACATTTGGGTAATGCTACATGAAATGTCTATGGGAAACTGAAATCATATTCATATAGAATTCATTGAAGATTTGTGTGGACGTTGTTTAGGTGTAGCCATATATGCAAAAAATATTGGGCAATCCATGTAAAAATAAGTAAACATAATCTATGATGTCATACTCACTAAGGGATACCAAGAAAAACCAACTGTTGTTTTTTATTAATGTTCAGTGGTATCATATTTACAGCTTGTTAAAGTTCAGAGTTGGAGAACATAATGTGGGGGAGGTTCAGGGAACAATTTGATCCCTGTGAATGTTTTAGGCCCCAGAGAGTTTTATATTAGAGTCAGGCAGTCTTTTTGCAGGAAAAGAGATGCTCAGTGCATTCAGAAACATAAGGGAGGAGAATGACAGACTTTAGAAAGAGGAGAAGCAACTGTGAAACTGCAACCAAATCAGAGTGAGAAAACAGAAAAGCAAGCAGAAACTGAGGAGTTTTTGCGAGGGAGCTGGTTTGTTATGGAGTATATGGAGAATTTGGGAGAAGGCTGTGCAGCTTCTTTTGGCTGAGGGCATTTGTTATTGTTTGTACTGATTTATTGTTGCATTGATTGTCAGTCTGAAGGGAAGAGGATTAAAACCATACCTGACTTCTTGATCAGATAATCAGCTAATGGTGGAGCTTATTCCACAGCTATCACCTAGCCCTAAAAAAAAAAAAAAAAAAGACAGGGAGCAACCAGTGCAAATCAACAGGGAATTGTGTGAGGGGAACAACCAGATAGCCTTAGGTTCTGCCAAAAGGATGGACACTGAATATGTAGCTAATTATGCCTGCTGACAGTGCAGATGTCCCTCTTTGCTGGAGGCTACTCTTTCTTCTTTAAAACTCTCTAGGGAAAGTGAAGAGCACACAGATATTGCACAGAGACCTCTCCATTAAAGCCAGCAGAGTGAGATCCCCAAAGACAGAGGAAATTGTCCAGAAGCAGCAGAGAAACCATAAAGAAAGGCCTAGAGAGGCAGAAGGCATTCTTGTGGGAGTAGTGAATATTGGATTAATTTGGAGCTGCGGGCAAAAGTAAAGTTTCTGTGCATTTTCTATCCATAATCAGTGAACAAGAAGAACAAGTAGGATCCTGGATGAGAATAAGTTGAAAGAAGATGATACCACTGAGAAAAATGGCACCTATGGCTACGGCAGGAAACAGTAAAAGTTATTTAGGAATCACACAGATGTAGGAAGACTAATTAATCCTGACATCTCCAGTCTTTGTACACCAATGAATAAACTATGGGGAACAAACAAAAGGCTAACCGCTAAGCAGAAGATGTGGATGATACCTTTCTGAATTCATCAAGTTCTCAAGAAGGGAGATTATAGTAATAACTGAAGATTATCTTAATGTCAGTTGAAAAAAATAACCCAGCTAGAAACATCCAATTTTCTGAACTTTCTTGATGATATTTTTTTTTTTCAGAAGGTAGACGAGGAAACAAAGAAAGTCAGGTTTCCTTCATCTCATTTTGACCAATCAAGAGGCATTATCAATCAAGAGGCATTGGTTAATGAGCTGAAGTTGTTAATTCCTTGAGGGAAACTATGCCATTTTAGACTTCAAGGCAACTAGGGAAAAGCAAAAACAACAGTAATGTGATAAATTAATTTTGTAAATAGGACATTACAAAGAAGGTCTTATTAAACTTGGGCAAAAGGTGAACATTCCATTATAGTTTAAAATCTTAAAGATAAAATGTTATAAACATGAGATATTGAAAGCAAAAATATAAAGTATTCCAGTGAGTTGGCTCATTAAGAAGCAAAAAAGAGATCGGAAACAGAAGTAGGTGCAGTACTGGCAACTAAGAAAAAGATGGCATAAAATTGGTAGCCAAGTATGTAAGGAGAGAGGCAGCTAAAAAATTAGCAATGGATTTTTTAATAAGAAATAAGAAAAGGAAAAATAAGATTTGTGATGTGGAGATACGTTATAATTAAGAATCAAGGATGCTGTTGGTGTGCTGCTTGAGGAAGATAAAGAAGTAAAATTGGAGAGGGGGAGGAATGGGGAAGATGGAACTGATGTGTCTGTCTGTCTTCTTTCAGAAGAGGGAGGAAAACACTTTGTAACACAAGGAGGAATGGGGAGAAATACAGCTTAGTATAGGCTTACTTTATTATCTTACATTAATTCCAGCCTCAAGGGCCTAATAAATTATCTCCAGAATAGTAAAAGAACTGACAGACATAATCTCTGAGAAAACAATTTTTAAAAAGTACAGGAAACTAGTAAGGTGCTGAAGAATGGAGCCAACATAATCCCAATATTTAACAAGGAAAAGAGGGCTAATCTTAGAAACTACAGACTCATTAGAATCTAACTAATTCATCTATTAAATTAACATCTCTGCTATGCAAGGTTCTAGACTAGATTGTCTAGCATTACGTTTGTGAACTTTTAAAAAGAATGGTACCATTACCAAGGTTTGTTCAGAAAAGGTTGTTAGACTAATTTGGTTTTTTTTATGACAGAAAGACTAGCTATGTATTTATTATATCTTGATCTTAGCAAAGTGTTGGACAAAGTCTCATAAAATATCATTATGGACTAGATGGATAAAAATAGATTAGATGTTACAGTACTGTTAGATTTACAGCTAGTTGAATAATCACACTAAAGATTGCTCATAAATAGTTGAGTCAACCTGGTGGGAAGAATCAAATGGCATTCCTAAGGCTCCTGTTCGCCTAATGCTATTTAACTTCTTAGGGAATGGAAAACATAAGTATCATATTTTCAGATGATATCATGTTAGGGGGATTGAGTAATATTTTAGAGAACAAATTCACAATTAAAAAAAAATAGCCTCGACAGGCTTGAGGATTGGACCAAATCTATTATGTATGTTGTTTTAAACTGTGTCAGGTACAAGGTTTTCCACCTCAGTTGTAAAAATCTAATGCACAGATATCAGGCTGAAGAAATCTGTCATGCTGGCATACTGGCACTGCATATAATATAGAATATAGAATATACTCAAACTAGAGTTTTGGACTTTCAGAGAGCTAATTTCAATAAACTTAGAGAGAGCTTGGGAAGGATTCCACGGATGAGAATCCTCAAGGGGAAAACAATTCAAAAAGCTTGGGAAATTTTGAAAAGTGAGATTGTAAAAGCCCAGTCTAGCATAATACCAACAAAGAAGAAAAATAACAGCTCTCAAAAGAAACCAGCATGGCTGCACAAAGAACTCTCTGATAAATTGAAAGACAAAAAGGACAAGTATAAAAAGTGGAAAGAGGGGCACATAACTAAGGCAGAATATAGGCAATTAGCCCGAGCCTGCAAAGATGAAAGCTAAGGCTCAAAATGAACTAAGGCTTGTGACAAAAGTCAGAAATAACAAAAAAGGCTTCTTTCAACATGTAAAAAACAAGAAAAAAGTTAAGGAAATGATTGGTCCATTAGTGGGAGAAAGTGGCAAGAAGGTGACAAACAAGAGGGAGAAAGCAGAACTACATAACTTGTTTTTTGCATCTGTCTTTATACAAAGGGAAAAAACAGTCCAATCTATCAAAAACGGTACCATAAAAAACAGAATAGAAACACAAGTTAAAATAGGCAAAAAAATGGTAAGAGATCATCTGTCCACCCTAGACAAGTTCAAATCACCACGACCAGATGGATTACACCCCAAGGTTCTGAAGGAACTGGCAGATGTGATTTCAGAACCACTGAACTATACCTTTCAAAGATTCTGGAGCACTGGGGAACTACCACAGGACTGGAAAAGAGCTGATGTAGTTCCCATCTTCAAAAAAGGAAAAAAAAATGGATCCAGGAAACTACAGACCTATCAGTCTGACCTCAATACCTGGGAAGATTCTAGAAAAGATAAGCAACGAATTAGTGAACACCTAGGGGCAAACAAAGTCATAACCAAAAGCCAACAAGGGTTTGTCAAAAACAGATCATGCCAGATCAATCTTATTGCATTCTTTGACCAGGTGACAAAATTAGTGGACCAGAGGAATGCTGTGGATATAATTTACTTGGACCTCAGTAAGGCATTTGATAAAGTAGATCACAACCTACTACTTGATAAGATAGAAAAATGTGGGTTAGACAGCATCACCACCAGATAGATTCATAGCTAGCTGACTGGCTGTACTCAGCATGTGGTCCTCAATGAAATTGCATGTACATGGAGGGAAGTGTGTAGTGGGGTGCCCCAGGGCTCTGTTCTGGGCCCAGTGCTCTTCAATATCTTCATCAATGATTTGGATGAGGGGATAGATAGGGAACTCATCAAATTTGCAGATGACACCAAGCTGGCAGGAGTAGCCAACACTCCAGAAGATAGGCTTAAGATACAGAAGGATCTTGACAGACTTGAACATTGGGCACTATCAAACAAAATAAAATTTAATGGTGAAAAAAGTAAGGTTCTACATTTAGGCAAGAAAAACCAAATGCACAAATACAGTGTAAGTGGTATCTTGCTCAATAGTAGTAACTGTGAGAGGGATCTCGGAGTCCTAGTGGAAAATCACTTAAGTATGAGCCAGCAGTGTGCTGCAGCTGCCAACAAAGCCAACACAGTGCTAGGCTGCATTAACAGAGGGATAGAATCAAGATCACGTGAAGTGTTAATACCACTTTACAATGCCTTGGTAAGGCCACACTTGGAATACTGCATCCAGTTTTGGTCACCATAATATAAAAAAGATGTTGAGACTCTAGAAGAACAATAAAGATGATCAGGGGACTGGAGACTAAAACATATAAAGAATGGTTGTTGGAATTGGGTATGTCTAGTTTAACGAAGAGAAGGGGTGACATGATATCAGTGTTCCAATATCTCAGGGGTTGCCACAAAGAAGAGGGAGTCAAGCTATTCTCCAAAGCACCTGAAGGCAGGACAAGAAACAATGGAAGGAAACTAATCAAAGAGAGAAGCAACCTAGAACTAAGAAGAAATTTCCTGACAGTTAGAACAATTAATCAGTGGAACCAGCTGCCCCCAAAAGTTGTGAATGCTCCAACACTGGAAGTTTTTAGGAAGAGAATGGACAACCATTTGTCTGAAATAGTATAGGGTTTCCTGCCTGAGCAGGGGGTTGGACTAGAAGACCTCCAAGTCCCATTATTATTATTATTATTATTATTATTATTATTATTATTATTATTATTATTATTATTATTATTATTATTATTATTATTATTATTATTATTATTATTATTATTATTATTATTATTATTATTATTATTATTATTATTACACCACCAACTGAAAATGAATAGGTAGTGTGATGCAATAATTAAAAAGATTAGTGCAATCTTTGGCCGCATTAACAAAAGTACTGCATTCAGATTAAACAAAATATTTACTCCATTGTACTCTATGATACTTAGACCATCCTTGCACTATTGTATCTAGTTCTAGTTCTGGTACTGCACTCTGAAAGATGTATAGGGATACGGAGGAGAGCTACCAAAATAATAAGTTGTCTAGCAGTATGAGAACAGTTAAGAGAGTGGGGCAAGTTTAGCTTCTAAAAGAGAAAAGTAAAGGATAATGTGATAGCTGTCTACTAAAATTGACATAGTGTCAACTTAACTCTAACCCTCCAAAGGGGTTGGACCTGCCCTATTGAAACCAAGAATGAGACAAGGCTTTGTCTGAAATGGTATACGTTTTCCTGCCTGAGCAGGGGGTTGGACTAGAAAGCCTCCAACTCTGTTATTCTGAAATTAAAAATAAGGAGATCTTAGCTGAATATTCAGAGGAATTTCTGGATAATATGAACTATCACAACAGAAGAGTCTTCCTAAAGCAATAGTGGATTCTCCCTTACTTGAAGTTTTCAGTAGGGATAGAAGAACAACCATTCTCATTGCTTTAGTGGATTTCAGCCGTGTGCAGGAGGTGGATCAGATGACCTATTAGTCCATTCCAATCCATACACTCTGTATTATTAAGAAGATTCTACAGATAAAGGAAATCACAGAAATCCGGCTCTTCGAATGATAAATGAATTCAGGCAACCCAAACTAACTCCGCTAAGCTTGACAACATGGTTCCTGGTAGTCTGAGTCCATCCAGAATATATAATATTTGAGCTTTTCTATTGGCCTAAAAGGCAAGTTGGTTGAAAAGTTAAACATAAAGAAGATAGTTGAAGGGCCCTAGGATTAGCTATATAGCCCAGTAATCCCAAGAAGTTCCTATTTGGCAAATTAGTCAGTTTATTTTTAACTAAGCCATGATGTATTTGAAACTGCTGCAAGGTTAACAGTTTTGGGGAAAGAGGGACTCTGTACCTCTGGACACATTTACTTGAGCCATTTCTCAGTTAGGAGGTCTTCAAGGGGAAAAGATGATTTGACAAATTCCCTGTTCTGAGAATTGCTTCCTGTTATTTTCACACTTGTTCAGTGGCACGTAGATGGTTGTGTTTCTCTAAGAGGTTAACAATGGAGTTTAGTGGCCCTAATGTGAAAATTAAGAATGGTGTGAGAAACAAATATTTTCCATTTGCATGGAGGTAGATTTGTTTGTTTTTAATGGTAGCATTCAAAGAGAGAGAGAGCAGACTTCTACTTCCCAAAGTGACCGAATTCCCAAGAAGGCTTTCTGGGAATTCTGAACTGGCTTTCTGACCGTTCCTCAAAGGAGGGGGAGGATGAGTTATCTGCTTTACAGGTTGCAGTGATCGAGCAAGAAAACAGGGTTGTACAGTTGCTGTCCTTTTTAAACAGAGGAATGGGGTTTTCAAACAAGAAATTATTTCTGTGATTGTATTCCTCCCTATGCCATTAAAATTAATTCTGCCCTAGGTACAAAAATAACTGTCAGGGAAGTAACTGTGTGAAATCTGGACAGTGCAGCTTGAGATAGCTGCTATTTTTAGTTCAGGAGCACTGCATCTCTTAGCAAGGGGCCATCTTCCTTCTACACTCAGCGAGAGCAGTGCACACCGGCATCAAAGACCATCATTTCTAGAGAGGCAAAAAGGGTTCCTTCTTCCCCATTTCCATTTTTTTTTCTGGTTGCATTTTAGAAAATGGCATTTTAGAAAGTGGAGGGAGGAGGAGATGAGATGATGTCTACATGTTCAAGCAGAATTTGTTTTTGCAACCCTTGTAGCTTGAAGGATTAGATCTTGATGCAAGCATACCAGCACATTTAAAGACTGATTGAAACTTGGAAATGATGTCTTCTTAGTACTGTGTATGTATATACTGCATAGAGAGAGAATGCATTCATCTTTGAAGAGGCTGAAATAATCCTACGCCCCAAGCTCTTCTTTTTTCTTGTTTCTCACAATACTGTAGAGGAGAGTGCTGCTAAATCTGTAATGAATGTTTTTTTGACCATCTTGACATAGGCCAACACCTCCTGTCTTCCATCGTTATCATTAGTACTATGTATCAGGTAAAGACAAAGAGTATGAGACTTTGCTGCTAACTCTCTCTCTCTTCTCTCAAACACACATACACAAATAAACAATTCTTTATCTCTCTCCCATCTAGGCCACCCTGAACAGCAACACTCAGCAGCAGTATTGAGAATGGGCCTGAAACAGAGGTCCAGGGCCTTGACTTTAGCCCTAGCTCTACTGCTGCCACTCAAAAAGGCTACCTTGTGCCATTCCCAAAGGTGCGTAAGCTTTGGGGAATGGCCCAATTGCCCCCAGGGTCTAGTGCTCCACAGGATCTGCCATGCGCCGCTTACCTTCCAGTGGTGTTCTCTTTCTGTTCACAGCCTACCTGAGGCTGCTCTGGGTCTCATGATGGCACCTTTGTCAAGCAGCTTAAAAAAATGCTCTTCCATAGCCTTTGAAAATTGTGTGAGAGAACGCCCCATTCTCACATGTTTTTTGGAAGCTCCAGAGGCTGCACAGGGGCATGCCCTCTCATGTGAGTTCTGGAGGATCCATAGGCTGCAGAAGAACACACCTCATTGGCGTGCAGCCTCTGCAGCCTCCACGAATCACATGAGAATGAGGCATACTTTCTAGAATAGTTGTCAAGTGTTGGTGAATGTTGGTGTAAATGCAAGGTGATCACCCAAAACATCATGGCATGTCAGCTTTGACATGCATGTCATAGGTTCATCTTCACTGTTCTAAAACATGACCCTGCCATTGAGAAATGTCATCTGCAAGCAGCCATTCAGTAATAGTATGTGTTCCAGGATCTCCCATCTTGATCTAAAACGATGAAGCAGAATTTGTTAGGATTGTGATTACAAGTTGTTTGGGCCTTATAATCAAAGCTTTAACCTAGACCAGTGTAAAGGATAGCCTTGGGAATAAGGAAGGAATAAGCAAACTGTTAAGGGAGACTTTGAGGAAAGATTACATAGTCCTGGGAGGAAAGCATGAGAAAAAAATATCAAATAAATCCCATGTTGATTTTTTTTAGTATAAGATGGGAAGATAAACTCGGACAGGTTTTCAAGATCATATTATCCTACCCTACAGTAATAGCTCACTCCTGGGATCTCTGCTGTGTCTGTTTCTTAATCTTGCCTATCTAATGGCTAATATTATAGTCTGGTTGGCTAATATTATAGTCAACAACAACTTGACGGCACCTAATCAATCAATCAATCAATCGATACTTCAATAAATATGTAATATGTGTATAGTCAGCTCTCTCATTCAGAATCAACCACATCTGTTCTGACAGATACATTTTTGCATGGAAAAGAGAGAGAATATACAACTCTAGGATTATATTAGAAGACTTCCAAGGTCCCTTATTATTCTTTGTTCTGTTGATTCTGTGGGATCCCCAATGGCTTTCTTTTCTTTTGATCACAGTACTTCCCTGGATCATCTCCATGAATTGAAATTCAGTGACTGTAATATGATGGTTCCAATCTTACTTGTCAGGATAGTCTCAATAAGTAGTAATAGCTGACTATACCTCTATAAGGTTCTAGGTGTGCTGTGAGGCACTATTTTGTTCATGGAGCAATATGGAACATCCATTAAACCTCTGGGGATGGTCATCTGGGGTTTTAGAGTTGGTGTCACCGATATGAAATTGACACTTATCTCTACTTTTGTGTCACATTTGAATTAGGAGAGGCTGTGCATATTCCCAACTGCTTGGATGCAGTGATGGGATAGATGAGGACAAACAAAGTAAAACTGATTCATGGCAATCCTTGTGGGATGGTGGCTCCTAGATTTGAGAATTACATAATTTTCCTGTTCTAAATACAGGTAGTCCTTGACCTAGACTCATAATGGAGCCTGGAATTTCCATCATAAGTCATGATGGTTTTAAGTCATGAAAGTAGCCCCACATGCCCGAACTCAATTTTACTATTGTTTCTGCTGGTTGAGCAAACACTGCAGTCATTAAGCAAATCAACATATTCTTATGGGTGTTTTTTTTGGGTCAGAAATTTGATCAGGAATGCCAAATATCAGTTTTCTGTTAGACCAAATACATCCTTTCTTGGCAGGGATAGCCTAGCTGTAGCAGTTCATACATTGGTAACTTCAGGTTTACCTTATAATTCAAAATTATTTTGAAAGAGGTTTGATTTAGCAGCTAGAAACTGAGCAGAAACATCCTTATTAAGAGTGTGAAGGCAAACTGCTATTATTTTGTTGTAGAATCCTCATTTGCAGAGCAGCAAAGTGCTCAGACTTGTGAATGACTATAGATTCTGTAGGATGAGTGAGAATTATTATTTTTACCACAATCATATGACTTTCAGCATTGTTCAAGAAAGATTTTTTTCCGTTCAATCATGTCCAATTCTCAGAGATTGCCTGGGTAAGTCCCTGAAGTTTTCTTCGTAAGGTTTTTCAGAAGTGGTTTGCCATTACCTTCTTCCTAAAGCTGAGAGAGAGGGACTGGCTCAAAATCACCTGGCTGGCTTATACCTAAGGCAGGATTAGAACTCACAGTCTTCTGGTTTCTAGCCTGGTGCCTTAACCATTACACTAATCTGGTTCTCTACATATACTTTACAGCCTTTATCATTTGACCTTAAAAAATGATTCACATGGGAGAAAACAACTCTGACTGTTTTATGTCAGGCTGTAAATGTAATAAATAGTATTTTTACTTGTGCATAGAAAGGGTCAGATCATTTCAATGGTAAATTTAAATTTACAAGGCAGCAATATTTGGAGTAAACACATGTTTACCTTCATCAATTTCTGTCCCATTCTGCCAGATTTTCCAATCACAGAATTATAGAATCATAGGGCTGGAAGGATGTTGGAGGTCTTCTAGTATAATCCCCTGCCCATCCTGGACAAAAAGTTGTCTAATCTTGAGGACTTCCGGTTTGATGTCATGACGAGACGGGTGAAAGAAACTGAAGCTCGGCTTCCTAGCCTGATTTCGCTCTGTCTGGAGACCCCAAGGGGTCAGAAAGTTGCCCTGGAGAGGCAATGAAGAAGAAAGGAAGCCTTGGGAGCTTGGAGTAGATGGCAGTTGGCCCAAATGAACCGAGGAACCGCTTCAAATGGACAGAAGAATGCACAGGCAGCACAAGTTATAGACAACCAGAAAAAAAGCGGAGAACCGTGGCATGCCAGAGCATGCCGCCAAATAGCTGATTGTTAACAACGTGCTAAGAACTAGGTGTTTCTTTTTATTCCTCTTCCCTATGGACTTGGAAATAGAGATCCCCTGATTGGATAAAATTTCCAAAGCAAAGACCCCAGGAAGATTTGGAAAGAAGGGAGTTAAAAGCAGCGAAAATTTTTAAATGGGGGAACGAAATTAAGAAATACAAAAGATTATATAAAAATGGAATTGGGACTGATTTAAGGAAAATTTGGTTAACTCTAACGGCATGGAAAAAAATTTCTTATCTAATTTATGTGAGAAAGCAACTTAAAAAGAATTTTTTCAAACCTGGATATAGACAATACAGTAAATAAGGACATCTAGTGGTGAAAGGAGATACTACAACAATACTAAAATACTAAAAGAACCAGAGAAGCTCCTGACCTTGAAACAACACCTGTTGTAAACAAAAAAATTATGTGAGTCTATGCTGGAAAAGACTCTCTGCAATCGTATCTTCTGACCCTGGATATAACTACGATAGAAACCATTAGGAAACAGAGGGCTTTTTACATCTTTAAACTAACTGGAACATTTGGATCAGCCTAAAGCACTTGGCTTGTTTCAGGGTTGGATTATAGCCTAAGGCAGTTGGCTTTTTTTCCCCTCTTTGTGGATTTTCAAAACTTGCTTAATTGAAAAATGAGTGCACCAAATCTCACTAAAATTACAAAAAAGCTTCTTCTGCACCCTCTTTTGGAATATCCAGCCCAGCAAGTCAAGGATCTATTGAAACAATGTTGCAGCGAAAAAAAACAAACAGCTCTGAAAAAGAGATGCAAGCCACACTACAGCTAATTCAAGAATCAATACAGAAAAATCATGAAGAGACAAAAAAACAACTTTGATAAGCTAAATGAGTAAATGCTGGACATAAAGACATAATTTGACATCCATCAACAAATGAGTGCCAAAAATGAACAAAGAATTCAGAAAATGGAAAACAAATCAGAAGAAACTGATAAAAAAAATGGAGGCATTAATGGAAGAAAATGAAAGACTAGAACAAGCAAATCAAAGCTTAGAAGAAGCAGTTGCAGCCTTGGAAATGGAGAAAGCTGTACACTACCTAAGATTCCAAAATATACCTGAAAGCAAGGAGGAAGATATAGCAGAAGTGATTATTAATCTATTGGCGGAGGTCCTAAAAACAGAAAGAGTGGAGATACAAATGGAAATAGATAAAATATTCCGAATGAATTCAAGCTGCACGAGGAAATACAAGCTACCCAGAGAAATCCATGTATGATTTATAAAGAAAACAATAAGAGATGAGATACTGAGAAGAGTTAGAGATGAACCATTACAATATAAAAACCAAGAAATTGTGGTGTTGAAGCGCATCAGCGAATAAGCGCATAAGTTGAAGAGAATAAGAGACACCCGAAGACAATATCACTTTTTGACTACAAAGTTAATTGCAAAAGGTGTAAACTTTAGGTGGTTAATGCCAGAAGGGATCTTAATCAGCTGGAACAATACAAGATACTGAGTTTGGAAGTCAGAAGACTTTGATGAAAGAAACAGAGCACTCCTGGATGAAATAGTACAACATCAACAAGAGGATAGAAAAAGCCAGAAACAGACAGAACAAACAACAGAGGAAACAACTATACAAACAGGAGAGAAAGAGAAGCCAGATCAAGAGGATGAGGGAATGGCAAGAGAGCCGAGGACCACGAGATCGACAAGACCTAAATATAAATAAACAAAATGGAGAAAGAAAATGGATTTTTTCAGTGGACATAAATGGACTGAATTCCCCATCAAAAAGAAATAAATTCTTCAAAAAATTACAGAAATTAAACATTGATATAATTTGTTTGCAAGAGACACATATAAAAAAACAATATTATAAACTTTTGGAATACCCCAAAATTGGGAAACTCTATTATGCATCAGCACAAAAAAAAAAAAAAAAAAGAGAGGAGTAGCTGTATATGTCAAAGAGACAATAGACTCTAAAATAATTTATTCAAATGTAGAAGGAAGAATTGTGATGGTAGAAATATTTTTATATCTTTTGCAATACTTTTGGGAGTAATATATGCACCAAACAATAAAGAAGAAGAATTTTATCAAAATCTTCATAGAAAAATAGTAGAAATGGAATACCAAAATACATGCCTAGTAGGAGATTTTAACGTAATAGTAGATGGGACATTAGACTATAAAAGTAGCAAAACAGGAAAAAGAGGAAGAAAAAGATTACCTAAGACTTTTTCTAACATGTTAGAGGAAATTGGGGTACAAGATATTTGGAGAGAAACTAATCCAGAAAAACTACAATACACATTCTATTCGAATAGCCATAAATCTTGGTCCAGAATTAACATTATTTGGATGACACCTGAATTAAGAACCAACATGCAGAAGATTGAGATAGAATTAGGCACATGGGCAGACCATAACCCTTTAAAAATGACGTGGAAAGGAATAAAAAAAAAACTAAGATAGACCTTGAACCAATCCATATTAAAAGAAAAAGAATTTATAGAATTAGTAACAAAAGAAATGGAGCTTTTCTTTAAAGAAAATAAAAAAGAAGATACAACATTACAAAATGTATGGGATACAGCCAAAGCATATTTTAGAGGTGTAGCTATAACATATATGGTGATAAGATAGAAAAATGTGGGTTAGACAGCATCACCACCAGATGGATCCGTAGCTGGCTGACCGGCCGTACTCAGCGTGTGGTCCTCAATGGAACCGCATCTACATGGAGGGAAGTGTGTAGTGGGGTGCCCCAGGGCTCTGTTCTGGGCCCAGTGCTCTTCAACATCTTCATCAACGATTTGGATGAGGGGATAGATGGGGAAATCATCTATGATGATTGCAGATGACACCAAGCTGGCAGGAATAGCCAACACTCCAGAAGACAGGCTTAAGATACAGGAGGATCTGGACAGACTTGAACATTGGGCACTATCTAACAAAATGAAATCCAATGGTGAAAAAAGTAAGGTTCTACATTTAGGCAAGAAAAACCAAATGTACAGGTATAGTATAGGGGGTACCTTGCTCAATAGCAGTAACTGTGAGAGGGACCTCGGAGTCCTAGTGGACAATCACTTAAATATGAGCCAGCAATGTGCTGCAGCTGCCAAAAAGGCCAACACAGTGCTAGGCTGCATTAACAGAGGGATAGAATCAAGATCACGTGAAGTATTAATACTACTTTACAATGCCTTGGTAAGGCCACACTTGGAATACTGCAAGTATTGGTTTTGGTCACCATGATGTAAAAAAGACATTGAAACTCTAGAAAGAGTGCAGAGAAGGGCAACAAAGATGATTGGGGGACTGGAGGCTAAAACATATAAGGAACGGCTGCTGGAATTGGGTATGTCTAGTTTAATGAAGAGAAGGACGAGGGGTGACATGATAGCAGTATTCCAATATCTCAGGGGCTGCCACAAAGAAGAGGGAGTGAAGCTATTTTCCAAGGCGCCTGAAGGTAGGACAAGAAGCAACGGATGGAAACTAATCAAGGAGAGAAGCAACCTAGAACTAAGGAGAAATTTCAGTTAGAACAGTTAGAACAATTAACCAGTGGAACAACCTGCCTCCAGAAGCGGTGAATGCTCCAACACTGGAAGTTTTTAAGAAGAGACTGGACAGCCATTTGTCTGAAATGGTATAGGGTTTCCTGCCTGAGCAGGGGGTTGGACTAGATTACCTCCAAGGTCCCTTCCAACTTTATTACTATTATTATAAATGCATCCAGGGAAACAATTGGCACTAGTATTTCTAGATGCTCAAAAGGCATTTGATAATGTTTCCTGGCAATTTATGACTCAACAACTAAAAACAATAGAGTTTGGACAAAATTTTATAAATATGATTGAAACAATATACTACAAACAAACACCAAAAGTGATTGTAAATGGAGATTATACAGAGAACTTTGATATAAGAAAAGGTACAAGACAAGGATGTCCACTATCTCCATTGTTATTTTCCTAACTTTAAATAGAAATATTAGACAAGACATAGAAATTAAAGGACTAGAAATAAAAGGTGAAACTTATAAACTGCAAGCCTTTGCAGATGACTTGGTATTCATCCTAGAGCAGACATATCAAACTTGCGATGTCACGTGACGTCGCACAACTTATCGGGATGGTTTTGCCATTGCCGGCAATGGGGTGGGCGCGGCTCCTGCATGACGCGTCCGGCCCGTGGGCCGGCAGTTTGACACCCCTGTCCTAGAGGAACCTTTAGAGATGATCCCTAAATTATTGGAAAAGATAGAACAGTTTGGAGAGATAGCAGGACTGAAGATAAACAGAGAAAAAACTAAAGTGATAGTTAAAAATCTTACAGATAAAAAAAGAAATGTCGGAAAAAATAGAATTACAAATAGTCAAAAAGGTTAAATACTTGGGAATATATCTAACAGCAAGGTGATCAACGATATAAGAAGATAACTATATAAAATTACTGAATCAAATAAAACTGGGCCTGGAAAAATGGAAAAACTTGCAACTGTCGACGGTGAAAATGAATATATTACCAAAAAAATTGTTTTTATCCCAAACCTATAAAACTGGAGAATTTTTTTTTGAAGACTTAAATTCACTAATTCTGAAATTTATTTGGCAAGGAAAGAAAGCTAGAATCAAACTGAAAATGTTACAAGAAGCTAAGGATAATGAAAGTTTTGGCTTGCCAGAGTGGGTTTTATATTATCAAGCATCTGTACTAACATGGGTAAAAAAGAATGGATAACTCTTAGAAATAAAAGATTGTTGTATTTGGAGGGATATGATTTACAACTTGGTTGGCATGCTTTCTTATGGTATGGGAAAAATAAAATTCATAAGTATTTTCAAAACCACTATATTAGAAATGCATTATTGCTAACATGGGAAAAAATAAAATGTAAAATATGCTTGAAAATTCCAGGACGGCTTTCAATAATGGAAGCATTTGTACGTACATCCAAATTTAATCAGTTTTGAGAAAATATGGACATATAAAGATATTCTAAATTCTGAAGGAAATTTAAAATCTAAACAAGAGATGGAAAATCAGGGTATTGATCTATCATGGTGGGCATATTTACAAATACAAGTTAGATATGATAAAGATGTTAAATTGTACGGATTTTATAAAGAGCAGAGCTTGTTTGATCAGACATTATTAACCTCTGATGAGAAACTAATTAAGAAAATGTATAACTTTTTATTGAATTTGAAAATGGAAAATGAACAAGTAAAAGAAACAATGATAACATGGGCAAAGAATTTTAGATACAATATAGATTTAGACAGTGGTGGGATTCAAATATGTGAACAACCGGTTCTCTGTGTGGATGCCGCTTCCAGAAGTCCGTTCTGGGCCTGGGCAACAAAAAATTAGCTACCGGTTCTGCCTAACTGGGCGAACTGGCTGAATCCCACCACTGGATTTAGAGAAATGGCAAAACTTGTGGGAAAGAAATTATAAATTGACAATGTTGACTTCTTACAAAGAAAATCTATATAAAATGTTTCATAGATGACACTTGCCACCAGCAAGATTAGCAAAAATGTTTAAAAATATGTCAGATAGATGTTGGAAATGTAAACACAAGTCAGGTACTTATTATCATGTATGGCGGACATGTGTTAACGCAAAGAGATATTGGATAAAAATACAGACTTGGCTAGAAAAGATATTGGAAAAACATGTAGATTTTAAACCTGAACTTTTTTTTATTAGGTATAATGCCAGAAAAGATTAACAAAGTATATACTTGATTCTACATGTGATAACAGCGGCAAGAATCATATTCGCACAATATTGGAAAAATGAAAAAATTCCACCAGAGGAAGAAATAATTTAAAAAATACTAGAATGTGCGGAAATGGACAGACTTACTTTGAGGTTGAAAGAAAAAGAAGAAACAGAATACTATCAAACCTGGGACTTATTTTATCAATGGCTGGAGAAAAGAATAAAGGATTAGGATTTAAATAGTGAATGATAAACACAGACATGTTTGTTGAACAAGTACTACTGAATTGTATGAAAAAATCAATAAAAACCTTTTTTAAAAAAAGTTGCCTAATCTTTTCTTGAAAAGCTCCAGTGATGATTTTCCCAGATAATGATTTCCTGGATTCCCCCCCCCCTTCACTTTTTGAAGATTGGAACCACATCAGCTCTTTCTGGCAGTTTCCCCATGCTACAGGAATTCTGAAAGATTTTGTTCAGTGGTTATGAGATCACATCTGCCAACTTGTACCCTGGGATATAAATCATCTGGTCTAGGAGATTTGAACTTGTCCAAAGCAGATGGGTGTTCTCTTACCAAATCTTTGACTATCTTGACCTGCATTCCTCACCCCTCACCTCAAATCTAAGGAGACACTGACTGGAAATCCAAAGCCATGTGATAATATTTCCAACCCTAAATAAGAAAAGTTGCTAGCATTAGAAGTCTCTCTACATTAGGGTTGCCAATGTAAGACATGGACAGTTGGAAAGAAAGTTGGCTTACAGATGGAGAAAAAGACAGATGAACACATCTTCATATTGCAGGGATGATGTTGAGGTGGAGATTAGGAGGTGGATGACCAGGTCGAATCTGCAAAGCTCTTCTGGATAAAGAGAAGCCATGGAACTGCCCATCTGTGCTCTAGAATAGGGGTCCCAACCTGTGAGCTGCGGCCTATTCACAACCGGGCCACTCGTGTGAGTGGCAGTGCTGGCGCTCACAGCCCCACTCACGTGAGCAGCAGATGCACACGCCTGCCCCTCACACAAAACCACCCTCTCTTTCCCCCTCCCTTTACACCACGAACCTGGAAAGGTTGGGGAATGCTGCTCTAGAAGGCAGATTTTTGCAAGTAAACTCACAGAATTATCTTACAGGTGACTTATGACTTGAGCACCAAGAGTTGAGGAAGAAAGATGAAGCTCACAGCCTCAAGTGGAACCTGCTTAAAGTACACTGAGTTCACCCACTCTACTTTCTAATGTACATTGGAGTCTAAAAAAAATTGAAAGTCATAGAGATCTTTCAAGCAGCAAAGTGATTGAGCCACCTGGTGAGTGATCCTTTAACTTGGATTAAAGTTAAAAGTAAAAAGACAATTAGAAAGATGTAAAAATACTTAAAAGCAAAAAGCTTGCCAAGAATTTGAACTAAAAAAGTTTAAAATAAATTAAGAAGACAGGTGAATTAGAAATATAATTCCTTTTAAGTACTTAGAATTAATTAAATAATACATACCTCCTTGAGAAAGAGAAGTGTTTCGATTTGCTGAAGGGGATGATTTGGTTGGCATTGCTAAACAACAAGATAAGGGAAAGACCATGTAACTATTAAACAGTGCCAAATAAACAGTTAATATTAAAGAGAAAGGGGGCAAAGCCTCTCTTTTACATTTACTTCTCTGTTCTGCATTTCAGATTAAAGAGGAATGGCTACTACTAGGAAAGTAGCAAAACTTTCAGAAGGGAGAAGAGGGTCATTAACAGAGCAAATGATAGAGAAAGAAATTATGCCAGAAATTTTACAAAAGATGTTTGAAGAAATGGAAAAGAATGTCATGGTACCAGTGACAGCATCAGTAAATGAGGCTGTAATTGCTCATGTGACTGTCTCAATTAAAAGAAATTTGACTTCATTAGAAGGGAAGATGGAAAAACAGATGAATAAAAAACTTGACCAACCTGTTATACAGATGAAAGGAGAGGTTAAACAATTTAAAGAAAAAAATGTACATTTTAGAAAAGAAGACAGTCATAAACAGAAAAAAGGAAAAAAATTGGATAATTTGACACAACTGGAATTAAGAGAGAAAGAATTTTGTTTAAACCTGAGAGCAGTCCCAGAGGAACCTGGTGAAGGTATCAGGGACAGGGTTGTTCAATTCCTAACAATTTTTTGGGGAATTGAATGAAAAGATATGGATACAGAAGGACAAGGTATGCAGAATTAACATAGGATATACGAAGTTAAGAAATAAACCAAAAGCTGTGCACTTCATCAGAAAAAAAGTCAAGAGAACTGTCTTCAACAATATGTTAATCCTAAACTGAGGTTTAATAATTCAGAAGTAATTGTGTTCATTGAAATACTTATCAGAATTCTCCATAAGAGAAAATAATATATCTTTTTGACTGACAAACCTAAACATCATTTCATTGGGACAAACCTGAAGGAGTGATTTGAACTTTTAAATCAGAGGTTCTGATTTAACTCAGTTCAAATGACTTTTTTCAAAAGGTTTAAAGAGGAACCGGAGGAAATGCAAGTGGTTTTAAAAAGAGGAACTGTTCAACTAGCACAGAGAGATACTGAAGAAGAGACTACTATGTTGGGCACCAAAAGTATAGACTACTAACACTGATGATGTTATCTAGTTTGGGTAATGAAATGTCTGCAAGAAAACAACCAAGTTCAGAGAGCACCAATTTCTCTCATTTCTCTCCCTCATTTCAACCCTGAGCTACAAATATTCTCCTTTATTGGTACCATAGGTATAGACTTTTCTAAGAGGAGCACAAGTACAGATTTCAAATGCCTAACATGGATTACAAATGGGCCAAAGACTCCCCAATAAAGAAAAGATGGAAAATACTGAAGTGTACCTATAAGGGAGGAGTGGATCGTGAAGATGGCAGAACTTGGGAAATGGCAAAATTGACCTGTTTGATTAGGGATAAGACAAACAGTATTGTTGTTATAAAAGATTAGAAACCTCTTATGGACTTTTGTTGAAATGGGAAAAAATGAATTGGGGAAATAATGGATTTACTAATTGTAAAGGGAATAAATATGGAAAGAAGAGAACCATATCGTAACTTGAAAGTGGGAACTTTTTTATCTTTTCTTTTTTTCTACTTCTGCTGTCTTTTATGCTTTATGTGAAAATCCTTTATAAACATCAGTGCTTTTTTTGTAAAAAGAAAAGGTGCCGGAACTCACACATGTCATACAACCCACCTTGCCTACCCTACAAGGTTCCATCCAAAAAAGGTGCCCGAACTCCGTTCTGGGCATTCTATGACAAAAAAAGCCCTGATAAACATTATTTTAAAAAAAACTGGGAGGAAGGAGGACATGTTGTTTACTGTTTACAGTCCCAAGAGACCACCAAAGCACTCAAAAGGGGTAATATTTGATTTTAAGAATATCCCTGCTTGGTAGAACATGAGGACAAAAAGGAGGACAGGTCTTCCTTTTGCCAGACATCTGGTAACCCTACTCCATGTCCACTATCTTTAGAAGCTGTAAAAGTCTAATATGACCTATAAAAGGTAAAGGTAAATGTTTCCCTATCAGTTGTGTCTGATTCTCGGGCATGGTGCTCATCTCCATTTGTTGGCCGAGCATTGTTTGAAGACAATTTCCATGGTCATGTGGCCAGCATGGCTATATGCCAAAGGCACATGGAATGCTGTTACCATCCCACTGAAGTGGTACCTATTTATCTACATGCATTTGCAGGCTTTTGAACTGCTAGGTGGGAAGGAGCTGGAGTAAGTAACAGGAGCTCACCCTGTTATGCGGAACTCAGGTCTGGAACCTGGGCTGTCAGCTCTTCAGCTGACAAGCTCAGCTGTAAGCCCTATAGGGTAATATAATTTCATCAGGGGTTTGTTTTTTGCCCATCTGGGGCATAAACCCTGTCTGATGCCTAGGTCAAAGATCAAAATGTCACTTTTTCCAATAACTAACATATCAGGCCTTGTTTAAGATGAGTTCAAGAAGCAAAAGAAAAATGGTCTGCCACTGTCCTCTTTCTAGTAGAATCAAATCTCTTCCTCCCCTTCTCTCTCTTTTTTTTATCTTCGCTTCTGGGATTCCTTTTTTTAAAAAAAAAACATGAAGTATCAAAGGTGAACTCATTTTTTTTGTCTAACAATACAAAATACAAAAGTGCAAAGCACTTCTACTCTATAGCCAGGAGTCATTAGCAAGTTCCACTTTCCAGTCTCACTTTAATGAGCAGCTTGTAGAATTTATTTTTGGCACAGGAGAGTTGAGATGAAACTCTCCTATTCATGGGGGAACTCTTCTCTTTCCTCCAGAACTCCCGCCGCCTTGATCAAAACACACAATGTAGAATTGAAGCCCAATAAAATGGTAAGTTGAGTCAAATGCTAGCTTGTGACCAGCTCATGCAGGGTTGGAGGGATGCAATGTAGAGTTTAAAAAACATAAAGACTTGTGTCTCTCTCTGTGTGATACAGTATTTCATTCACTCAAACTGATTATCATAGAATTACAAAGCAAAACCAAACAAGGTATCAAGGGAAACAGGGCGAGATCTGCTATTTATGCAGTCAAGGCAGTATTATGAAAGCAGATAGAGGAAACTGGTGCCTGAATGGTACACTAAGAACAATGGCTTGGAATAATGGGAGTTGTAGTCCCAGACTGCAGATGATACCACTCTAATGGCAGAAAGTGAAGAGGAACTAAAGAGCCTCTTGATGCGGGTGAAGAAGGAGAGTGCAAAAGTTGGCTTGAAATTCAATATTAAGAAAACCAAGATCATGGCATCTGGCCCTCTCAAGTCCTGGCAAATAGATGGGGAAGAAATGGAGGTAGTGACAGATTTTATCTTCCTGGGCTCCAAGATCACCACAGATGGGGACTGCAGCCAAGAAATTAAAAGATGCTTGCTCCTGGGGAGGAAAGCTATGGCAAATTTAGACAGCATACTAAAAAGCAGAGACATCACCCTGCCAACAAAAGGACGTATAGTCAAGGCCATGGTTTTCCCAGTTGCAATGTATGGCTGTGAAAGTTGGACCATAAGAAAGGCTGAGCGCAAAAGAATTGAGGCCTTTGAACTATGGTGCTGGAGAAGACTCCTGCGAGTCCCTTGGACTGCAAGGCGATCAAACTGGTCAGTCCTAAAGGGGATCAACCCTGACTGCTCCTTAGAAGGCCAGATCCTGAAGTTGAAACTCAAGTACTTTGGCCACCTAATGAGAAGGAAGGACTCACTGGAGAAGAGCCTAATGCTGGGAAAGATTGAGGGCAATAGAAGAAGGGGACAACAGAGAATGAGGTGGCTGGATGGAGTCACTGAAGCAGTAGGCATGAGCTTAAATGGACTCCAGAAGATGGTAGAGGATAGGAGCAACGTTGTCCATGGGGTCGTGATGGGTCGGACACGACTTCGCAACTAACAAGTCCCAGACTTTTGGGAAATTGCATATTGCATGCAAACATCTGAATCATGAAGGCAGCTGTAGAGTATGCAATTTTCCTTAGATTATTTCCTTTCTTGACTGCCTCTTTAACCTTTTTGACATATTAAAATTTTCTGTAGCTAGTTGTGCAGCTATATTGACTTTTTCTTCTTAATAGGTTTGTTTGTGGAGGGGAAAAGAAAAGGAAATGGTGAAAAAGCATGGGTGAATTCCTGTTAAATCTCACTAATGAGGCAAGATGATTGCATAATAAAAACCTGGAATTACTATAAAGGCGTTGCACTCACGTGTGACAAAATCATGAGAACTAACATCAATGTATATACACTGGAGTTTGCATCTTCCACAGTGGAGGTGGCACAGACAAGAATAAATTGTAAGTTGCACACTGCAACTTGTATTTTTAATCCCCCGCCCTCCAGACACACTCATAAACACTTTTTTTTACTTTTAGTTTGCCTGTAGCACTGGGAGGTAGTCACTGAATGCAGTAAAATTTGCTTTGACAAGCGTGACTCTAAGAAAAATTGTAGACAGAGGAAGGTAAAATACAAAGAATTGAAAACATTTCTAATCCAATCTGTAATGTTGCCTGCTTGTATATAATAAAATCACTAAAAAACAGACAAAAAAAGAGGGGGAGGAGCAACTACTTATTGGTGTGAGTTATTATTTTGGGATACTGTCCATGTTCTCTACACTCTGCTGTGTAATTGTGAATTCCTTCATTCCTTCCTAACTACTGCAAAAACATCACTTTGATATTTCTGCACTTAAGGAGATATGTATACTAGAGAATCACCATACTGCAGTAGTGAAAGTGCTGGACTATGAAAGGTGAGATCCAGGTTTTAGCTTACCCTGTTCTAGAAGTACACTGGATGCACTACAGACTTGTCATTCTCTCAGTCTAGCCTACCTCACAGGATTGTTTTGTATGGAACTAGGAAGGAGCCCTATATGTGCTGTCTTGAGTTCCAGAATGAAAGGTGGGATGTAAGTCTAATAAATATCAGCATAAACTATTAGCCTAGGTAGAAATAGTTCTGGCCTCCACTTCAGATGGTCAATCACCTATTTAATAGAGTATTACTAGAAAGCCAAAAGCTTCAACAATATTGGCTTTAAAGAAAAGAAGAGAACCTCTAACTTTTACCTCCGTTTTTGAAGTGATTGTAGTGACATGTGTTCTTTTCTTGCCAGCTGCTTCGGGAAATACATCACAGAGGCCGATGTTTTCTTAGCAGTCATGGGTTGTGAACAGAAATGTTGTGAAAAGGAGGGGCTGGGAAAGAGAGCAGGCACTTGGTGTTCACACCATCCAGCAGTTGGCAAACAAAGGGGATGCTGTGAACCACTTCTTACAGGAGAGCTTCAAGTGCTAAGTGGGAGTACCAAGTGCAAAGGTGGCTGACAGCCGTTTTGTGTTAAAGATTGAAAAAGAAATAGAATACATTTATGAAAAGCTATTTAAACTGATGCTTTGCCACCAAATTTATCCATGCTGGAGAAAAACAAAAAAGCCAAATCTACATCTTAATTAGACCCGTCAAAATTTCACAAACAAGCAGCTTTCCAACTTCTCTAAGTTTCCAGGTTTGACAAGTTAAGAGATTATATTGGGCATTTTGATTTTCAATAAAGGGAGTTATAACTCCACACATCCACAAGGACCTGGTTGGGGAGGGCAGTTATAAAGTATCAAGCATCGATAAATAGTGTTCTTTGAGTCTAAGTCTCAAAGTTTGAGTTTCTGGAGTTTCAAAAAGACACACATCTGCAAACATATACACGTATATTCAGTATTTTCTTATAAAGAATGCTATTCTGTTTTGTATTTACTAGGACTATGCAATCAAGGCAAAATGTTTATGATTCCTTTATTTATTTATTCATCACATTTCTACATTGCCCATATCACCTAAGTGACTCTAGGCGATTTACAATAAAATATTTTTTATTTAATTTTTCTATGATCACATATGCAGAATTATGTTTCAGAAGATTTGAAGCTACCAGTTCAGATACAAACACCCATTCCCAAAGGTGCATATCTACACATTCCTATGAGTTAGACATGTTCTTCATATAGAGTCAAATAACCTCTGCTGGAAAGAGAAACACTTTAAAACTAAGGGCCACCCTGGAATAATGGTATGGATAGAGTATAGAAGAGTGAACATTTGATTAAAACTGAGAAGCCCTGGTGATTGTTACAGGTGGAATGTCTGTTTCAAGGTGACCCTATTATAATAACAAGTCTAACAAAGGGTTTGTGTTAGGATTTTAATTTTTGCTTTTTGGTACTGTGTTACTGTCTCATTATTATTTCATTGTCTTTAATTTTCTGTGTAAGATACAAAGCTGGGATTTTATGTAAACTTTCTTTTATGCACAAATCAGACAAGTGCATGAAAATATAATTTGTAATGCTATGATGTGAAATAATAATGTTTGCAGAATTTCTTCTAAAATCCTACCAGAATGCCCTCCATAGTCTGACTAAAGTTTTATATTTTTAAAAGTTTTTAGGTTCCCCCCTCTCCCTATTACAGTGGCTTTTTAAACTGTCTGTGATCTGAACATCTCTGTATTTTACCTCATTTGCCATTAACTTTTTATATTTTGATATTTATAGTAAAAAGGAGTATGTATTAAAAAAAAAAGTTCATTCTCTTTATCTCTTGTAAGATTTGTCCATTTCTCAGTCCTTTAGCTTCTATGCTACATGGCCAGAATATGGCATTATAGAAACTATTTCATTTCCTGCATGTTCATGTTTTAATTGCTAGATAGCCAGCATAGGTTGTGATACTCTCTCTCTTTCAAACACTGACATAAGGGGAAACAGGTTAGCTAAGAAGTCCCCTGGAGATAGATGGGGTTATTACTTTAAAACATTGTCCCATAGCAGTAGGTGTCTTCTCCAGTGCTTCCTAATTTTATTCCTTGAAATTACAGAGTGGCCATACCTTCCAAAGGTTCTGTGCAATGACCTCCCAAAGTCTGGTCATGTTTTTGAGATAACTTACTGAAAATGTTTTCTGGACACACAGGGCTGTAGCTTTTAGCAACATCCATAGGGCTACAACTCTCCCAACCTTCTTGTAAAACTTGTAAATCCCTGACTCATTGTGATAATTTTGTATACCTGTGTTGTTAAAATTTCTGCTTTTTCTTTAGCCATTTGGTGAACATGCATGCCTAGAAGATCTAAAGAGGGCCTCAAAGCAGCCATGCTAAACTTAGAGTGTCTTATCAAATTATTTAAACAGCCCTAATAATTAAGAAACCGTTTCAATCATCTGAGGTTTTATAGCATCATGCTTATCATTAAGAGAACAAGGACAGATCCAAAAAACACATTTCCTTCCTGTCACCAGAAAGATTCTTTAAGTACATGGAACACAATTCAAACATCGAGACATAATTATTAATGTTATAAGCAGGTCTCTGTTCTAATAAAAAATACACAGATTGCTGTTTTAAACACAAAGAATCCAGAACAGTTGCGTCTTGATTCAGGAAATGGAACTTATGTTCAAAAACAGCTTAATTTCCTGAATTTACAACATAGTGGGAATATTATGGTTCTGCAAATGTTGTACAACAACTTTCTATAGACCCAGCTAATTTTACCAGTAATGGACATTTAGTTTATTTTTCATGTATTAAAAATATTTTTCCATTTTTATTCAGATCTCAGAGCAAGAGAGTTGTAATTCAATTTTAAGAGACAAGTTATCTAGCCTTTTATAAAACAAACTGTTTCTAATATTGTCACTGACATTAAGTGAGGTAAATCTTTAGGAGAGTCTTTCATTTTCTCTTTTCTCTTTTCTCTTTTTATATCCAATCTGTCTCCTATTGAAGTTGAAGTTGCTTTTGAAATAATAACAGTAGCTTTAGGGTTTGTCTCACTTAAAAACCCTGAACTATCATCAAGTCTACTATGGAGCCTTTGGTAAGTCATTTATATTCAGTCTACCTATCTCACAGAGTTGTTCAAATGATACAATGAAGTAAGCCTTGTTTGTTATCCTGCTGAAAATATGTCAAACAAATAGAATTCTTTTTGGTTGGGGCAAGAACAAGGATGATAGCATTTGCCAGTCTTTGATGATATCAAAGTTATTCCACATTCTCTATAATTCCTCCCAAGTCTATAATTCCATTATTTTTGGATATATAGAACCAGATGAGTTTGAGCGGCACTAGTCCATAGGCATAAATCAAAAGCACAGCACACAATGTATCTTCAGGCTATTGCATACTTGGTCATTCCAACAAAAATATTAATTTACAGAAACCTGTAGAATTTTTTAACAGGTAAACAAAATAATATTGATTATCACCAAATTTTCAAAGGAAAAACTATTTTGGAGGTCACACACATTCTAACCCTCAGCTTACTGTAGGATCTTGCAAATGAGTATCTTTGACTGATGGCCATGCTTGGAGTCTCTGCTTAAGGACTTCCAATGAAAGAATGTCCATCATTACTCATGTCAATCAGTTCCACAGTTAGGAAAAGAAAGTTATAAATATTTGGGAATCGTGAAAGTTTCCAATTTAGTACAGAATAAAGTCAAAGAAAATGCTTCTACCAAATATATTAAATGGGTGTGGAAAATTTTCAAATCAAAGTTAAGTGGTGGTAACATAATTAAAGCAACTAATATCTGGGCAGTTCCTGTTATTGGATATACAGCAGGAATAGTTGACTGACCCCAGATGGAATTTGATAACTTGGATCACAAGACAAAAAAAAACCCCTAATAATAATGCATCATACTTGGCACCCAGAAAGTGATATTGATTGGCTGTATTTGCCAAGAGCCAAAAGATGTAAGGACTCCTACAGGTGAAATAAACCATGAGGGAAGAAAAGTATGGCTTATTGACTACATTAAGAAAAACCAGGAAAGTTTGCTGAAGGAACTAAATCAAGGAAAGCTCTTGAAAACAACAAAGAAAAGCTGAATATAGAAAATAAACAATTGAAAACCAATTTGTTAATTGGAGGAACAAGCCAATGCGTGGTGAATATTTGAGGAATATAGAAGGAAAAGCTGATAAAAAAACTCACATGAAGTTAGTTAATATCTGTATTATTAAAGAAAGGAATTGAAAACTTTATTTCAGAGCCTCAAAACAAACTTTGCCAACTAACTGCATGAAGGCAAAAAATCCAATATGTAACAAACAACAGCAAACGTCACCTTTGAAGTGATAAGGATGAAATAATTTACTATATGATCAGTGGCTGCAGCAAAATTTCACAAACTGATAAAAAGCAGCGTCATGACTGAGTTGCCAGAATTATTCATTGGAAACTTTCCCAGAACTTTAAATTTGAGCATAGCAAAAACAACTGGGTTGATCAAGTTGAGAAGGTTTTGCAAAATGAGCAGGTTAAGATCTTATGGGACTAAGATCCAAAAAGTCAGGCATCTTGTTCACAACATTCCTGTCATAACAGTTTTTGAAAAGAAGAAAGTCTGATTCATTGATGTTGCTATACCAGGTGATGCTAGGACTGTGGAAAAACAATTGGAAAAAAGTGTAGAATACTAGGACATGTAGATTGAAGTTGAACACTTATGGAAAAAAGCAATCTGTTGCTATACCAATTGTGATTGGAGCCCTTGGAGCGATACCTAAAGTACTTCCTCAATATCTGGAAATATTGAATTGACCTGTTCTGAACCCCCTAATTTTACAGAAAGACACCCAGCTTGGGAATGCCTATATTCTTAGATGCTGGCTTAATAATTCTTAGCTCCTTGGTTAGATTTGAATTATTAAGTTTCCAACAGTCTTAGACTGTGAATCTAATTGTAGATTACCCACACATAATAATAAACAATGAATACCATAAAGGCTTACTGTATACTGGAGGGACCAATCATAATAATACAATTTTGGTTAAGAAACAAAACAAAACAAAAAGCTGGTACAGCTCTAATAAAATATAATTCCCCTGATTTTTTTTTTTGAGCATTGCTTTCTAATGAGTCAATGGGATATGCCATATTCTATTTGAGACCACAAATGAGAGAAAAGGAGAAAGGAAGAGACAATTCCGTGTGGCTTTTGACATCAAAAATACAAGGAAGAGAAGAATTCAAAGGAATCTACTGAGACCTGGCATTTGGGACACTGCATTACAAAGGAGATGATCCAGTCAACATTTCCCGCAAATCCTATTCAATAGAGTTAAGCTGAGCATTAAACGAGTTAATTGGATGGAAACTGAATGGACCACATGTGGAGAAGTTACTGTCTGGAGTCCTGAGATATAGCAAGTGCTGCAACCCAGCACTCTTCCAAGCTTCCTCATCCAGAACTTTGGTTCTGACTTTTCAATGACAGTTTGGTTTTCAGATAGGACAAGTGTAAGCAACTCCACCCATCTCACTGTCAGACAGTCCTTCTTGGCTTTTTCTATAGATATCACTGAGAATTTAATATGACCCCAAAACTCTTGAACATTGGTTATACTAAAAATGAAGCGTTTCATGGGAATAGCCTAGGAATTTTGTTCTAAGAGATATCTGAACTTTGCTATTGTAGAGTAAGGAGGATGACTTTGATGGAAATATACAGGAACTCTTACATAGACAAAAGGGGATGAAACATTTTGAAAGTTCAGAATGAGATAACATTTGGAAGCAGCTCAGACAGACATTTCCCTAAATTTACTGAAGTATAAGAAGGTGGAAGAGATACAGAGTAATCAGATTCGCAAGATTCTATTATATAGCCAATCTCAATAAAAGTAATTTTAGCCTTAATGTGAAGGTGATCTCCTAGTCTGGTCTACATAGTGGGCTGACAACTACAAAGAGAGATATATTTGCTGCCCTTCAGGCTTTTTCTTATCTTGAGGATCCTGCTGTAGGTAGAAATAGTCTTAACTTTCCTAAAGAACACAGTTGTCTCAATTGATACTGTAAATGGAAATGTAATATATGATCAGGCAGACTTGAAACATTTTATGGCCATGATGATAATGCTGAATCTCTATTACATTGCACTGTATCCAGGCATATGGAATGTCAGTTATCACTGTAGCTGAATAGTTGACTGTGTGCTTTGCACACAGTCTGGTTTTCCCAGATAGAATAAGTCTTTGCTGTCACTTGGTGCTCACCTGCAGCCCAGAAAGATTTTGCCTTCCCAGGAAGCCTTGAACTTAATAGAACTGAACTACCATGTTTCCCCGAAAATAAGACCAGGTCTTATATTATTTTTTGCCTCCAAAAGAGACACTAGGTCTTATTTTGGGGGGATGTCTTATTTTACCCCCACACACACTTGTCTCGCCTTGCCACGGCGAACCTCATGGCTGTCGCCCCACTTCTTCTGCAGCCACTTTTGCCTGTTCGCAGCAGGATGCTGGGTCATGCATCATGTGCACCAATGCTTCTGCCATGAGGCTTGGCAGATTCTCCCGATCTACCCCCCATGCCACCTGCTTTCCAGCTCCATTGCATTTCTCCGCTGCCGCAGAGCTGGAGAGCTTGCTGCACCACCACCCAGATGCCCTTGCTTCCCCCAAGCATTTCTTCGCTAACTTGATTTCCAGCTCCATCATGTTTATACATCGCGTTTCTCCGCCACCGCTTGCAGGAAAGCAAAAGACTAAAAAAAAAAAGTTCAATCAAACCTTCCAACTTCACAAGATTTTTTTTTTCATGAGAAGTTGGAAGGTTTGATTGAACTTTTTTTTTTTAGTCCCACAAACTTCTTTTGTTTCCCTGCATGTGGCAGCAGAGAAACGCGATGGAGAAATGTGATGGAGAAATGCGATGGAGCTAGAAATCAGGTTAGCGAAGAAATGCTTGGGGGAAGCGAGGGCATCTAGGCAGTGGTGCGGCAAGCTCTCCAGCTCTGCAGCGGTGGAAAAATGCATCAGAGCTGGAAAGCAGGTGGCAAGACAACCCCCCACAAGGGTGGCAGGCATTGAAATGGGCCTATCTCTCTTCAGAAGCTACCCAGGCCCGCTGGAGGGAAGGCTGGCATCTACTGAAATGTGGCAGCAGTCTGGCTCTGGCAGGGAAGGGGCAGCTGCCATGGGTGCTGCAGGTAGGATGCCTGCTCACTTTAGCACCCTCCCTGACTCTCCGGGGCTCCACCTGCTGGTTCAGTGGCTGTGTGGGCAGAGCTGCGAAGGGGGCCGGGGGCCAAAAGCGCCAGCAGTCTGGCCCAGAAGGGGAGTGAAAGGGAAGAGGTGGGCAGGTGGGCCAGGCCTTAACTAGGGCTTATTTTGGGGGTAGGTCTTATTTTCAGGGAAACACGGTCCGGCACAGTAAAAGAACAACAGCTCACTTCGCAACCTATATGCAGAGAGGTCTTAAGATATGAACTGCAAAATCCTACATTGAAGCATCAGTCCCTGAATTTATTGATTTGCAGCTGTTCCCTGAAGGCCATTTGTAGGAATAACTATCATAATTCTGGTTACCCTCTCTTAAAAGCAACAACTCAGTTAGAAAATATTGAGAGAAGACCCTCCAGACTTAATCATATTTTAAAGTCATGCTTGCCTCTCAGCATTACTAAAGTGGTGCTATAATTCAGCACAGCTCAGCTCTAACCGGCAGCATTGTTAGTTGAAAGGCAAAATATTGGGGAATGTTAGAATAAACAATCAACAGGAGGAGTCAATGATTTAAACTGGAATATTTCTTGCCAAGCTTAATTTTATACTTATGATACTCTTGGCTCAGTCATGGATTTTATCTAGTCTGATCTTCCAATCTTTTCATACTATAGTGCCCTCCTTTGACTTTACATACATACCAAGCACAAGCACCTGTTATAGAGGAAAAGTTAAAAAAAAACTGTGGAAAAGCTGCTTTCTACAAAACCTTCTGATTATGGTGTTGTTAAAGATAATCATTTAGGAAGGGTTTTCTGCAAGGCAATGGAATGAGGAAGCAGTGGACCTCCAAATACTTAGTTTCTGTTACCTGTGATGATTACCAGGCTGGCAAAAATGAGGGAAGTTGGGAATTTCAACAACATCTGGAGAAGAAGTACAAATTCTGAAATTCTTTTACACTGAAGCCAACAGTAGACCATTTAGGTAGCAATCACTTCTTTTCCAGATGTGACGCCCTAAGAAGGTTTTCAATAAATATGCCAGAAACAAACCTGGAGTCTTTCTGAAGAAAGGTTTCTGTTTTAGTACAGAGTTATGTCTTTTGTTTTCCAGTTTTGGTGAAGTGAAAGAGCGTGCGTATAACATACAAGCATACACACTTTTTCGTAGATATATTTTAATATTTCAGCTGAGAGTGCAATAACAAAATCCAGGCAAGAGTCCCAATCTGTAAAGTACTTCAAGATATGAACATTTGGATGATCTGCTTAAAAATGGTAATAAAACAAAATTCTTTGACATGCTTCCAGAATATTAGATAAACTATGGTAAAAGCTCTGTATGCCCATGTTCAGCTTATAAGAGATTGTGATTCTCACTTTTAAAACAGGATCCTGGGCTAGCTGTTAGCCTAAATACTAACAGGCCCCTTTATGCTCAGTATTCAACTAAAACAATTCAATTTGTGACCTGCACCCAAACAGATTTCAGACAGCAATTGCTTGTATATAAAACTGGCATGGGAAAAGCTTGGCTACGAATGGTAAGAGTCATAGTCTCACACTCTGGTAGGTGTTGCTGGGAAAAGCTGAAGATAGACCTGCTAAATTGGGCACCACAAATGAGAATTAAGAAGAAGCCTCTTTGAGCAAATAAATGACTATGCAGGAAAGGCCCCAAGCTAGGATAGCTAAACCAGAGGCACAATGCAGTTAGGGAGAAATGAGATAAACCCCTGATGGGAGGTTAACAAGGCTGACAATAAGCCCAACAGACAAGATCATCTATTACACAATTAGCTGCCCGAATCCATGCTGTGAACAGGCAGTAAACAGCTGACAGGGGGAATGACAGGGATTGGAGTGGAACAGAAAGTTGGATTTTTTTTCTGCTTGCGGAACATGAAGAACCTTTGGGGCTGAATTGGGATTTTTAAAGTCCAAATCTTTCCAAAAGAACCAAAACAAGGAGCAGATTTTACAAAAGTAACAGTAAGGGAAAGAGGCTTTATTTACATACATGCATACATAGAATTTATTCCCACATGGCATTCAACATGGATAAAACAAACTTGTTTTAATGTTTTAAAATGTCATTAAAAGCAGATAAAATCACTATTAAGCTAATTAAAATGTCAAAGACCTTGCTAAACTCTCAACACTTTTCCTAAAAAGAGAGAGTTTGTGGCCTGAGCATAAGTCCTGGAAGAGCATATTCTTGGGAATATCATAAGAGAAAACTCTCTGCTATGTGTGTGATAGATGGACCTTGAAAAATTAAAGGTCCAAAATGGGGATTTTTCTACATACTCGTATTGAGATCAAACTTCCATCAGATAACCAAGCCTAAATCTATTTAGGGTTTTTGAAGATAAAAAAGCATACCTTAATTTACTATATGCCAAGAAAAAATGGACAGCTACTGCAAGTGTCTCAAGCAAGACGCAATACACCATCACCTTTCTATAGTACATGGCTATGAGTTTAAGAAGGGGAGTTGGAGAAAAAGGCAGATGAGGAAAAAGATGCCTATTCTCTTTTATCACAACTCACCTCCACATGTGCTCCTCGACATTTTGGTCCTTTGTTTTGTCTACACCCTATTAGGAATCTTATAATGGTTTGGGCTTTTTAGCTTAGGAAGAAAAGGCAAGGAAGGAAGGAAGGACGTGATAGAGATATATACAATTATATGGTGTAGAGCATGTAGCTAAAGAAACCGAAACTGGAATTATAGGAAATATAGGGCAGATCACTTGGTTTTTCAGAGAAGGCAAAGGGAAACTATGCGATTTTGCCTCAATTACACATAGTGACATTCACTGGCTATTGGAGGAAAAGACTATTAATGATTGCACACAGACTCATGAATGCCTCATGAATTAAGAGCTATCACATTTTGAATATCAGTTGCAGAGGAACATAAGCAGGAATGTGCTATTTCTCTCATAACCCAGAGGCCAGTCTCTTCATAGTGCTCTAGATTAGAATAGTGCTCTAAATTAGATGTCTCCAATCCCCTCGAGATAGCAGGAGCAACTGGACTTGTGAGAAAGTGATCCAGACGTTCCAGAAAGAAAAGATATTGGTTTGCTCCTCAATATCTCTCTAGCCAGCTAAGAAGCCCGGCTCTGCCTTTTGTCAGGAGAGTGGGCACACTTCAAAACAAAGCATTGAAGTACAATTCTCTACTGTTTCTGTGTGCTTAGACTGCTTTTGTATGCAAGGTCAAATGCATTTTTGGAAATAAAGGTGTGTAGAGCTGGGGCTTTCCTTTGCAGTGAAAGTTCCCTTGTATAGTTCTTTGTTAATTAAAGAATTGAAACACAAAAAGTGGGTAGGTCATAAAGCCTAAGAGGCACCAAGGAAAGCATCTGTGGGATGTGTGTTAGCGACCCAGTAGATAGATCTTGATCAATTTCATAAATAACTGTTTTGTCATTGTTCTGTTTTGTTTTGTATTAGAGCTATTGACCCCTTCCTTCTGCTTTCTTCTGCATGAAGAACAGAGCCAGGAGGCACACATAAATGAAACAACGTGCATATTTTAAAAGCATTGCACAGCAGAAGGTATGTTTGGATTTCCATTGTACTGTATGAGAATGAATTAAAGGAGACAACCGAAAACTCATCACTGATGTGAGATGATAGTGGCTACCACCTTAAGTGGATTACACACATTCGGTGTGGAGCACCAGCTTCAGTGTACCTTCAGAGATACAGTAATATAATATTGAATGCAAGGGCCAATCTGAAGGCTTCCAAAGGGCACCTTGTTGGTCAAAGTGAAAAAATAATTATGGAAAAAGGCCTTTAACTTGATCCTTATGTGTGACTTTGTAGTAGCCCAACAGTATGGCTACAATCACAGAAGGAGTAACAACTTGATAAAGGCAAAGCTAGATAGAAAATCCATGTTCAGAAGCCATGTTTTTGGGATACTACACCTTGGGAAATAGCAATAGCAATAGCACTTAGACTTATATGCTTTACAGCCCTCTAAGCGGTTTACAGAGTCAGCGTTTTGCTCACAACTATATGGGTCCTCATTTTACAGACCTCAGAAGAAATGAAGGCTGAATCAACCTTGAGCTGGTTACAATCGAACTGCTGGCAGTTGGCAGAATTAGCCTGCATTACTGCATTCTAACCACTGCACCACCACGGCTCTTTAGATTTATAGTTGCCTTCATGCCTTCAATGTAAGCTAGGTTTTCTCATGAGCTTTGCTCAATTTCAGTTTTTGGATAAGTTACCCCTTTTTACTGAAGGATTGGGGGATACTAAAATTGTTCTGCTGGTATTAGCTGATGTTTGGCTGCTTTAAACTTTGAAGGCTGGGTATTGTAATATATATGCTGTACTTATTATTGTGTGTGAATGTTTTAAATGTACTCACATTGCTTAAGACTTGTAACACACCTGAAGTATTACAGACAGAGCAGCTAGTAATGGAACCCATGAAGTGAAACAATCCATTTCTAAGTGGCAATTCTGCAGCTGGCTGAAAATGTCAATGCACACAAGAGGATCCACGTGCTGTTTAGGTCTGCTATCAGTGTAGGCGTACGCAGACGCAGATACACACAGAGAGATACTCTTCATCCAATTTCCTTACTCAGCCATGAGCATTTTGGAAACAGATGCATATGGGGAAGGTGGGGGGGGGGATTGGAATTGCCCTACATCGTTTCCTTGGCATTGAGCCACTGTCTGAACGGCAGCTTTGCAAAGGGCAGATTGCCAAGGTAGCAACCGCATGAGCACAGCAGGGCAGTAGCACAGCCAAGTCTCAAGTGCTACTTCTTTATTTAAGCTCCCTGCTTCTCTTGAATGCATCTTCATTGCACACCAAAGTGCAAGGAATGGCCCTTGCAAATGGGTTCAGGGCATGCATCATCTCCTGTCTAGACTAGAGAAACAGGTCAGTCAGAGCACACCTCAGTCTGTGTGATCTGCCAGCAACGCCCCAGGGTTTCACACAGGAAGGAGGTTTTTCCCTTCATCAATCCTGTCAACAGACAATGCCAGGAAGGAAATCATTATACAACATATATATCATTATGTTTTTCAGTGCAAACTGTGCCTCTTTCTAAATAGACAAATTTGAAGAATTTGGAGAATGTACCAGCAGCTGAAACCTGTGACTCAGGTTACCCAAACTTCAGCTTTAGCTGGATCTATTTGGAAAGTTAACGTCCCCCTTTTTCTCTCTGTTGCTCCCTAGCTTTGTATTTTCTATATGTATCTTACTCTTTGTTATAGCTGTGTTTTATATAGTATTTTGATTTTTAAGGAAAAAACTAAGGATCTCAAGGATAGAGATTGTGAATGTGAAGGATGCCCAGCTTTAGCTGTGCCATTGGAAAAAAGAGGGGATCTGGTCAACCTAGCTAGGCTCCCTAACCTCCTCCATCTCTCCAATTTTTTTCTAGTTAAACTACATGGCTCAGGCTGGTTCAAACAAGAAGGGTGCCCCAGTTATTTGCTGACTCCTAGTCTTTGAGCTAGCTATGATTCCCAAATATAATGGATTTCCATTTATTTATTCTCAGAAGCAGTTTTGGAGTCAGCCATCTGCTTAAGGAAAAGCAAATGTCAAAGAACATAGTGTATATTCCTGTCATTTTGCTATGTTCTCTTTAGGGAAAACCTTTATGCCAAATAAGCAAGTCAGATCATTTGGTATGTTACATAGCTGAAAAAGAAGTTTGCAAACAGTTTGTCCTGCGAAGCCTTTCCTAAACTATGTTTTTCACCCAGTTTATGAATTTGACATTGGGATGTGATTCTTTTCAGCACAAGTGAGATTTCACAAAGTAGGACATACACTGGATCCAATGTCCTCAACACCCATCTATCAATAGTAGAACTCAGGTTCATGGAAAGACTGGTACTAAGCTCAAGAGGATTTCAATTCCAATTTGGGGTAATCAATATCCAGGGATTCTTGATCATAGGTGGGCCTAGGAATATCCTGTGCAGCATAGAATTCTATTATGTTGCTTCCCTATTCAGGTGGGAGCCCCCTTTTTATTTATTTCTTGTTTTTTTAGTTAATTAAAAAAAAGAAAAAAGCTAAACATAAAGGCAATAGCAACAGCACTTAGACTTATATACTGCTTCATAGTGCTTTAGTTTACAGCACTCTGTAATTGGTTTACAGAGTTTATAGCATATTGCCCCCAATAATTTGGGTCCTCTTTTTACTGACCTCGGGAAGATGGAAGACTGACTCAACCTTGAGTTGGTCAGAATCAAACTCCTGGTAGTGGGCAGAATCAGCCTGCAATACTACATTCTAACCACTGCACCACCATAATGATGAAAATACAATATCTTTTAAAAAAATAGTGAGATGAGTCCTTCCATTTTCCACCTTCCAATTTGGAACCCACAAAAGGGAAGGTGAATTGAGGAAAGAGTATTTCTCAGAAATTCTAGTAAGAACCTTGTAAAGCTGGAATGGCTTACTTGGAACAGCAACTAGAGAGCATCAGTGAGTAAATAGGACATCATATCCAGACTCCAAAATATCTCTATGGTCATAAAGACATAGAAGTCTAGTGCCTGGAAGACTCATGAAGTCATCAGTAGCACAATTAATTGATTAATTTTTTTATTTATCAAATTTGTACACTGCCCATCTCTCCTAAGCGACTCTGTGTGGTTTAGAAACAGCATCATAAAGTAAAAAAAGTGATTAAAAAGTGTTGGAAGATTTACTCTGACAAAACTCCCATATTCTCATCCCCATTAGAAAAACATGCAGACACACTTTTTTTCTCTGTAAAAGCCCTTTTTCTGAAATCCTGGGCATACCACCAAGAACAATGGGAAAACTCAGATAGCAAAGCCATCAAGAACTACCTGCCCTGCCCCTGATGGGATTAACTCCCAAAATAGAATCAGGACAGAGGGAACATCCCTGAGGAGAACTACCTGCCCTGCCCCTGACAGGATTAAGCCCCCAAAAATAGAAACCGGACAAAGGAGATACCACTTAGGACAAAGAAAAGAACATCAAGCAACCATTAAAAACACAAAAGAAAGAGCCAACCCAGCCACAGCCCCAGGGTAGAAAAAGCATATAAAAAGCCACACATGGGACCAGGGGGACACCTTGCAAGGCAGGAACGCTGAAGTCACTTCTCTGTCACTTTATTGCCTTCCTGTAATAAAGACCTGCTTTGCGGTAGCTGCTATCCTCAAATTTCTTCATCGTCGGCTTTTCCCAGCTGGAAAACGAACCGGGAAATTCTTCTGACAATTGGCAACCACGAAGGGACCCAGCTAACCCAGCTACCGGACGGAGCCCGGAGATCGCAAACCCAGCCGGCACAGACCTCTTTCCTCTGAGGGGGAGGATCCACGGACCCTGCACGGGAGGCACCAGGTAGTAAAGGGAGTTTTGAGTCTTGTGCTCAACAGCTACCGGAAAGCAGGTAAGTACTGCTAAAAAAATCAGTCTATTTGAGTCAAGAGAGAGAGAGAGTGTGAGAGTGGCTTCACCCTTGGACAGCAGCTGGATCTCATTTCCCTGTTTGACCTCTAGCCGCAAACTTGCCTGTTGCTAGCTCCTCCGAGCCGTGACAGGACAAGGAAAGCAAGGGGGGGTCATCAGGGGAGGGACCTTCTGTGTATAAGAGGGAGAAGCCGAGTGGGCTGAGAGTGGGGGTTGAGAAAAAAAATTTTTTTGTTTGTTTTGCCACTTCCTTTTCTTGTGAAAGCCCAAAAGCAAAGCCTAGTTCTGAAGGTGCCAGTACTCACTGCGTAGGGGGCAGCAGGTCCTTCCAGATCCACAAGGGGTCTGAAAACCGGTGGCAGAAAGGAGGTGTCAGTACTCACTGCCTTTCAAAAAGGTGGCAGGTCCTCCCGGACTCGCGAGGAGTCTGAAAACCGTGACAGATAGTTTCCAGGGAAGGAGGTAAGGGTACTTTGTCAGGGAACTGAAGTCCTCCCCGGACGCCTTTTCGTCCAAAAAACCGCAGTTTTTTTTCCTTTTTTGTACCTGACTGAGCCAAAGTGAGCCCCACATCTGAGAGGGAACATGGGAAGTGGCAGTTCAAAGGTGACAATTAGGACTCCCCTAGGAGATTTGCTCGAGGCATGGGATGATCGGCAGATGCCTGTCCTAGCCGGAATGAAGAAACGAAGAGCAAGAGAGAGATGCAAATATTGGGCTTCACTGAGGGATGACACGGGGAAACAGATTTGGCCAGAATGCGGTACCTTTGATTTTCACATTCTGAAAGCACTTAGGTCTAGAATTAAGCCCAGCCAAATACCTTACTGGTACTGCTGGGCAGAATTAGCGAGGTCTAAAGACCTCACTAAGGTTAGGGAGCAGACTAAGATAGAAGACCCGCCCCTAGATTCTCAGCCTGGGGCTGAGAATCTTAAACTATTAAGAAAACCAGTGCCGGGAAGGCAGAGGGGCCAACTAGAATATGTCTTGACACACACGCCATTTTCTGCTTCCGACCTCGTTATCTGAAAGCGAGACACCCCACCATTTAGGTCTGACCCCCAAACTGTAATCCGGACCATAAGATCTATAGTGGACAGCCATAACCCATCCTGGGGAGACATGACACAATTATTACATGTCTTTTTAACGAAAGACGAGCTACTGAAGCTGTTTGAGAAAACAGCGGAAATAGCTAAACGTCCCATCATTGTAGCACCGGGGCAAGTAGCCCCAACACTGGTGGCCTGGCCAATTAACCGACCGGACTGGGACTACAATGATGCAACTCATTGGGAAGAATACACCGGAGCAAAAGAAAATTTACTGGAAGCCCTAGAAGAGATAGGGAAAAAAACCCTTAAACTGGCATGAATTTCAGAGAACGACCCAGAGGGAGAAAGAAAACCCCGACGCCTTCTGGGTTCGCCTCACAGAGGCAGCTGTGACTTATGCCCACCTGGATCTCAGCTGCCCAAAAGACCAGAGAATTCTAGCCTCCGCATTTGTAGACCAATCAGCTGGTGACATCCGCGGCCATTTTCACCACATAGTATCAAACTGATCTACACTAGAGATAGCTGAACTACGAAGAATAGCCAATTACATCTATGACCAGAGAGAGAGATTGCAGGAGAAGGAAAAAGAGAAAAAAGAGGAAGATAAGGAAAGAGAAAGGGAGAGGAGAAGGAGGATAGAGAGGAAGGAGGAGCTGCAAGCTTTTGCTGCCCTGCATAGGAACCCTAGACAAACCAACCACCAACCTCCTAAGCACAGGCTAACATGCTGGCGATGCATTAAAGAGGGAACAACTGGGATGAAATGCACACACTGCCACAGATGCGGGGAGGAGGGCCACTTCAAACGGAAATGTGGGGAAAACAAGACACAACACCAGTACCAGGAAAACCACCTTAGCCCCTTTTCCTAGGGACCCTCAGCCCCAATACAGAGATAGGTGGACCTCCGGGTCACCTCAATGGGAACCAAACACCGGAGATCCACATGCCATGTGACTAGATGAAGGACAAACTGACTTCAAAGCTACCTTCACCGGCCTCAGCATTCACTTAAGGACAGGCCCTGAAGGAGAACCCATGCTTGACATTACCATAGGAGGAAGACAATACAGCTGCTTGATAGACACAGGAGCTACAGCATCTCTCATCACAACTGCCTCCTTCAAGGGAGCAGTAACACCGGGAGCTACTGACAATATAATGGGGTACGGGAAAAAATTATTCCTGTGGAATTTACCAAAGATATCCCGGTAGAAATAGGTCCCCTCTCCCTGACTCATACCTTCACAGTGTGCCCACAATCTCCTTTATCACTTTTGGGCAGAGACTTACTTTGCAAATTGGGAGCCACCATAACCTGCAGCCAAACGGGACTAACCCTAGATATCCCAACAAAACGCCTGCAGCTGGTTGTAGTAAGCAGGGAACACTTACACGATGATCTGCGTTCTTTGCCATCCTCCCTTTGGGGATGGGATAACACTGAAGTCGGATTTCTTAAAGGGGCCACACCAGTAATAATCCAAGTTAAAGATGGCCCCCCTCCATGCATTCCACAATACAAGATCCCAGCCAAAGCTGTCAAACCTATTAGGAAACTGATAGAGGCATATCTAGCGCAGGGAGTTCTCAAGAAATGCACCTCCCCTTGCAACACACCCATTTTTCCTGTAAAGAAGTCTAAGGTAGACAGCGAAGGAAACCCAATCTTCAGATTTGTTCACGACCTACGCCTGGTGAACAACTATGTGATCCCATGAGCCCCCATCGTTCCAAACCCAGCCACCATTATCACTGAAGTCCCAGCCTCAGCAACCCATTTCTCAGTTATTGACCTCTGCTCAGCTTTCTTCAGCATTCCTGTAGACCCCTCTTCCCAATACCTCTTCGCCTTCACCTGGGAAGACCAACAATACACCTGGACTCGCTTGCCACAGGGCTACACAGGATCCCCAATCCCTTAGCCTAGATAGGGGGGATATGGTTCTCTCTGCTTATCTTACAGCCCTACACAAGAGACTACACACCTTGTGGAGAGAAAGTGCCCTGACACAGACCCTGCCCTTGGAAGAAGCCCTGCATTCCTTCGAACCAGGAGATTGGGTGTAGATCAAGTTCTTCACAAGGACCTCACCCCTTCAACCCAGGTGGCTAGGACCCTTCCAGATCCTGCTGACCATGCACACAGCCATCAAAGTAGCAGAGAAGGATTCCTGGATCCACTGGACCCACGTCAAGCCAGCTGTGGTGGACCTAAGCCCAGCCACAACCACAACACCTGCAGTCCCGCCTGTAAGACTCAGAAAAGACCCTGAAACAGACCAGTGGACACTAGCAGCTTTCTTTAACATTTCTGAAGATGGGGAGGGAGAAGATATTGGGAATCACACTGTATAACCTTGTATGTATTTGTTTGCTTGTACCCATTGTATCAGCATTTCTAGAACCCAGCTTATTCCCAGAGAAAGGAAATATTTGGGAATACTTAGCTACAGAGGTACTGAACACCACCAACTTCTGTCTAGCGGGGGGGAAATCAGTCAAGGACATTCTGACCACATGCCTAATGGGAGTAGCATCTAGACCACATGCCATCTTTAACCACACTGAGTTTAGGGACTTTCACCTCCCTGACTCCTACTCCAGCATCTTTGACTGGGGACACTCCTCTAATACAAAGGAGCAAACAATGTACACATTACACATTGCGGCAACCACTACCTCTGAGAAATGTTTTAACCTCACTGGATGCTCCCTACCAAAGGTACACAACTGCATTAATCTGGACAACACAGCCCTCACATGCAACGACACAGAAACCATCCCATTTTCTTATAGTTACATGAGACTTCCCCCAGGATGGTTCCTCTTATGCGGCTTAAAAGCCTTCTCCTATCTCCCTGCAAATGCCACAGGTGGCCCCTGCACCTGGGAGACTGACAATCCTTATGCCTTCATTACATCACACCTTAGACTCAGACTGTGACTCCAAAGTTTCCTTACTCACAAAAGCTGAATATGTTTCATTGGCCGTATCTCTAGTGGGAGTGCCAGGGCTCGCAACACGAAACTCCAGAAACTTGAATAGCCTGGCATGCACCCTAGCCAAAAGTTTGAATTCGACCTCCCATGCCCTGGATGCCCTAAACAGAGAATTAAGACAGGTCCGAGAAGCGACCTTGGAAAATCGTGCAGTGATAGATTACCTACTATTAAGGCATAACCATGGCTGCGAGGAATTTAGAGGTTTATGCTGCTTTGACCTAGAGGAGTCCTCTGGACTCATTGAAAAAGACATCCGCCATCTAAAAGAGCTAACCTTAAACATTGGCCATAACCAACCATCCCTAGACTTTTCCTGGCTTTTCTCCTGGCTACCAGACTTCCATTGGCTTAAGATCCTAATTGCAAGCATAATCACACTCTGTGTTTTAGGAGTCTTCCTGTGTTGTCTCTGTCACTGCAGCCCCCCATTTCTCACCTGCCTCAAAAGCTGCCGCCCCAATCAGAGGAAACCAAGTAACCGGACTGCACTCATGATGGTCCAGATAGACAAAGATTTCCATGTTTACCCAGACACCACCTTAGATTGTGCTGAGGGCGAGATAATCCACTCGTATTATCTGCCCCAGCCCAAAGCGAGGGAATTGTTGGAAGATTTACCCTGACAAAACTCCCATATTCTCATCCCCATTAGAAAAACATGCAGATATACTTTTTTTCTCTGTAAAAGCCCTTTTTCTGAAATCCTGGGCATACCACCAAGAACAATGGGAAAACTCAGATAGCAAAGCCATCAAGAACTACCTGCCCTGCCCCTGATGGGATTAACTCCCAAAATAGAATCAGGACAGAGGGAACATCCCTGAGAAGAACTACCTGCCCTGCCCCTGACAGGATTAAGCCCCCAAAAATAGAAACCGGACAAAGGAGATACCACTTAGGACAAAGAAAAGAACATCAAGCAACCATTAAAAACACAAAAGAAAGAGCCAGCCCAGCCACAGCCCCAGGGTAGAAAAAGCATATAAAAAGCCACACATGGGACCAGGGGGACACCTTGCAAGGCAGGAACGCTGAAGTCACTTCTCTGTCACTTTATTGCCTTCCTGTAATAAAGACCTGCTTTGCGGTAGCTGCTGTCCTCAAATTTCTTCATCGTCGGCTTTTCCCAGCTGGAAAACAAACCGGGAAATTCTTCTGACAATAGCACAGCTAAAAAGTGTACAAGTTAAAATGTAAAAGTTAAAAATAAAAATAAATAAATAAATAAAAAGTTAACAAAACTAAAAGTGGATTATGTGAATTCAGGTTGGTTTTCCTGAGGCACTGTGAGCAAATGGTGGCTATCTCCAATTCCTTCCACTGGTATCAGAATTTCTTATCCTACAGTGCCCTAAGTACAATCTCTCGATTATTATAGGAAGAAACAAACAGCTTTGCTGCTGCATTAACAGACAAAAAGGGAAAAAAGTGATTATCACAGACAAGAATTTTGCACACATCTGCCAGTTGCTTTGGCGACCCAAATTTCACCTATTTGCTTCTCATATTTGTACCAGCATTTTTCCAGGGAGAAATTTCTATCTATCCTGCCTCTAATCATGGCATTTGTTCCAGTGATTTCCACTCAAAGCAATGGGTACGTTATCTTGCAGGCAAACTCTTTAGAACCAGTGTGTAAAAAAAAAAGAGAGCGTTAATTACCTGGTGTGCCTGTTTAATGATCCTTGGACATAGCTTAATAAATACATGAGTATTAGCAGCATTTAATGTTACTCATTAATTTATAAGCCTTTTTAAAAAGTCAAATACTTGAAGATTCAGGAATGCACTGTAACATACTGTGAAATTTTGCTGAGATTGAAAATTCACTTGGGCAGATTGGTATGGTTTGAATCAATAGAATAGAACTCACATGTTAAAGGAGAGTGAAACTTATTAAGCTTTAATAGAAAACAGGTGTACTAAATCACTTGCGTAGTTTATAGTATTACATGAAGGATTTTTCTTGTATTTGTTCTTCCAAGCTGTCAGTTTAGTAGGGTGAAGGACTGAACATTATAAACTGGAACAATCCACTCATTGATGGCAGTAAATTCAGGAGAACTGATAGCCGCCTCTGAGTTTTTTCTGTGCCAGATCCTGAGACTTTTTCCTTTTTCATGCTAGAAATTAGTATTATATGTAAAGCCTTAGTGCCCAGTTAGCTGCAGGACTGTTTACTTTTAAAATGCTTTCATCTCAGATTGGGATTCTAAAAATTCTCTCCTTGTGAGATCAAGGGAGTGGGAGAAGGGAATAAATTCAAGCTGTTGAATAACAGAGTTGGAAGGGACTTCTATCAACTTATTTCTCTGAGGTTGTTCCATTATTATGGAACAATTTACCTCCCAAACTGTAGGTGGCACTCTCTCAATAATATTTCAAAAGGCAAACTAATTGGAGCAGTTTGCAGGGCTTTTAATTTATGACAATTAACTGGGGAGTTGCTTATGAGGAGGACAATTAACTGGGGAGTTGCTGGGGGGGGGGGGTAGCAAGTTATTGTTTTGATGTTTTAATGGATTTTATGTTTCAGGGGTTTGGGGTTTTTTTTGCACAAAAGGAGTCCTTGTGAAGTTGGAGGTATACAAATAATGTAAATAAATAAAACAGCAGAGAAGAAAAACAGACCCGTAGTTGACATAGGGTAAGATCCTGTTGTTGGTCAAATCTCAGAGCTGCCATCCCAGCAGTATCCCTACTAGTGTGTTGCCCAAGGAAAAGGCATGAGAACAACATGGTAGATTTCAAACAAAGGGTCTCAGAACACCAGTGAAGACAGATAAAGATAAGCTGATGGCTCGCAGACCTGACATCTTGGCATTACATTAAGGCAGTTGTGATCTTAGTGGGTTCCCAGCATGCTAGGGTCTCAAAAACTATCCAAGGGTAGCACAGATTGATGTCAGTCCTGGAATAAGAAATTCAATCTTTCATGATGAATGCATGGCATTTCCTCATTAATCTTCACCAACTGGAATGGCAGAGTATCACCAAGGGTAGAAGGATGAACCATAGGCATTACTGGGGCAAGGGATGAAACATGCATTGTAACATAAGGCAGACGTTGCCTTTAAGTACTTGCAATACCACAATTCATGAATAAAAAGGCTAACATGGTATATATTTCATGATTTTGGTGTTATTGTGATTAAGATTAACACAATAGTTATAATATTTGCCCTGTGATGGAGGATATGAGTAATTAGTGATATCCTCCATACCTACCCTCCAAATACAGCTGAGGTTATACAAATGAAAATCATCATTAGAAAACCTAGCTGGCTATCTCTTGAAGTTATCTATCTGGACTGGCTAGAGTTTAGAAGGCCCTTTCCCAATCTTGCTATCAGATAATCTTTTAAATTGGAGATACCAGAGACTGAACATTCTCTGATGTTCCACCCTGATCTCAGTTACCCTTAATTTATCCACTCCAGAGCAGCAGTATAAGGATGCTGGTGGCTGCAGTCCAGCTAGAATGCCTTTCACACAAGAAATTCCAACTCCCAACAACTCCTTGAGAAACAAAGTTTACCTCTGGCCCAGAGGCAAATGGCATGAGCTCCCACATGCTATCCTGCCCTTCACATTTTAGTTGGAGAAATTGACTGCCTGTTACACCTTCTGCTTCATTGCTGAGCAAGGAGTTGAACTTACCTTTGGGATCTGCTTGTGGGAGAAAGGTATTTGGCAATTGGGATGCACTGGAAATGCTTTCAAGGTAGAACAGGTGATTGATTAGCAGATCTCTTTTAACCTATCTGCAGTTAAATTACTGAAATAATACAATAGCTAGTTCAGTTGCAATATTACAGAATATTATTACATGTATATTACATGTCCTGCAGAGATTCTCCACAAGAGCCACCAAGCAAACAACCTAGCTTTGAAGAGCTCTGTAGGGCAAAAGCAAACATGGCATCAAAGTTATGCCATTTGAAAAAGTCAAACTGAAATATGGTTCCAACATACCAAGCCCAGTAGTATAAGAGGAGAAAAAGAAAATACAAATACTGATAATAATATATTCAAATACTAATTTAACAAATAATAACTTTGAAGACAACGATATGTCAACTATTAAAAGTGCATTAACAACTGATGTTTTCACACAGCATTTTATAATCCATTTTATGAATAAACACCTGGATGCCTAATCTGGAATCAGGAAGTAACTATGTTCTACCTAATTTTATTTGAGGATTTTCCTTTATAAAAAAATGAATGGGAAGTTAGCATTCTGCAAAGGAAAGCATTAGCCTGTAGCATAACTTGTCTTTTCAGCAATGCTTCTGGGTCACCTCTCACTACCCCCCTTCTAAAGATACATTATAAAGTAGGTTACTCCAATTCAGTATTTTGGTTTTCTGATAACCGAGTGTCTTATAAATGGACATACTATTCATTTTGTGTGCAAGGCCATAACATGCTCTCATAATGCCAAATATGCCCCTCAGTTCACAAAGATTGGGAGATTTTGGTGTATAATTATTTGGTTCATTTAATCTGCTAAAACAATTGCTGGATTTGAACACATTGGACCACTAACAATCCAATCCTACTTCCTCTTAGTTTAGCATGTTATGAAAACCCAGCGTTTATGTAATGCAATACAGGGGCATCTGCAGGGGTGTGTGTGTCAGAAATAATGTGATGAAATTCTTGCCCTTTTTTATGATCTTTGCATGACACATCTAAAAAAGAAGTAGAATTTCAATCTCACAATTGGCAATCATCACCCTTTCCTTTCCTTTCCTTTCCTTTCCTTTCCTTTCCTTTCCTTTCCTTTCCTTTCCTTTCCTTTCCTTTCCTTTCCTTTCTTTTCCTTTCCTTTCCTTTCCTTTCCTTTCCTTTCCTTTCCTTTCCTTTCCTTTCCTTTCCTGAAAGTCTGTCATGAAATATATAATTGAAGCATGGAGCCGGGGAGACCCTTGAAAGTATATAATAACTGACCAAAAGCTAAAGAAAAATTAATGAACTAGTTTGAAAAACTTCTTCCTTCCCTCTCTGTTGAAGAAGAATCAACTCAAATGTTAACAAAGGACTGACATCAACAGCCTGTTCTTTGTTTTAGCAATGTTATTAAGTTCCTTTTTTTTTTTCAAGTCTCCTTTTGCCCATACAGTATTAGCTTACTTAACCTAAAAATAGAGAAAAGGAATGGAAAGAAACTTATAAGGTTTATATGTCCATTCTCCTGACAGTTCTAGTCCCATGTTTTAACTTTCTATCTTTTCCATATGCTCAAGCAATCATGAAAGTTTTGCTGGTCAAAAATTCAAATCTAGTCCATTTCAGTTTCAGTAACATGTGTTTTGTTACAGTTTCTGTTGCAGTAGAGCATATAAAAATAAACAAATCCCTTTATTTTAACCATCAGTTATATTTGCACATATAGTAATGATTTACATTTCCTTGCTCTTTGCTCTCTTTCTCTGTGGTTTTCTTAGTGGGAGGAGAAGAACCAGACTGATTTATTTTCAGCCTATAAAATAAAATTCATAATTAGAGACCTCAGGATCCTATTCCAAAGGACTTCCCTTTCTTCTTTTATGTGTATACTGATTTATAATGTAATGTGCCCAGAGTTGTTGGAAGACTTTAAATTTATCTGAATAGTTTTCAGCCTCAATAAATAAATGTTAAAATAACAATCACCTAGTAAAGAAAATATAATTACTCAATCAACATAAGTGTTGATCGAGTCCAGTATTCATCCTCTCATAATGAACAACCAGATGCTTCTGAGGAGTCTCAGAAGCTACTTAAGATGTAAAATCAATAGCTTTTCTTTCTGTGTGTCCCCCAAACAATTCTTATTCAACATTAATTCCCACTGAAGATGGAGGTTACTCTTATCTATCCTAATAGCCTCTTCTCTAGCCAGTCCATTCAGAAAACTAAAATTTATCCTTTATTGGATTAGTAGAATTTAAGTATGAGAAATTATAGGCAGAAAAATTAAAAACCCATAATAAAACTAATCACACACATCTATACATCTGTAGCCTGGCTGACCAAAAATACCATTAGTCTTTCCTAGTATCTGAAGGCTGTGAGAATGTAGAGGGACTTGAGCTGACTTCAGTTCAACCAAAGCAAGGCTAAATGGCTGTAGTTGCAACCCCCCTCCCCCAATATGCAGATTTTCCATCTTTGTTTCTTGATGGAATGACATTCTTCCATACAGGCCCCCCCCTGCACAGTTTGCGGGTCCTCTTCAACAGCTTCTGCTTTTGCAGCTATTAGAGCAGGTAGTAGCTGTATCTAAGAGGCCCTTTACACAAATCCATCTTATATGCTACTTGCATTCATTTCTGGATCAGAAGATCCTGCCTACAGCTACTCATAGCTTGGTCACTGTAAAAGGCAAAAGGATGGCCTTGAAGGACAGGAGGGACAGGCATCATCTAACACAGGGCTTTTCAACCTCTTCACCCATTGTACCACTTTTAGGATATGGCAATATCCGAGTACCACCAGTCACCTAACAAGGTGTCAAAAACTTGATGACCCCCCCCCCCCCAAAAAAGGAAAAAAGTGATAAACTACAGGTAGTCCTCGACTTACAACAGTTCGCTTAGTGACTGTTCGAAGTTACAATGGCACTGAAAAAAGCCACAGCCGAGCAAGACACCTGCCTGCCCGGCCGGCGGCAATCTTCCTCCTGTCCGAGGTTTTCATTGTTGTGAGCATTTCTGTTGAGGATTGGCAGTGGGGGTGTGGTGTTTGGTTTTTACTCCCCCCGTCTGCTGGGTGGTTGCAGCAGGTTTTGGTCACTTCACATGATCCTGGGACACTGTGATCATCATAAATATGAATCAGTTGCCAAGCATCTGAATGTAAATCACAAGACCCTGGAGATGCTGCAACATTCCAGCTGATCGGCGCTTCTTCTGGGCTCAGCAGAAGGGCCAGGATTAGCGCCGAGCTCCAGCTGGAGCTGGCGCTGATCCTGGCGCTTCTGCTGAGCCCTGACAGTCCCGAAGAAGCGCTGATCCTGGCACTTCCGCTGAGCCCTGACAGCCCTGCAGCTCCAGCCATCTCTCGCTCAGGCTTGTGTGGTGCTGCCACCGGTTCAGCTCATTCCCCTCCCCCGCTACCACTTTTCTAGGATGGTCGCATACCACCTGCCAGGTGCCAATGTACCACAGGTGGTACCCGTACCACTGGTTGAAAAGCCCTGATCTAACAGGACCTAGGAGGTGTGCCTTCTTTGCTGCAATACCTGCGTTTTGGAACAGCAGACTCCTATCCCCAGGTTTCAGATGGCCTTGACACTATTGACTTTCATAAAGCTTTAAACACTTGGATTTTCTCTTGGGCATTGGGAGAGAACCTACCAGGTAAATGATTAGGTATGTTGAACACATTATTTAGACTGACTTCTTTCCTGCTGTGGTTACAGCATGCATTCTGCAGCCCAAGTGCAATGTGCTTCAAAGATTAAAAATCAAAGATTAAAATGATGGGTCTCCATCACCAAGAACATTATTGACCATGTCTGCATTATGCTGCCTTCTCTTTGTTTTCATGGGATATCTTCAGGTAAAGAGAGCATATAGCTTATGAGTGTTTCTCTAAAACCCCTGTGAGATAAGCCTAGATATCAAAATCTTCAGCACTGTGCTGTGAAACTATATTGAATAATTATCGAGCAAATTGCAATTCCCTCCCTCAGTCAATGCTCCACCTGACTGCAAAGTGACCTAAAAGCAGAAAGTGGTAGGTGGAGTTATGCAGAGGAAAGATGGAACCATGCATTGCTTTGATTCTCAATTATTAGGATCCTTACCTTGCTGCCAATGAATTCAGCATCACCTTCACTTATTCCTGTCTAAAAGAATGCTTACTGATGGAAGAAGTACAAGGAGAAAAGGAAAGCTAGGTGTTTCGGATTTTACTGAAATTTGAACCAATGGAACAGAGCAGTTAAAGTATTGGATTAGAATCAGGACCAAATAAGCCCAGGTTTAATCCTCAGCCACAGACATTCACTGGGTGGTTTTAGTAAATAGAATATGGATCCCAGTCTCTGAAGATTTCTGTTATAGGAAAAAGTGGGAAGAAGGTAGTAAATACCTGGAGAATATCTGGAGAAAAGTTGGCTATAAATCTAACAAGCACATTAATACATAAATAAATTTAATGTCTAGGAAGTGTGAACATGTACCCCCTCCAAAGAGCTTTGTTCTTTTTTTTCTGCTGATATTTCACCCATCACAATCTTAACCACTTTAACCTACAAAGCTGACTTTGCCAGGATTCTTTCAATGTCAGAAAGTAAATAAAACAGGGTATCAAAGAAGCCTGTAATTCATTTTCTGGGCATGATACCACCCTGAAATATCCCTCTGGGTCAGTGATGGGATTCAAATATGTGAACAACCGGTTCTCTGTGTGGATGCCGCTTACGGAAGTCCATTCTGGGCTTGGGCAACAAAAAATTAGCTACCGGTTCTGCCTAAGTGGTGTGAATTGGCTGAATCCCATCACTGCTCTGGGCCCTACCACCAAGAACACATCAGTTGTTGCTGGTGGCATCAAAATCCTGGTGTGACATGTTTTGGTGGAATATGGAGCAGAAATACAAGAGTGTAATCATACTGTAAAGGAATCTGAATGTTTCTCATCTGCTTGTATACATTTCTATAGGTGAAAGCTAATTTGTGGTCTGAGAGGACATACATTTCCTGAGATGCTTTTTTTTAAAAAATAACAGAGTTGGAAAGGACCTTGGAGGTCTTCTAGTGCAACTCCCAGCACAAGCAGGAGACCCTATACCATTCCAGACAAGTGGCTGTCCAGTCTCTTCTTAAAAGCCTCCAGTGATAGAATACCCACAACTTCTGAAGGGAAGCTTTTCCACTGGTTAATTGTTCTCATTGTTAGGAAATTTCTCTTTAGTTCTAGGTTGTTTTTCTCCTTGATTAGTTTCCATTCATTGCTTCTTGTCCTGCATTCAGGTGCTTTGGAGAATAGGTTGACCCCCTATTCTTTTTGGCAGCCCGTCAAACATTGGAACACTGCTATCATGTTGCCCCATTTCTTCTTTTCTCTAGACTAGACATACCCAATTCCTGCAACCATTCAAATGTTTTAGCCTCCAGTCCCCTGATCATCTTTGTTGCTCTTTTCTGCACTCTCTCCAGACTCTCTCTCTATTTTTTATAATAAAGATAATATTTATAAAAATATTTATTATAAAAATATTTACAGTAAAGATAATATTTATTAAAATGTCTTTTTTATAATAAAGAAAGACACTACATTTCTAGTTTGCATTGCTAGGGACCTATTATCTCCCTCTATCTCTGCTAAAGAAATCCATTTTTTTAAAGCATTCACATTGTGAGCAGGCTGCTATAAACATTTAGATTACAGTTTGAGCATAGAATTAGCCTTTTCTTGGAGCACTATATGGGTTTCTCAGCTTCCTATAGAGGGCAAGAGTCACCTCAGGCCTCAGAATCACTTCATGAAGTGCCAAGGAAGAGGAAGGGAAGATTCAAAAACCTGTAGCTGTCAATTGGTGGTACTACAGATAAAACATGGCAGAGAATATATATGATTTCCCACTCCCAGGCACAGCACAACACTCTTGCATCCTCTTTTAATGGTTGTTCAGTTGCCATGGCAACCAATGCTCTATGTAGGCCTCTACAATGCAAAATATTCCTCTGCACCCAGCCCAAAAGCAGATCAAGGGAACCTTTTGCAGTGTTCTGTAATATATCAACATGAGAGACTGAAACTTTCTGAAGAGATGGCATTTGATCACAAAGGTCTATGGCTCAAAGACAGCAAACTTCCCACATGCACACCTACAGCACTGGGGAAATGAATAGACAGGAGAAGCACCACCAGTTTATCAAGGATAAAGCATGACCTTAATACTTAGGGGCACAACTTCTCTTTCCGGATAGCCATAGGAAGAGATTAAAACTTGAAACAGAGAGACCAATCCACAAGGGTAGGTAAGGAACTTCCACAAAGCTGATCTTGCTTCCCCTGTTTTCTATTTTGTATAATCTTATTCCCTTTTTCTAAACAAGCCTATATGTTCAGAAACCAATTAGAGACCAATGCAAATGTAATAATATAAATTTCATGCCATAAGCGAATGAAATAATAATATTAGTCTCTTTAGCTGATATCCCACTGTGCCAACCTGCTGATGGAACAATATCAGTCTGCAGAGTGAGTGTCATCCCTACCCTGTAATCCTCTGCTCTGGCTAAATTGATTCCAGAAGTTTGGGGATCCTACAGCAGTAGAAATCAAGGGTACAAAGTATTGAGGCAGGGAGGAAGAGAGAGAAAGAAAAAAAGCACTGGAAGCTCCTTGGATGTGTGAATTTAGCCTCTATTGTTTTTTTTTTTTTAAATGCAGCAGATTCTGTTTCTTAGTCCATCAGACACTGCCCCTAAGTCCTTGTGCTCCATTTTTTAGGTGTACTGGCACAGATGTTTCAGATGATATAACAACCTGTTTGATCCATGGCTGAAATAAAGGAGAATTGGAGTTTCTGATCTCTCATTCATAATGGAGAATGTAAATCCAGAGTATTATTTGGAATAGCCATTTCCAACCTGGGCCCCCTCAAGAGGTATGGAATGTCACATCGACAGGGAGCTATGGAAACCTGTCATCTCAATATATCTCTAAATACATCTCTAAAACATGGTTTGGTGGTGGCAAATGTAAACTACGTTGCAGCACGTAGAGAGTAGAAGGTACTGTTGGTAATTACCATCTCATGCCCTGATGAAATGGAAAAAGAGGAGGGCATTGAGTCTCCCCTTCCACCAATATTCAACACCCTCGCATTGTTCACAGGATTTAAATCCCATTCAAATTGACAAAATTTCATTTTTGTAAATTGTAAAACGCTACTTATTTATAAATTTTCACCCATAAAAAGAATGACTTAGCACAACTCTGGGAAACTTAGAATAGAATAAGAAATGAACATAAGCCTCATGTGCTCCTTGTAAGATCAGCAAAATAAGGAAAGCCTGCTGAGAACAGGGAGGATGCAGAAATGTCCTCAGTAGGGTATGAATAGAATAGAATAGAATAGAATAGAGCTGGAAGGGACTTTGGAGGTCTTCTAGTCCAGTCCCCTGCTCAAGCAGGAGAACCTATACCGTCTTAGACAGGTGATTGTCTAGTCTCTTCTTAAAAATCTCCAGTGATGGAGCGCCTACGATTTCTAGAGGCAAGCTGTTCCACTGGTTGGTTGTCCTCACTGTCAGGAAGTTTCTCCTTAATTCCAGGTTGCTTCTCTTTTTTATCAGCTTCCAACAATTGTTTCTCCTCGTTCCCTCTAGTGCTTTGGTGAACAACCTGGCCCCCTCTGCCTTGTGGCAGCCCCTCAGATACTGGAACACTGCTATCATGTCTCCCCTATTTCTTCTTTTCTTTAGACTAGCCAAACCCAAGTCCCGTAGCCGTTCTTCATATGTTTTAGTCTCCAGGCCTTTGATCATCTTAGTAGCTCTTCTCTGAATTTTTTCCAAACTCTCAACATCTTTTTTGTGATATGGTGACCAAAATTGGCTGCAGTATTTCAGGTGTGGTCTCACTAAGGTTTTATAAAGCAGTACTAATACTTCACGTGATCTTGATTCTATGCCTCTGTTTATACAACCCAGGATTGTATTAGCTTTTTGGGTTGCTGCTGCACACTGCTGGCTCATAGTCAAGTGATCATCCACTAGGACTCCAAGGTCCCTCTCACAGTTACTGTTTTTAAGCCAGTTCTCGCCCAATCTATATTTGTACCTTTGGTTTTTCCTGCCTAAATGTAAGACTTTGCTTTTCTCCACATTGAAACTCATTTTGTTGGATAAGTTTCTACTTTTTCTCTATCACCATTTCTTTTAGGTCTTCATCTCAGTCACCTCCAAGAAGCTCTTCTCTGTCAGTAGTTAAGCTCTCTGGCCATAGGAGAACAGGTATCAGCCTATCCCATTGGCTCTATGGGTAGGATCATTAATAGCTCTGTGTTGCACCAATAGCTTCAGATGCTGCAATCCAGGTGAGCTTATTGAAAAACCCAACTCATGCCCTTGATCAGAGCCAAGTGCAGGGACAGCAGGAAATGTCTGCATTTAATAATGCAGCATATTTATAGAGAGGGAGATGTAAAATAAGACCTCCCCTCTTTTTCTTCATCCTCATTAAAATTGCATTACAAAGACGGGTATAACAGGAATAACTATTATCAATTATGTATCGCATATAGACTTGTGCTAAAAACACAGTGATGGCTCCAGGCATTAGCTGCATTGGCAAACTATTTTCAGCTACAGGATCTGAAGGCCAGCAACATTGGGACAAAAGTCCAAAGCCATCTATGGAGTCTCATGAGTCCTCTCCAGACTGTTCTACTTGAATTAATTTGAAAAACACTATTGAACATAGCATGACTTGGTTTGTTGGGAGATATTTCCCATTGTCCTCCACACATTCTAATATGTGAGGTAAGCTAAGCATGTCCAGCCTTGAGCTATCCAGTTGAGTCAGAATTACAGCTTCCTGAACAGCTTTGCTGTTTCCCACATGTGAAAAATGAGGTAAGTAAATAAATAAAATAAATAAAATAAATAAAATAAATAAAATAAAATAAATAAAATAAATAAAATAAATAAAATAAATAAAATAAATAAAATAAATAAAATAAATAAAATAAATAAAATAAATAAAATAAATACAATAAATACAATAAATACAATAAATAAAATAAATAACCATATTGATACAGTTCAGGTCTAAAGGGTCATGGTGATTTTGGGTCTGTCTTTATCTCTTCCGTAGGAAAGGTGGATTTTAAATGTAATGAAAATACCAGATAGTTCAACTGGAATGGACCAATCCTGGCTGTTTAATATGATTATCATAGTTGTCAGGCCTGAAAGACTTGATCCCTACATGACAGTTCAATTAAGCTGATTTATTGCTAAAAACCTATGCCCCATAAAAATCTATGCTACACTATAGCCAGTGTAGTGTAAAAGGCCTGTATTAAAAGACACAGTTCAAATCTAAAGTTGATCTGATTGGTTACAATCAGATAAGAGTCAATGGCACTCAAGGATGATTGGACTTAGTTCATTTGTGGATACATAGGGATTCTAGGCTGATCCTTCTTTTCATTCTGTCCCCAGGCTCTGCTATTCCTTCTCCTACATAGTAGAACATTTTCCTTCCATCCAGTTAATAATTTTCCCTTACTGGCACAATCAACATTACAATTTAATACCAAGTTTCAATGATTCTGGAAATTCACTCAAGACTTTTTGCATGGAACTCCTTGATTGTAGAACTAAATAAATATAGTAAATGCTAGGATATCTGATTCCTGTATTCTTCTCTTAGTATCTGATATGTATGAGCTTACTTTTCTGAGGTTTGGGAAACTTAACAATGCAATTAAAAAGCCTCCACAATATCACTCCAACCCATTTTCCCCCTTTAAGGCCTTCCTCTGACACCAGTTCCAAATCTTCTTTATTAAGTAATGAAATTTCTTTGCCTCCTGAGAGATGCCTCATAATGTGAGATAATGACAGGATCGCTAGGCTGTAATAGTGTGAGTGGGAGGGGTTATAGAACTCAAATCTTAATGCAGGCACAGTGATATGTTAATCTAATTAGCATCCCTGTTTTGGGTGATGTAACAGCTTGCCACAAAAGCCCATATGCACAGTTTGCAAAAATAAGAAGGCTGGCCCATTGGTGAAGCAGCAGCCTGGATGTATATAGTGCTTTATCTTATAGAATTTGGGAAGTATTAACATTGTGTATTTCAAAAGAATGGGGGTAAAAGGAGAATCACAAAGTCATCCAGTAGTGCTTTGTATATTTGAATGCAAGAAAGGAACTTGCTTGGTGGAGTAAGAAGGGAACAAGCTTGCCTAAATGGGCTTCTTCTCAGCAGTGGTTTTATTTTTTTTAATTCTCTCGAACTCAACAAAATGTTGGGAAAAGTGTGTAAATGGCACAGGTTTCTGTCTCTCTGTTAGAGTGGTAACTCTCTGAAAACTGAACAGAATAGGACCAAATTTGGTGTGGGAGGAGAAGTGGGGAAAAGAAAAAATGAGATAATAAATGGACTGTATCCAGCTGAGAGGTGGAGCAGAGAAAAATCCCCCACTGAATCTTTATGAGAGGGGCAGTTGGGCAACTGTGGGAATATTGGCAACTGTTCTATTCTAAGCCATCCTCTCTCTTCTTTTCCAGCCACATGACTGCTATTAAGGGGTTGGGGTGAAAAATCCAGAAACCATCTTTTCCACTTTATGCTTTCCATAACTTATGTTTTATTCTTTCCAAAGCAAGAATGGACTGGAACGATTTATTGTAAGGATGACAACAAAATGAATGAGAACACAGAAGACAGCTGCTATTCCTTGCTTAAGATAGAGTGGGTAGTTTGGGGGAAAATGTAAGCAGTGGTATGACATAGATGTATGGAACATCTATGTTCCTAACTTGGATTTCTCTCAATGAAAGTTTTCTTCTAAAGCCAGCTTAAATATCACAATCACTCTGTAGAAGCTACCATAGAAAAATTTGAGCAGAGGGTTGCATTGCAGCCCCAGCAAATAAGCCATAAAAAAAAAAATCTGGATAGACCCGGCCACTACCATTCTCCCTATATATTGAGATAGGCTTTTTTAACCTGTTGCCTTCTAGATACGTGCAATTAGGAATTTTGGGAGATGTAATTCCAACACATCCAAAGAGCACCAGATGGCAGAAAGCTTCTATACAACATGCCCTCATAGGTCCCTCAGCAGATAGATTAATTTAGAAAAAACCTTATTTAAAATATGGAGACACACACAGATCTACAATATTTGCATCTAACAAATGAACTGTGATCCATAATTCTAAATACAGCGTGCCACATATCAATATGTGGAAAATATAAAAACATTATAAACTAAAAATTTTGTCCCATAGATGGTAATTACAGATAATCTACCTAGGATTAATTTACTCAGGCGTTTATGCCCCCTTTTATTTCATTAAGAAGAAACAAAAGAAAAGAGAAGAAAAGATTGAGAAGAAAAGGTTAACACAACAATTCACCAAATGAGAAAGGTGAAGAAGCACCAAGGAATTTGATTTTCCTAAACATAGGAATAATAATATAGGTAGTCCTCGACTTACAACAGTTCATTTAGTGACCATTCAAAGTTACAACGTTACTGAAAAAAGTGACATGACTGTAAGGTCCTGCCTCAGCTAATATTCCCAAGAAAGCAGAACTCTCGAAACTGGCATTATTTCAAAAGGAACTTTTATTGAGATATAGTGAAAGCAGAAAAGCTAGGCAAGATCTGAAGAATTCCTGCGCAAAATGTCACATTAAATCCCTCTCTTCAAAACCACTCTCAGGTGCCCAACTGCCCAGTCCAAATCCAGCCAATTCACAGGTGTGAAGTTGTTATGGGAACTGGAAGTTGAAAGAATGATAAAACTCTGTTCCCAGGCATGGCATCCTCTTCTCAGAGGAACAGAGATAAGGCAGATGGCCCCAGGCACATTCCTCCCCCTCTTTCACACCCAAAGAGATACATCAAAGGTTGAGAGAACAAAGCAAAAGAAACACATCCAGAACCCACTACCTCCCCCTCCCAACAGAGGAGAAGCTTCCCCCCTCCCAACAGAATGGCAGCACCCCGAAAATGATTTGAGGGGCCTGACAATGACTATTTTTCACACTTACGACCATTGCAGCATCTCCATGGTCACATGATAAAAATTCAGATGCTTGGCAACTGACTCATATTTATGATGGCTGCAGTGTCCAGGGGTAATGTAATCACCTTTTGTGACCTTCTGACAAGCAGAGTCAATGGGGAAACCAGTTTTACTTAACAACTGTGTTACTAATTTATCAACTGCAGTGATTCACTTAACACCTGTGGCAAGAAAAGTCGTAAAATGGGGCAAAACTCACTTTAAAAATGTTTCACTTAGCAACAGAAATGTTGGGCTCAATTGTGGTCGTAAGTTGAGGACTACATATACAGATAACCAGTTTGCCACGTGGCGTCTGACTGTTAATTAAATACCCTCCTCTATCTTTTTTTCCTGTAATCAAAAGCGCCTTTTTTTCTATACAGCATCCAAGACTTTGAGCAGAACGTCCAACATAGCGTTGACATAAGTTGATCATAGGTTGTTTAGTTCTTTAAAGCAGTTGATCTAAAGAATTTGCATTGTGGTCTGGAAAAAAAAAAAGCAATGCACCAAAAAGTAAAATTGTGAAAGCATTGGTATTTTTATATTATAGTAGCTATAATCTGCTACAAACCAGAAAGACGTATTCTAGATCAGGAGCAGTCTCCAAATAGTATTTAAGGAGGCTAGCCCTCTGGTGAGAACTTTACTGTGCTTTGTTCTCAGTTTTATGCAGTATAGGTGAAAAGACCGACCTTTTTTTCCCCTATCCATGTTAACACTGTATAAATGGTATCTCTCACTCAGACCATCAAAGGCGAAACCCCAGGAACTGAATTTCTCACTTTGCACAAATGAACAATTCTGGCTGAGAACTGCTTTATCCCTTCTTCTCTGCTAGTCACTCTTCCCTGCAATTTTAGCCCTTCCTGCACTGTCTTTTGAAAGAAGATGTTAGCAAGGTATCATAATACTGTAGATGTTCTTAAACATTTGAATATCATTTAAAATAAAATATTATGTATCAATGCAATTTAAATCACATTCTAGACATACATACAATTGTTCCATGGCATGAGAGAAAGAAGAGGAAAGAAATGTATTGGTATTGTATGTCCATCTAAGCTTAGAGTTGAAATTATATGCATACATATGTTTTTTTTTTTTAAAAACTTTATCGTGTCAAAATTAGAATGATTAATTAGAATGATCCTAGAAAATGAGTTCAATACTGTGAGCATTGGTGGCGCAGTGCTTAGAATGCAGTACTGCAGGCTAATTCTGCTGACTGCCAGTAGTTCGACAGCAAGTCTCACTGGGTCAAGATGACTCAGCCTTCCATCCTTCTGAGGTCAGTAAAATGAGGACCCAGATTGTTGGGGGCAATATGCTGACTCTGTAAAGCGCTTAGAGAGGGCTGTAAAGCACTGTGAAGCGGTAGATAAGTCTAAATGCTATTGCTATTTGCAGTTCTGTTCCTAGAGGTCTCTCCGATCTGCCTGATCTCATCTTTCGGGGGGGGGGGATAAAAGAAAATGGAAGGTTAACACACTATAGGACATTAACACTAGCTTCCAACATACTAGGTCATAGGACATAATTCAGATTCAAAGGAGAAAAAGTGATTTGGCGCATAAGATGCCACTCATGTCACACCTCCTAATGAATCAGGAAATAAGCTGCATACATTCCTGGGCTCACACAACTGCCTTTTGCAACTGCAGTGCAACATCAGGAAAATGTGTATTTGGAGGTTCCATGGGGGAGAAAAGTGATTAAAAAGTCAAGTTGGCAGCCAGAAGTGTACAATTTGGCTGCAGATTCCCTGTATTGACAGGTGCTACATGCATGACTGCCCATACTCCAAATCAACTTTTCTCCTTTAAATCTGAATCACTACAAAGTCCTGTTATTGATGTCTAAAAATGCTTTGGGCTTTGCATAAACCCTTTAGGCATTCGTAGAAACTAAACATTTTTAAACTCTTTATTTGGAAATGTGCCAGTATGGTAAATGGCTGTTTTAAGAGCGATCATGCCCCTGTAGCAGTCATTTCTGAACAATACCCATAATATGACCCCGAATTTTGAAATGTTCCTACTGGCTCAAATATAAAGCATTTCATGGCAACTTTTGCTATTTAACGAAGTCAGACATGTAAAATTATTTTCCTCTTCCTGCGCTGAGCATGTTCTATTTACATAAGAAGAAAAATGTGATGGGTTCCTCCAGTCCTAGATATTTCATAATGGTGACACTGGATTTTAGTTTATTGGCAAAAACTTATAATAGTAGCAGATTTTTCTTTATTTTTTATTTCCTCCTTAAGGCCAAGTTAGTTATGATGAAAGTGATCAAAAGAATGACAAACGTATTAATGAATCAGTTGCAGTTTCACTGTGGTAGAGAAATTTGCATAAAAATCTCCCTTTCTTAGTTACGTCATTTTCTACTATTGAAATATGATTATTTTAAGAAGTATCACCCTAAATATTATGGAAGTACAAGCCCTCCCCCCATGCTGTCTCGATATATTACTGGTTTTTACCAAATTATTAATTTTTGAATTAAGATCCATGTAATAATAATAACATCATTGGTATTGACAAAATCACCATCAGTCAACTGCAAAAGGCAGCCTTACTTGGAACAGCTTACATTCTGCGACGATACCTTTAACCATCAAACAACAACATTTGTCTATCCAGGGTCCTTGTGAAGGACTCGATAGGTGGATAAAAATGTCAAATCCAGTCCGAACATCTGGCTGAATGTGAATAAACCATAGGTAATAATGTCAGAAGATAATTGGTCCCTAGACCTGATTATCCTATTGGTTTTTGGAGAATCATCTATTTGAGGACTAGATTCTCTTCTGATTATTATTTTACACATGGAAGCCAGGTGCAAAATGCTCATGTAGACTAAACTAAAGTTCACTCCAACAATTTCTTCTGACCAGAGGAACTGCACTGAATTCACAGATAGTGAATCAAATAGCTAACTTTTTTTTTTGATGTATTGTTAACAATACCTAGTTATCTCTACAACTCATCCACAAGTCCACCACTTGATCAAGATTCACCTTCTGCCCACTACTTCTGGTTTGGAGATATACTACCTAGGAGGTTAAATAAGAACTTTGTCATAAAGAAGTACAAATATTCTTTACTCCAGCTGGATATAGATAAGTCCCATGCCCTGTAATGATTTCACTATATCACGGGTGTCAAACTCACTGCGTCACACGACGTGTCGCAATATATCGTGACTTTTTTTCGCATTGCCGGAGCTGGGGTGGGTGCGGCCTCTGCATGATGCAACCGGCCCGTGGGCCGGCAGTTTGACACCCCTGCACTATATGATACGAAATCTATGTTTCTCTGACTAATAAGCATCACTGCAGTATTATATAGCTCAGGCTTTCAACTATTTATCTTTATATTTCAAATGCTTTCAGGTAATTCAGTGAGAATGAATGGCAGTTTCAATAGTATCATTATAGTCAGTTTGAGGAGATGGTTCTGGCAGAGTCTCATGAGATATTTACTATTTATGCAGTTGGCTCTCTACTTCCTCAGAGAAATAGAGAAAATAGACTATTTTCTATCAGGAATTTCTATGATTAGACTGAACAGCAGACAATCTGAGCAAGCATGTCCATACACATGTAGACCTTTTCTAATTTTCTGTATCTCTTCTCCATCAGCCTTTCTGCAATCTAGGTGGCAGCTTGGATCAGATTACTCTGGAAAGAGGTTCTTAAATCACAGTTTTGAATAGTGTTTCTCCACCCAGTCCTGCTCTATTGAGATGAGGAATTGTCAAAATAATAAAAACTCACTTTGTTATAAAGCACCATCTTTTCACATATGCATTTGTTAGTACAATACTTTGCCCTCTCCCAGTGGTGGGATTCAGCCGGTTCGCACCACTTCAGCAGAACCAGTAGCTAATTTTTTGTTGCCCAGGCCCAGAATGGACTTCCGGAAGAGAACTGGTTGTTCACATATTTGAATCCCACCACTGCCTCTCTCCTCTCCCCATGTCTTTCCAGGAGCTTTTGGTGGTACTAGTATGTAGAAGAACAATTGTGGGTCTTTCAAGGTTTCTGGTTTCACTTAAAGGTTTCTGAACTACCCCAAACTACTTGCTTTAGAGATAGTAAGAACAAATTATGATATGGTGAACATGGTTAAAAACAGCTTTTCAGACGTTTGTGTCCTCTAATTGCTTTGGACAAGTACTGCACCCTCCCCCGCCCCAGTGTTCATGCTTGTTGAATCTTGAATGCCAAGATTTGTGGAAGATAGCCTCATGGGTTAGATAAGAGCTCTGCCAGCCTGGACTGCTGCTGCTGGATGGAACAGCTTTTCATTTATTTGAAGGCAACTTCTCTTATTCCTAAAATATTGCTTTGAGAAGACTAATTTGGTACTAGAACACAATCCTATATTCAAGCCTTAAAATCTCCAGAGAGAGGGAGGTAAGTCTGGACTGAAACTTCTATTGCCACTTGTTGGATCACTGGGACAGCACAGGAAACAATGGTTTCTTATGGTTTCTAGAGATATGAAAAAGCACTTCCCAGCATGAGCCACTTCCAGATTTATTGAACAATAAACATAAGTCCTAATCAGCACAGATCCGTAGCTGGGCATTACAGGAGTTATAGTCCAATAGATCCAGAGGGATTGGAGAACACTGTAATACCCACAGACAGACTGACCAAAGTTAGTGTTATCAAGCAAACAGGTAGATGTGCTGCAGCTTTACTATTTTCTCCTGAATCTAGGCAAATAGGTTGGCAACCTCTGAGCCAGGTGACTGCTGCAATCCAAGGCATTCACAAGAGGTAACAGGATCTTTCCATGACTCATCATTGCTGCTGATCTGACAAACTGTTGATTCCATTGATAAAAGCTTTTAGGCACTCAGCCAAATCTGTTTGGTTTATTCATAGAAAGTAGGGCTGGGGAAAAAGAAATCGACTAGGCAGCAAGCCAGAAAACAGAATCCAAGCTAGTCTCTGGTGATCAAACAAAGCTCTTGGTTATTCAGGCAGGAACCTGGAGGGGCTGTAGCTCAATGATAAAACATCTGCTTTGCACGCAAAAGGCCCCAGGTGTGATTCTCAGCCTCTTCAGTTAAAAAGTCCTTGCACTTCAGGTCTGGAGAAGACAGTGCTTTCAGGTGAGACACAGCAGGACAGCCAGAGGAAGATTTATTAGCAATTGGAAAGAATTTCTCACATCTAATGGCTGCAAATATACAAAAGCCTCCCCCCACTCTCCTTTCTCTTACCTAAACTAGGCTGCTGAAGTCAAGAAAGTGTGGGTAGAAAGTGAGTGGATGTTTTATGTGAGGGTAATGAACTCACTTCTGTTACTGTGAAAAATGTTATAAGTTCTCATCTGTAATATTCACTCAAGATTTGTACCAACACATCATTTTTACCTACTGTACTTATGAGTACTACAGCAGGGGTCCCCAACCACAGCTGTGGACTGGTACTGATACGTGGCCTGTTAGGAACCGAGCCAGGCAAGTGGTGGGTGAGTGAACGAAGCTTCATCTGCACATGCACGGGATCAAGTTGTGCATGAAACCATCATCCCCCACCCACCCCAGTCTGCGGAAGACATTTTTTCTTCTAAAATTGGTCCCTGTTGCCAGAAAGATTGGGGACTGTACTACAGAGATTAGCTTTTCCACAAATCACCATCCTGCCCACCTGCACTTAGGTTGAAATCAAACTCAAATACAGATACTCCTCTCTTACCAACCACTTATTCAGACTGCTCAGTTACAAAACTGCTTAAACAGGAGACTTATGTTGGGCCCTTGATGTTGTGGGCATTACAGGATCTTGTGGTCACATGATGCAATTTGTGACCTTCACAGCCAGATTCTGACAAACAAGTCGATGGGGAAGCTGGCAGGAAGTAACAAATTGAGGTCACGTGACATCATGATTAACAACTGTAGCCAAGACTGATGTCATAAGCCAGGAAGTTACATGACGTACTTAATGACCACACTGTGTTGGTTTTGGCCACCCAATACTGGTGTTTAAGATAGCATTTAAACTTTGTGAAATAAATGAATAAATCAGCTTATGATCCTGAGATCATGCTGCCAAAATTTAGTGGCAAAATGCACAAGCAAAATTCAGGGTGAATTTTCATTTTCCCTCCAAAATAAAGGTAGCAACCCTTAAAACTTTTCCACAAAATACACAAAAATTCCTGAAAACAAAATATTTTGGAGAGCTTCTATGTGAAAGTAATGGTTTACATTATGATCCTTCAGATCCTTGCCCCCCACCAAAACAGGGTCCAAATTTCACTTCCATTCTTTCTGTGCTGTCAGCATGTTATCAGATAACCTCCTGCAGCCCTCTGGATGGTTAGGAGGCTGAGTTGCAGTCCCCACCCCTCTAAGACTGCCCTAACTTTGTATTGGCTGGTGGTAAGAATGTATGTGAACTGAATGCAGACACTATTATCCCAGGATATTATTTTTGCTCTTCTACAAAAAATCTTAACATTCATTGTCTGGTTTCAGTATCATTCCATCTTCAGTAAGAGAAACAGTTCCATCTTCCTTAAATTCTTAAAAGGCTCTTCCTCTAAGTGGGAATCTTTCTTAGATCCCCCTCTTCCTCCACACCAGCTAATGGATTTTCAGCTTTTTTGAGCAAGAATTAGATGGTACAATTTTCCTTTTAATAAAATCAGGCAGCCCTCAACACAAGTGATTTATGAGTTAACCCACCCAATAATAGATTCTGGCAAGTGTTGGGAATCATTCTGCTGACAGTCATAGAATTCTATACTTAAATTTTAAAAAGAACCAAATTTTGTAAGAATTTCAGATCTTTCAGGGTGTAGGCATGAGATTTCATGAGATTTTAAATGAGGACAATTTTTACGTGAATTTGTGCAAGTTCTCATGACTGAAAATAAGCAATTTTATGAAATGTTGCCCACTTTTAAAATTTATTTTTAATTATTTGAACTCATGGCATTATACAAGAATGCATAAGTAACACCATGCAAAATCTATAAAATAAGAAAATCCTGTTAGATCAGGCCAAAGTGCATCTTATTCCAATATTTGTTTCTCACAGTAGCCAACCAATTGCCTTTTGGGTGCTCATAAGCAGGAGACAGATACAGATCCCCTTTCTCCTTTTGTTCCCCAACAAATGATATTTCATTTCTGGACCTTAACTGGAGTAACATTGAGTCTTCAAAACTAATAGCACTTAATAGACCTGTCTTTCATTAATTGATCCAATCTCTTTTTAAACCCATCCAAGTTTGTCACAACACCTGTTCCCATAAAATGGATATTTAATTACAAATTACTGATTGTAACCCTCTAAAAATCAACTAAGTTGGACTAAAATTAAATGAAGAAACAAATACATCTTGTAGAAATGCATTCAACAGGTTAATTAAAGCTCTGTGATGAATTACTTTTATCTGTTCTAAACCACTTTCCAATCAGTTTTGTTGGATATGCTAGTGTTTGAGAGGTGAAGAGCTTCTCCTCCCTGTTCCCTTTCTCCATATTATGCATAATTTTATACACTTCAGCTATGACACCTTATTCACCTTTTTTCCAAAGCAAATTTGGAATTTTTTTCCAAAGCAATCTGAGACAGAAGTTGTTTTAGCCTCCAGTCATTATCTATCCTCTTCTGCTCTTTTACCAGATGAATTACACATATTTTATCAAATATGTCAAATCAGAACTGTCCCAAAGGTGCTTTTTCAAAAGGCAACTGGACTTTCTTTGTTTTTCCTTGAAAACATTTCACTTCTCATTCTAGAAGCTTCTTCAGAACTGAAGGAAAAACAAAGAAAGTCCAGTTGATTTTTGAAAAAGCACCTTTGGGATAACCATCACCTGGATGACTGAGAATCTCCATAGACAGAATTGTAGCTATACTCAGACATACAATAGAGAGTATATAAGGACATTATAATTTTCAGTTATATTTTTACTCAATTTCCTAATGAACCCTAACGTGGCATTGGCCATAGATACATACAGAATCAAAATAGGCACAACACCCTAAATTGCAATCCAAGCTAGAGAAGAAGCCAACCCCCTCACTTCCAATCCACTTTTATTTGGTAATGGTGGGAATGATGGAGAGGAGAAAGAGATATCTTTCGGGTTTTTTCTTGCCATCACATGAGAATTACCTGAAAATCACTCATTGGGAATCTCGGAAAACTTTCTCTTCTCACATCCTTCCAGGCACCAAGGAAAAGGGATGTAAGTTTTCACTGCAGGATTCAATGATCGCATGAGAATTTGGTTACTTTATTTTTTTGTTTTCAGTATTATTTTTGTGCCAGACTTCAGTTGCAGTCTCCTTGTGGACTATCAGTAATCATCAATAAATGGGGAACTATTGGTTCAGTTCACTATATCCAGTTGCAAAATAATTGAGGGTGTATTCCCGAAGGTTCTTACTCTAGTGAATATGTCTTTGTAAAATATCAGTCTTGTTAGACAACTTGTGTATCCTCAGTGAAAAGCATGACATAAATAAGCAACTGTCTGTAAGCCACAGACCACAGCTAATGGATTTCGGGGAGGCCAAGAGCTGCAGCATGTACGGTACCACACTAACATAAATGGATAGAGTCATTACATATATGTTTGTTGAACTTGGATTTTCCCTTTGGAATGTGGGATTCTTAAAGCCATTTTAGGTTTAGTTTTTTATTTGCTCCTCACTTCCAAACTGTAGGAAGCCGAAATGCAATAGTGCAGTCCAAGAACAGGTGTTGGATCAGAAAGCTGCCGGGATACCTATGCCTGATGTGCATACCATGGATACACAATTAATTAAAAACACCTCAGCAAAGGTTCAGATTGGCCATGGTAATGAATGGATTTAAGTCACTGGACTGAGGGCTCATTGCCCCATTCTACTGTAGAGTGTTGATTATTGCCAATTGCTAGCTACTTATTCCTTTTATAAAGCCTTTTATGAATTAAAAAAGTCACAGAAACAAAAGCAACAGAGAAAAATAATGAGGAGTTGTAATTGTAGAGGAGGTATGTAATTGGGGGAAGGGGGAGGAGGCAGCTGTATTAACCATCTGCCAGACTGCTAAAAACACCCACTTAAATAACTGTTTACAAAACTGCACGATCTGTGATAGTCGAAACACAGACACTTTCAGCGGAGCAGACCATGAGATGCTAACGAGGATCTGGGGAGAGGGGAAAGCATATTCTTTTAGGAATAATGTCCTTCTGAACCACAGGATTTCCTGCATGGCTCTATTAATAATTGAAATAAATGTAAATAGTCAGTAGCTTTTGAAATGTTGATGGTGATCAAAATGCACACAAACCTGGTCTTGCTGTAGATTTTCAGGGTCTTGCATTACATATAAAGGAGGAATCGGCTGAAAATAGATTGGCATTAATGGTTGACTACTGAGTGACTTGCAATACATCAACAAGGGTTTCTGATTCTCAATCATTTCACAATAATAAGTCAAATTACAAAGAAAACAACATTCTTTGACACGCCTGGCTAGTCACATTCCTCAGCCTTGGTATTCCTCAATGAATTCCATTATTGTCTTTGCCCAGATGATTCTGCTGGCTGTCATTTGAGCTATAGTCTATGCCAGTTTTTCCTCACTGTCATCACCTTGAAGATGCATGGACTTCAACTCCCCAAATTCCCCAACTAGCATAGACTAAGACAGATAAAGATTTTTGATTCTTCATTCAGGTTGCTCCATGCAGTTTGTAAGGCAAAATAGGAAAGCGGTTCCACTTGCTGAATAGGAATTTTACTTCTGTCTCCAGACCAAATCTTATATCACTTTTTTCCTTGGTAGATCATTTAACTTCTAATACATCAACATTTCAAAAGCTATTGACTTCTAATAAGAAAACAAGTAGATAGTGTAACCTTGAGATCCTTCCTAGTTATATCATAAACTTAAAGCACATTTGGGCATATTCTCAATGCATTCTTAATAGCATCTACCTTAAAAAAAATAGCACTTTCCTTAGAGCAGAGCCTATGAGTTTAGAATGGGAGAGAAAATCTGTTCTCTAAATCATTTTGGGATGGTCTTACTACCCTGGAAATGCCTGCAAAATAGAAATCTGTTGTGCAAGCAGCCTACAACTTTAGACTGTCCATCTTTGTCTCTAAAGATTCAAAATCAAACTGACTTTCTTGCCCTGTAGAAATGGAACGTCTTAAAAGAAGGTAAGGCCCTTTTACAGAAAATTAGGGCTCCTCTTTACAGAAAACACAGTCATATTTAGATGGCTCTGAATCTCTAATAGAACTTAAGTTTGTGATTGCCTAAAATAATAATTGAGCTGCAAGGGCAGATAACTGGTAGCATTCTGGATGTTACCGAATTATAGTGCCCAATACTCCATCCTGCTACTTTTTTAAGGCTGTGGGAGCTGGACTACAGCAACATATGTAATGTCACATATTGCTTATACCTGCCATTATTTATTAACTGAGATACTTGAAAAGAATGCCAAAGAAAGAATTTTTGAGACCAACATGGAAAGTTTAAAGTCTACCTTAATAGTAGAATTTATCTTCCAAAGTCCATCCTAAACCACTAAACTTGGAGATCTTGGGCTGCAGAACACACCAATTCTGCATCTGAGTTGGGTTGTCCTTTGTTCAATTCTGATGGAGTTATTCATCTGGGAAGTCCATTCAAGAGCCAATTAGATGTAATGGTTATGATGCTCGACTAAAAACCAGAAGACCATGAATTCTGACCTTCTCTTAGGCACAGAAGTTATTACCCTATGACTATCTATTGAAGAAAATAATTTCTGATCCTTGTTCAGTCAAAGGTATTTGTGATGTCATAACCTTTCTTCAAGGGGAAAATAATTAATTCAGACAAATACCTCTCCTTCTTCTGATATTTTACTAGAAGGCAAACAATGATAAGCCACTGTAACCATGTACTGCTACATCAATATGTATAACTATATACAAATCTAAATATAGTTTTGAAGACCTATTATTCACTTCTAGGCAATGATAGGCATTTTTCTCCCAACATCTTTCAAGCATTAAGACTCATTAGCTGTTCAGCATGATTGTACTGATATATCTGGGTAATTTGGGTCTTAACACTTTAAAGGTGCTGTAATGAATTCAGCACCGAGGCCCAGAGCCTACCACCAATGCATTATGTATTATTCCAACTAATTTCCTTTGTGTTTATTGTGATTACTCTCAAGGGCAGATCTTTATAGAGCCTCAATTCTTGCACAAGTGACATGTAAAAAAAGATGTTGTATTTTTCTAAAATACAAAAATAGGGCTGAATCCAAAACAGTCCAACAAAGACAAAATATATTTCACTGTAGTAGAAAATGCACAATGAAAGTCTTATGTGGAAGCATTCAACATAAACTGATGAGCACGAGGAGTTTACTATCAGAGCTATTATATTAAAGTAGTGAACAGCCTAAATTGAGAATCAGAAAATCTCTTTACCTCAGATCATATGTTGGCAAAAAGCCCAACAGTATTGTTACAAATGGTCATTCTCCTGCCTTGATATGATGGTGACAACTGGGCAGAAGACGCAACTTAATAAAAACAGCAACTTCTCCTCTTTCCTCCACTCAATTTTCACAAAACAGAAATGTTCTCTGCGAACTTTACTATTGCTCTTACAAAGTTACTATAACCTCGTAAGAGATGGGCTTGGGCATTCCATCAGAGTAGAGAAAACCCTTTAAACTTCTCTTATGAAATATGAACAATGATCAGCAGTCATCTCCCACACACCTGCAATATGACTCACAGGTCTATTATTAAAGAGAAATCTAGTCTCACTGCAGCTGGCTGGCTATTCATCCTTCATCAAAGAGGATATCCTCTTGTTTTGTGTAAAAGGATGTTCACATTCATGATGGAAGCAGAAAATTTCAGACTTCAGGAAATCCACAGTTAACTCTGACATGATTATACTAAAAGGTAACTAGTAAAAAAGGAGTCTTAGGGAGAATCAATGCCCATGAGACATTTTTCATCCATCTCCATAAATTTATCCAACTTCTATGCCCATAGTGACCTCCCCCAACCCTGCCACCTCCTACTTGCCCAGTTTGCTTCTGCCCCTTGCAATTCATGATTCATTTATTGATTTCCTGAGCTTATAGGCTGCCAAAGGGTTAGTCAAATGTCCCTATAAATGAGGATAAGCACTATCTACTGGTTTGCAAATACACGAATCAGAGGAGGCTGCACAGTTCTCTTTTGAGGAGGGTTTAATTGATTTTCCTGTGTTCTGCAGAAGGTTGGACTAGATGAACACTGTGTTCCCTTCCAACTTCACAATTCTATGAATCTAGGATTTTATGATTTTGAACTGTAGATGAAGAGGAACATATTTCTTTCAAGATATTGCAAAAATAAAAATTAAGGATTAGCAGCATATTGCTTGCAAAGTGTGAACTCCACTACTGAACTGTGATTGCATTGCAAAATAGATTTCCCTGTTTTTATTTTTAATTTCACTACTTTGGATTGTAGAGAGCTTGGGGATAGTGAACATAAATGAAAAGAATCTATTTAGTGTGAGGTGGATTAACTGACATACAATTAGCGTTTTTAAGAGTGTGTCAAGGGCCACCGACATAGCTGCAGAGCCTCTCAGAGTCTTGGTTTTAAAGGGGCAGGGGTTAGCAATTCTGGCTCTTGAAACAGCCTGCTTAGAAGAGGCAAAAAAAGAACCAGCGAGTATTTTCATTTGTAAGTATCTCTTTCACTTAATAACTTATCAACCTTCCCATAATATTCTTTAGTTTAATACTATGAATGGGTCTATTATTGTTTTATTTCATTGAGGTTTATACCCTGAAGCATCAGTGCCAAATGCTTACAAGAAAAATAAAAATAAATAAGCAGTACCTGGCAGTAAAGCAAGTTAATATGTAAAAACAGCAGGCTCCTACTGCAGGGAAAAAAATATCTTCCAACTGGTATTAAAACATGGTTACAGTTTTACACAACAGATTTCAAATGGGACATACCCCCCTGTATCTTATAGAACTGCACTCTAAAATCCTGGGGATTTTTAGTTTGCACCCTGCATTCAACTGACACATTGGTGACAAGAAGTTTCCCAAGGAAGACACTTTGGAGGCAGAATCCACACAGGAAACATTAATAGATGCTAGATGAATCAAAAGGCCACCTAAGACAGAGAGGAAAAATTATTGGATGCATTTGGCATTTGGAAACCAAATCATAGTCACTCTCACCCAGAGACTATTATGGGGGAAATGCTGGTTGTTCTATTATATGGGAGTGGTCAATCACTAAATACCCAGAAGGCAGCTCTGAACCACTTTAACTAGTTGGGCAGGGCAAAGAGCTGAAAAGAAGCCAAGGGGTGTAATCTAGGAAAAAGTGAATAGCCACAGGCAGGACATTGGCTTAGCAAGTTGAGGATATGTTGTTCCCGGCAAGCTATTACTGGAAACCTTTTAAATAAGACATGATTGGAGTAGCAGGAGCTGCTTCCGTGTCCCCCAAAGCAACTGCCTCTGATGCGGATTGTAATGGAAAAGCGTCATGAGTAAGAACCACTGATAACTTTTCTCTTCATGGATTTCTCTAATTGCCTTTAAAGGCTGCACTAAGAATCAGTGAACACTAAATGGTAGTAAATTCCACAGTTCCCACCAGCATAGAAACTGGGAGACAGTGAATTCCAGTCCCACCTAAGGCACTGAACCTAGCAGATTGTGCTTGGGCCAGTCACTTTCTCACAGCCCTAGGAATTAGTCAATGGGAAATCATCTCTGAAATCTTGCCCAGAAAATTCCAAGATTTTTTGGCAAGAAAACTTGCCCCCAAAATTGAACCAGTCACCAGGACTCAACAATGACTCGGACGTGCGCATGTGCACAAACACACACACACACACACAAAAGTGTGATGTAGTACTTTTTTTTTTATCCATCCTGAATTTCCTGCTATTCAACTTTGTAAAATGACCCCAGCTTCTGCTATTATACATCAGATATAATTGTATCTCTCTTGCCCCTTGCTGGCCTTTTTTTCTAAACATTTTTCTATACCATATTAAAATACCCCTCCCCATTACATATCTATTTAAATTAATGTCATATTATAGAATTAAAGGCAGAATAAAATAATTCAAGCACCAAAGCAGGGAGACAGAGAGAACTGGGGTCACAAAATCCAATACTACTTCCAGGGTTTTAATGGATTCTCAATGGTATCCTCTGAGAGATTATAAACTACCAGAAGAAAGCTGAGAATATTGTAGACACTAGCTAATTCTCAGTTCATCACTCTAGTAAGTTGAAATAATGTGCAGTAATGTGGTGACTAGGGAACAATCAATGGCCAATCTCTATTACTCTTTACATTTTATAGCTGAAAAACTAAACAAGCTGTATTTCAGCTATAACTGTTTTCAATGCCATTGTCTTCTGCAGATAACAGAATCTTTTTAATCGCTATTTGATTTATGAATATTTTTCACCCAGCTTTATTCTTCTCCTCCATTTTACCCAAATAAGAGTCCTCTGTGGTAGGCTACACCAGTAGAGAATAACTCACTCAAAGTCAGACAATAAATAATGTAGTTAAGCCAAAATAAGAGTTATTTGTACCATACTAGTTCTTATGTCCAAACTTTACCTTAGACTTGCCAATCTATATACTTTTGTTCTTACACCTCACTCAGTTCTGACTCCTAGTAACTTCATGAGTATGACCAAGCCTAGATAAGTTTATTCAAGTACTGACAAGTTCAAATTCACTTTTTCCAAACAGACATATGTGTAGCTTATATAAAATGTATTCATATCAAGCTTTGCATGTTCATAATTTAATGATCAAAAACATGCATACAAAAAAATGTATGTTAGGAGAAACAGTGATAAAGGCTTTATCTGTCTACTGTAAAGACATTTGCTGAATAAAAGTTCTCCTAAGCTGTCAGTAAGTCTGCTGAATATTTTCCAAGGCCCTAACTTGCAGATATTTAGAGCATTTTTAGTCTAAGATGGGGTACAAGTAAACTTTCAACATTCAAATAGTAGACTTTAGAAGAAGCTCCCCTATTCTACCACATCTTACAATATTAGGCAACACAGTATCAATAGTAGAGACCTTTAAGTTTTTGGTTCTATTATCTCCCAGGAGCTGAAATGGACACCTAACATTAGAACCATCATTTAAAAGGTACAACAAACAATGTTCTTCCTGCGTTAACTCAGGAAGCTCAGATTGCCAAAGGAACTGCTGATACAGTTCTACAGAGGAATTATTGAGTCTGTTTGTACCTCAATAACTGTCTGGTTTGGCACAGCAACTAAACAGGACAGGTACAAACTTCAATGGATAGTTAGCACTGCAGAAAAAACAATTGCAATCAGCCTGCCCTCCATTGAGGACCAGTATACTGCACAAACCAGAAAGAGGGCTGGGAAAATATCTATAGACCCCTCACATCCTGGACATAAACTGTTTCAACTTCTCCCCTCAGAATGCCAAAATAACTAGACACAAAGACAGCTTTTCCCCCCGTGCCATTCCTCTGCTGAACACCTAATTCCCACAGCATTGTCTTAGGCCTAAAGATATTTACCCATGTAGTATGGCTGTATTATTATTATCCTTCTCATCTTGTCATCTTTCCTACTATCTTCTCCTATTGGTATCTTATAATTTATCACTTGTTGTTTGTATCTTATGATTAATGATTGTAACTGATTTATGATCTATGACCTATCACTTTGTTGTTTCATTGAGAGCTTATGCACTGGAGACAAATTCCTTGTGTGTCCAATCACACTTGGCCAATAAAGAATTCTATTCTATTCTATTCTATTCTATTCTATTCTATTCTATTCTATTCTATTCTATTCTATTCTATTCTATTCTATTCTATTCTATTCTATTCTATTCTATTCTATTCTATTCTATTCTATTCTATTCATCATATTTGTAGATGGAGGAATTGGATGGACAATTTCTTTGGGAGAAAGAAAAACAGTCTCCAAAATGTCACAAGGACAAGACTTCCCCTTTGTGGTGGCAATGCCACTGGTGCTGGAAAAGTCAAAAGGGAACTTTGTATACTGCCAAATCATGGCAGTTTATAAAGGAATCTAAATGAAACAAGTAGCTAATTAAAACATCCATTACAAATGTAATAAAAATCAAAATCTCCTGGTCTCCATTTCCCTCATCTCATGATTAATGGAATAAAAAAATATTAGTGTCCCTCATTTGGGATTTGGCCTCACCCTAGTAATCCCATTTCCTGGAATTGGATCTCTTGCTGTGTGGAAAAAAGAGAGGCGAAGAATCTTTTTACAGTAGTAGTAGAATGTGGTATTTGGATTTGGGGACATCATAAAATCAGTCTGAGCTCATAGTCTTCTGAGGATTAAATGGGATTGGAGAAGCACGAACATAATTTTGAACTCCAAGGGAAAAGATAGAATATAAATGCAATGAAAAAATAAAGAACCGCTACTGCTAGGAGGATTTCCCAGCATAACATCCAGCTTCTATCCATAGAACACAAGGTCACTTTTAAAAGGAAGACTGACCCATCAATCACAAAAATCATAGAATAAATCAGATTTCCTTTACATGAGTGCAACAATCCAGCAGCTGAATCTATGAACCAATTAATCCAAAATTCTCACTTATCCCTTCCTTAACCCATCAAAGTCAGTAGCCTAGTTTAATACTATGCAGCCATTAAATACATCCTGTTTGAACACTGAAAGAAGAATTTGGCATTCCACTGTCTATACCCATGAGGCTTTGTGAAATTAATTGAATTTGAAGTTCACTGTGAATACTCAGTTCATCTCTAAGAATGAAAGCTTACACTATGTAAAGCTGTAGGGGAGAAAGAAGAAAATCCATGTCATATGAGAGAAAAAAAATCAGAAATAAATCATCAGGGACTGGAAAGTTTGGCAAATGCTAATCCAGATCCAGCATCAGCTGACACATTGAGTCACTCAGTTCTACAAGTAACATAATAAGGCTAAATAATATTTTATTGTTAATTATGTAGTTGACATTAAAGAGGGTCACATTACATGAAAATAATTCAATTTTCTAAGCATACTCCAAGTGGCCCTAGGACACATATCTGGATATTATTGCTTGGATTCTGCAAAACAACACTTGCATGGGTGTTGTGGGGTGTGGGGGAGAAGGCAAGATGTGTATCAACCATACCAATTTGGGCTAGAATCCTCTTCTCCAAACATCTTGGATGATAATTTCCACCCTCTCTGGATGTCAGAGCTAGATGGGAATAAGAATTCTTCCAAGAAGCACCACATTAGGGAAGATAATTCTAGAAGAGTAGATGGGCAAACAACCTTCTTTTTTTCCATCGAGGAGAAGGAGGCACAACCTCTTTTGTGTGCTGAATTTAGATCTGAAATTCCTATTCAGGAAAACCTTAGCAAAGAAAAGAAGCCTGAAGCACCCAGTTCCTTTCATTGATTCTAATCTATCCTTCATTCCCAAGGCAAATCAATCTGAGGCATCAAGATGGAGAAGCTGGCAGTGGTGGTGACTGGGTAGGAAACAGGAAACTTCATGATTTCTCTTTTTCATTTTTCCATAAGCAACAACTCCTTTGGGTCAAGTGCAGTTGCTGAGGATGATACTTGGATATTTTCTTGGCAGTAACACAGGAGTGGTTTGCCAATGTCATCTTGCAGGATACTTTTATTTTTCTTCCCAGCCTAGCTTAGAACTATATAATTTTTTGGTATTCTTTCATCAATTATTATCCTGTCCTGCCCTGTTCAGCTACTGGGTGCTTTCTCAGACAGATGACATATTCCAGAATGTGGCAAAACAATAATGCTTCCCTGGCTGGACAACATAAGACCTGAATTGTAACCCTCTCCGTATCATCCATACTGAAAAAAGATGCTGCCAATGTCTTCTTTATTTCATAGTGAAGGGAATTGTGCAAAGGGATTCATGTCTGTTGGTTTATGACTGCAGAAGTCTAATCAGGGGTATTATCTGTTAATGCAAAAATAATTGCTATAGACCAAAGGAATCTGCAACAAAACACTGTCATATGGACTCCTAAAAATTGGTCTGGTTATTCACCTAGCCATTGTTTTCTACATAAAGTTTGATTTCATCTCTCTCCTCACCCGTCATCATCCCCCCCCCGTTTCCATTGCACTGTTTAGGAACACCACCCAAGTCTACTGACATTTCTCTATGGGGTGTGGACTCTTTGGAGTATTTTGACTCCATGATGTTCAATATATTGCAAAAGAAAGAAAAAGGTAAAGGAAAAATTATAGACCTTTTGTTATCCAGCTTGATACTCCCTATGAATATCCCTCTATGCTCTTGGGTGTTTTATTTTCCTTTTTAATAAATGATTCTGATGTGGATTTTTTGGCAATGCTCCCAAAGTTGCCCTAATGAGACACACCTCTAATCAATATCTTAAAGAGGTAACCTGGCAAATAAAATTTTATTCATAATTGTAACACTAGAGGTGAGAAGCAGCAGCTAAGGAAATATTCCCTGTGTTTTCATTTTAATATTACATTTAAAGTCAGAGCTTTCGTAACACATGAAGTCAGAGAACTGCAAAGCATTAAGTAAAGGACTTTAAAAAAACAAAACAAAAAACCCCTTGATGATAGAAGCTAAAAAGCACAAACACCTCCAAATAGAGGGATGTGGTCTTACTTGCCATGTAATAAGGGATGCTTAAATGCCAAAAAAGACATGGCATTCAATAGCTGCATTTCCACAACATACTTAGCTTATTCGTGGGATTAATCCAATTGATGGATTCATACAACCCACTGAACCATAAGCTGACCATTGGGTTTTTCATAGAACCATAGGGCTGGAAGAGACCTTGGAGGTATTCTAGTCCAATCCCTTGCCCGTGGCAGGAGACCTTATATCATCCTGGACAAATGGTTGTCCAATCTTTTTTGAAAACTTCCAGCAATGTTGCACCCACAACTCTGGGAGGCAAGCTGTTCAACTGGTTAATTGTTCTCACTGTCAGAAAGTTTCAGATGACATCTCACTTTAACAAGTGTCCAGCCATTGTTTCTTCTCCTATACTGAGGAGCTTTGGAGAATAAGTCAAACCCCACCTCTCTATGGCAGTCCCTCATGTACTGGAAGAAAACTATCTTGTCTCTCCTAATTATTCTCTTCAATAGGCTAGACATACCTAGATCCTTTAACCTTGTACAGTTTATCCTGCAGAGCCCTTAACATCTTAGTTGTTCTTCTCAGCCTCTTTTTTATATCATGGTGACCAGAATTGGACACAGTATTATATTTATCAAATTTATTTGCTGCCCATTTCATAATTCAACTCTGAGCAGCTAAATTCCAAATATTCTAAATGTGACTCACTACTGTAGTGTAAAACAGTACTATTATGTCTTATGATCTTCATGCTATTCCTCTGTTGATGCATCCTAGGATTTTTGGCAGCTGCAGCACATTCCTGGTTCATACTTAGGTGGTGGTTCACTAGAACACCAAGATCCCTTACTAACGTTAAGTCAGGTATTGCTATTCTATACCCATGCATTTGATTTTTCCTCCTTAAGTACAGAATCTTACTTTTCTCATCAATGAACTGCATCTTTTTAGGCAAGGCCCAATGCTCAAGTCTATCTTCTGAATCTTGAGTTTATTTTCCAAAATGTTAGCAATTGCCTCCAGCTTGGAATCATATGCAAATTTGATGAGTTCCCCTTCTATCCCCTCACCTAGATCATTTATGAAGATGTTGAAAAGCATTAGTCCCAAAACAGAACCTTAAGGTACCTCAGTGCATTCCCTCCATGTAGATATTGTTCCATTGAGGACAACATGTTGAGTGTGGTTGGTCAGCCACTATGTGTAAGCACTATCAGATACTTGCCATTCTAGAACTGACTCAATGACAAATTCCAGATGAGGACTTAAAAAAAAGTAGTAGAAAGCTGAGATTGAATACTCCTGCTCTTTCTCTCCAGAGAGTGATCAAAGAATCCAGCAAGCTCTTCTGAAATTAGAAACTTAATATATAAGCTTCACATATAACTTTCCTGTTTGGTAACCATGGAAACAGCTACAAATCTGTGTCAGCTGCAATGCGCTCTTAAGTCACCACAACTGAAAGCAGAAGGAGGGGAACCCTCTTATACCTTTAGCTGCTCAGCTGGTTTTCTGGAGCACAAGGGGTTTTCCACAGCATACAAGAGAAAAGAGACCTGTGGTGGCTCTGTGAAGCTGTCATATGCAGTGAAAGAGATTGTGAGACAGATATGACTCCTTTTCATTGAGGCTAGTACATGCATACCCTTTATACCATGCTCAATAATGACAAGCACAGTTGAAATGGTACCACAGTGTCAGAACTATTTATCAACTGCTGTACTATTAATCAACCTTTTGTTATCTCATGGATGGATATTACATGCTGCTCGTTCATTTGGGCTAGGAGATCATGAGTACATAGTTTTGGGGCACCTAGCCTTAAAGGGGTGGTCTGGAAATTATATTTTCCAGGCTCCAAAGCATTTAATTCAGTGGATTCCAGTTTTTGGCAAAGGAGACCTCACACAGATGACTCTAGAATGATCATCTTAGTGCCCATCATCAAAACCACAGCAGCAAGTCTATTGGGGAAACTTCATGAGAACTGAGGCCATAGTAGCATCTGAATTTAGGATTGAGTTTGGGATAAATAACAACTGTTCTCTAATCAGATATCAGTTTTCCAGACTCATCTCAAAATTGATTTGAATAGTTTGTCTCATCATCACCTTATATAGGGAGCCTAATATTTATCCCCCAAATGGTAATTCTCTCACAGAACAGCTCAATAGGGCTCCCAATTGTTTCCCATGTGGACACCAGAACAGTGCCTATTCATCTGGAAGAACATTTCTAAACCATTGCCTAAAGCAGGAGTCTTCAAACTTGGCCTTTTATGACTTGTGAACTTCAACTCCCAGAATTCCTCAGCCAGGCACGCTGGCTGAGGAATTCTGGGAGTTGAAGTCCACAAGTCATAAAAGGGCCAAGTTTGAAGACCCCTGACCTAAAGCTACCTGTGGAAAATGACAAGAGTTCAGGAGCTGGGAAAAATCTTAATGTGGTTCCAGAAACTGTTGCTATCAAGATGCCAGAAAGTTCCTGCCATTCTGAACAGGTAACATACTATCATAATTCAGTGGAAGGTAATTTTATATGCTTCATGAAAATACAGCAACATATTTGGGGTGGAACATAAAATCCTTCAGATTAAAGGGATTAAGTAGAAAGCAATGGACTATCATTTGCCCAAGACACCATCAAAGACAATTTTGGAGTAACTATAATTACTCTGACCTGATATAAAGCAGCTTTCTATATTCCTGTAAGTAACAGACTCAACATGATTCACATCCTATAGAATTCAACTGATGAACAACAGTTGCAATTCCCACGATCAGTAGAACTTTAACATCAAAAATAGATATCTTCCTTGTCTCTGTTGCCCCAAGTAGTTTGTTCATTTTGAGGAGCTCAGTGATAAATCATCCTTAGATATGCAGTGGGAGAAGAGAACAATATAAATCATGAGAGGCTGTGCTGGAGATTCAAGGACTCAGCTGCCACCATCCGTGACTCACTCCAACAATTTGTTCCCTTTAGAGGAGGCTTGGGTGATTTCAGGGTCATGTTAGTGATACGTCATGATTGGAAGCCTACTTTTGATTTGCATAAGGCTTTCTACTTTCGCTGATATTTTCAAATTTATTGACTTATATTTTAGGCTGCTTTCAATGGTGTAAATATTTATTGAATGCATTTCTATATCACTCAGAGCCTTTAGGTAGTTAACATAGAACAAAGAACAGTATGATGAAAACAAACAATAACATCCACAATAATAATATCTAAATTTATTTAAAATTTTATAACCAAATGTAAGGGAATAATGCTTAGCAGGAACATGATTTCAAAGAAGGGATAGATATCATTGAGGCCAAATGTCCAATCAGATGAATACTATGGCCTGACTGATCAAAATGATAGAAGATGCTGAATCTGCCCATTGGAATAAAGTCACCTGCATCAGACAGATGCTAATGAATAGCAGCTCTGGGAGGAAAGTAGATGGATTTTTGTGTATGTTTGTTGATGAAAAGACCCAGCAAGTTTAGCACTGATTAAGGATAAAAACAATCAAGGCATTCTCTTGCAAGAGTAATAATAAGCCAGATGTTTACCTGAGGGTAAATCATGATCCTTCTTATTTATTTATTTATTTTCTTTACTTAATTAAAATGTTTGTAGCCCATTCTCAAGTTGAAATTGCCATTATAGCTGCCATATATTTAATAAAAAGAAAATGGTAGGATGATCATCTTTAATGGCAAAGATTCTGAATCTGGAAGTAGCAATATGTAAAACCTGGTACCATTTGTAGGATGAAACTAGTTATAATCATTGAGAGATGCTTCTTGAAGCAAAACATGAATTGGTGCTTGCATCTAAGCAAAAAGGAGGCAAATTGAAGAACTTGATATGAGATTGCCTCTCCAATCCATAATATTGATTACCCATAATCTGTAGTGCTACATGCCAAATTCATGAAATAATATTAAGGTAATTTCCAAAATGAAATGTCACAATGGTCTTGCAGTCAAAGTCCCCTGTGGCTGCTACAGGATTAGCATCTATAAAGATAGTTGTTGGTCCTGTACACAAAAGGGAAAGATTGTATGAAATATTGCTGTTGTCCCAGAGAAGGACATTGGCTCTAAGAGCCTTTGCCTCAAATCTGTAATCTGTAAATTCACTACTGATATGAATGAAACTTCATTCTCTTGGCCATGGTCTAAAGCTCTGAATCATGTCTTAGATATTGTCATTAGAGAGGCCTTTCCCTTTAAAGGAGAGTCTTCAGTTCATCCCTGAGCTTCTCATTTCAGGTTCCAGGATCTGAGTCAAGCATGCTTGAATTACAAGGGCTACAGCAATTATTTCCATTCTCCATTATGCCTACCCACGTTAATTGGTTGTTTGGTCACACTGAATATGTGGGATACTCTTGTGCCTTGGAAGCTACTCTTCCACAAGGAAGTTCAGATATTCATTAGCATGCCTAGTGCTTGAATATTCTGAGAGACTCCAGTGATTACAAATCCAGCCATTATATGGCAGGATAAATAACTGATCTAAGGATTTTCAGTCCAGGTTCAGGCCTGGATTTCTCAAGCTCTTGTATGAAATTGACATTAGATCAGCCTTTCTTAATCTGATGCTTTCAAATGTGTTAAATGACATCTCATAATCTTCAGCAAGCACATCTATTGGTCATATAAGCTTAGAATTGTGGAGGTTGTGAACCAAAATATGCAGAAAATAACAGGAAACAAGTTTATTAGTTTGGGAGATTTTAATAACTATTGCAAATGAGCTTCTATGAAACTCAAATTGTCCAACACTACCACAAGGCTGAAGGCTGAACGCAAAAGAATTGAGGCCTTTGAACTATGGTGCTGGAGAAGACTCCTGCGAGTCCCTTGGACTGCAAGGCGATCAAACCGGTCAGTCCTAGAGGAGATCAACCCTGACTGCTCCTTAGAAGGCCAGATACTGAAGTTGAAACTCAAGTACTTTGGCCACCTAATGAGAAGGAAGGACTCACTGGAGAAGAGCCTAATGCTGGGAAAGATTGAGGGCAATAGAAGAAGGGGACGACAGAGAATGAGGTGGCTGGATGGAGTCACTGAAGCAGTAGGCGTGAGCTTAAATGGACTCCAGAAGATGGTAGAGGACAGGAAGGCCTGGAGGAACGTTGTCCATGGGGTTGCGATGGGTCGGACACGACTTTGCAATTAACAACAACAACAACAACAACAACACCACAAGATCACAACATTTTTTATTTTAATTCCCCCACCCTTACAATTACAGTTAGAATTAATTAATTTTTGAGACCTGGAAGCCAAAACTGTTTAGTCAGCAATTCATGTATTTCCTTGAGAAAGTATTAGTATACTTTAGCTAAAGCATAGAAGATAACATAGAAGCCTGGCTGAGTCAAGAATTCAGGGGAAAGTAATATAGGGAAAACTGAAAAATAAAAATGGAATTCCTTGATTAAACTGTGGATCAAAACTCAGCTATCCACTTGCTTCGAGACTATTGAAAGGTTTAACCAAAATCTTGGAATCCAAAAAGTTTAACCTCATGGAATCCAATAAATAAATAAATAAATAAAATGAACCTCTCCCCTCAATACTGTAAAATATGAATTAGGAGAATTTAAATAAATCTTCAGAGTAGATTGGGCACGCATAATCTATTAAAGCCTTGGATATGGCTCCCAGAATGCCTCTCAAAGGTGGCATCAACATATAGTTTTTAAAACACAATTAAAGGGGAACCTCCCCAAATCTTGCCATGCTGTGGTGTGTTCGTGTGTGTGTGTGTGTGTGTGTGTATCTGTGTGTATGTGTAATATTCCTGAGAGGGATAAATGAAGAATGCAGGGAAAGTATGCCCAAAGTAATACTCCCAGCAAGGTCATCCTAGACATGATTGCCATCCAAGCTGCATAGCTAAAACAAAAAGATACCTATATTGAGCAGCAGCAATATAAGTTTCTAGATCACTTTAATGACAATAGCAAAGGCATAATTTCACATTGCATGGCAGAAAGCACTGGAACCAGTATTTTACCAAGAAAATGACATGGGTAGAAAATATAAAATAATTGATAATATAGCGCTGGCTGATAGGGCCTTCAGTATGGATGGTAATCACCATACTAATGAGGAAGACATGAGTATCTTTCAGAGTACTAATAGTGTTTATGATGTGGATAGATTAAACCCTTTAGGACATCTACTTCCTGGTGTTGTCATGCAGAAAAAAAAAACCTTGAAGCTTCTAAGACAGAATTTACAGTAGGAACATGGAATATGAAAAGCATGAACATGGGAAAAGGCCAATACAGTGAAAGATGAGATGAATTGACTACACATTGATATCTTGGGAATCAGCAAATTGAGATACACTGGAATTAGACACTTTTGACACTTTGAGCTGTGGTGGCCAGTGGTTAGAATACAGTACTGCAGGCTATTTCTGCTGCCTGCTGCCTGCCTGCAGTTCGGCAGTTCAATTCCCACTGGCTCAAGGTTGACTCAGCCTTCCATCCTTCGGAGGTCTGTAAAGTGAGGACCCAGATTGTTGGAGGGCAATATGCTGACTCTGTAAACCGCTTAGAGAAGGCTTTAAAGCACTGTGAAGTGGTATGTAAGTCTAAGTGCTATTGCTATTGTGTCAGAAGATCATTCTGGACATGAAAATCAAAGAAGAATGTGTTGCTTTCATAGTTAGAAAGGATATAGCAGTAACAGTACTTGGCTATATATAATACAGTCAATGACAGAATAATAGCAATTAAACTTTGTGGACAACCTTTAATATTATAATTATCCAGGTTTATGTTCCAACCACTGATGCAGAAGAAGAATACTATAAGTTGAAGAGTTTTCTTTTAATGAAGCTCAATCTGAAATTGACAGAAAAGTCAAGCAAGATATGCTGCCAGTTGTTGGAGACCACAATGACATGTTAGTATTAAAAAGGAAAATGTATTTGAACTGTATTGCTTATGAAACTAAAATAAAGCAGGAGAATGGCTTATCAATTTCTGCAAATCCAATTATTTCTTCATTGCTAACAGTCTTCAAACAACCACAGAACCTATACACATACATAAAACCAATGGAATGCACAGAAATCTAATTGTCTAAATTAATGCTAAAAGAAGGAAGAAGAAGAGTAATAATAAATAAAGAAATGGTCCAGGGCTGACTATGGAACAGATAACTTGGAACTTGCACATGAGAAGTTCATTAACTAAAAAGCAGAAGCCAACCAGTGTCCATATGCAATCTTGATCACATATCCCTCATTTTCAGGGAGAAATCAGGAATCTCTTCAAAGTTTTGACCTGTCTTGACAGCTAACTATGGAATGATCCTAAAGAGGTTGTTAAGGATGAATATGAAAAAAGATTGCAAAAATCAAGAAACAAATGAAAGTAAACCGGATGTCAAAACAGATGGTGGAAATTGCCAAGAGAAGAGAAGCCAAAGCTCAGAAAGACAGAAATATCAGAGAGGAAGTTTACAAGGAATTTCAGAGAGCTGTTAGAAGAGACAAGAGCAATATCTGTACCATGAAAACAACCATGGGAAAACAAAGAAAAATTTCCCCAAAGTTCTCTGAACTTGGAAGGAGATACCAACCTTGAACTGGCATGTCAAAAGACTCCATTGGCCTGTTAAAACTGGAGATATTCAAGCCACTTTTAGAAAAGGCCAAGAAACAAGAGACATTAATTGGGGGGGGGAATCAATTCCCCAAAGAGGTCAGTATATGCTTCATTGATATAGAAAAACCTTTAATTTTATTGATCATCTTAAGGTATAGGATATGTTCAGCAAAATGGGAATCCCAAAAGAACTCATTATCCTCATAAAAATCCTACATAGGACAGGGGCCCACAGAAAGGCCAGAAAATTACTTATGTAAGCTGCATACCATTATTTTGCTGCAATTTCAGTAAATTTAATTAAAATTATATTCAGAATTATTAAACCTATATTAGAACTATTTAATTATATTCAGAAAAATAATAATTTTATGTTAATACTATACTTTAATATTAGCTATAGTAGAAAGGAATCTCTAAGCAGATTTGATGGTAAGGTATTCTGTGCAAAAGTCAAATATGGCTTTAGACCTGAAAACAAGTGAAGTATTGAGATTTAAACACAAGTTTTTTTAAAAAAAATGCAAATTAATATTAAAAAGGACAGAAGAATCTTATGGTTGACCACAACTTAAAGGGAAATGAAATGGAAAAAAGACCCATTTGCCAATTTCCATCTGAATATATCTATTTATTCTATAGCAATTGAACAGACTTCTGGCCACAATAATATATATTGTAATATCCTGTCCTGGATTAGGTTTAGAGATAGGAGTGATAAAAAATATAGTTATTAGGACTGTTCTAATTTGATTTGGAAGGGACACTTTAGAAAGCACACAACCAAGCATCCGACCTGAAAATGTTTGAAGCTGCTTTAATGAGTCATAGTGTCAGAAACCTGTCCTTCTATGGGCATGGGGTCTCTTGTTCTTTTCGGGTTCTGCCATTCTCCTGGGGGGAGGGGGAAGCTTGGGGTTGCTGATGTGTATTTCCTTTTGCTCTGTTCCTTGCTCTATCCTCTTTGATGTTTCCATTGGGGTGAGAATGGAATGTGCCTCCGGCCATCTGCTTTATCTCCGAGCATGGAAGAAGCGGCACAGAGAGACCTAACAGCCTTGGAAGTGGTGCCTTATCACCCCGTTCCCACAGCCTTTTCACACCTGCGGATTGGCCTGTTTGAACCATCCGGATGAACAGTTGGAGTGGGATTACTATTGATTATTTTGACCTATTGATTCACACGGGAAACCCTCAGATCCTGCCTTCTATTCCTGCTGTCAACATCTCCCAATAAAAGTTCCTTTTGAAATGATGTTCGTTTCAAGAGTTCTGCTTTCTTGGGAGGACTGATTGAGGCAGGTCCTTACACATAGATAGGTGTAACATTCATACTCCTGTCTTCTGAAGCCCCTTTTCCAGACTGAATCCAAAACACAGCCACAAAGAGTGAGCTTTAATTGAAAAAAAAAGTATCTGGAAATATCCATAGCAGAGGTTGATAAATATGATATCTCTATCAGAGATGGCAAACCTGTTTGTTTAGAGAAAGAGCAACAACTACATTTATTAGTGACTGGACATTGGACATTTCTTATGGACTTTTAGCTGAAAAAAAGGGGGAAAAGTTACATTTTTCTTTTCTTTTCTATTTCTTTTGCCTTATCTCTGTTTTACATTCTCATTACTTTTCTCTATTCCTTTTGTTTTCAGTTCAAACTTTTATGATTTTTATTCTATTGAAATTTCTTTAATAAAGTTACTCTACCCACATCGACACCAAACAGCACCAGTTTGATTGGAGCAACACAAAAATCATCGCCCATACTACCACCCGCCATGCTCGTGAGTTCATTGAAGCCTGGCACTCCACAAGCAATTCCATCAACAGACACATTGGCCTATAAACAGCCTATGAACCCCTCAGAATCCAAATCAACCACACAGCTAACCAGAGACAGCACCAACCCTCAACCAACCTATGCAAGCCCCCCCCAACCAGCACTTCACCTCCCAATGACCATCACCTGATGTAACCTCCCTGTCACAAGACCCATCACAAGACTTTCACTGATGACTCACACCTGACCCATCACAAGACCTACTGACCACGCTAAGCCCTTATAAACAGAAGAACACTGACATCCCCTAAACTCCACTGAAGATATTACCTAGCCTGGTAATGAAATGTTCGGAAACCAACCCACAAGCTCAGAGAATGAACCTTCACCCTCAATAGTATTCAGATAATGAGCTGTGACCAAACAAATCAACTATATCATTACTTAGTGGGATTAAAACTAGCTAAGCCAGTCCAGAAGACAAAACCCCCAAACCAATCTGAGGCTTAGTCAGGGTTCAAGATGACAATGTATTTGATTCTCAAAGTATTCTTCCTTACAAGGAAACATTTTGGCACATGTCAAACTTCAACTTCAATAGTCATCCTGGTGCCATTTTAATTCACCTTGGCTGGGTTGCACAAGCCTAGATGATAGAGTTGGTACAGTTAACGCCATTAATTTGAGTCTCATTGCCTAAGGTTCTCATCCAAGCTTGTTGGTACAAAATATGATAGCAAAAGCTTCCTGGAGCTGAGATTAGGATCATATTGGATCAGAATTACAGAAACCTCATTGGCTCCCATTGTTTCTCATCCCAAAAGAAGTCTTTTAAGAACTAGTTTTAGATGAGTGAAAGCACATACAATAAGCCAGAACTGCACTTCCACAAAGCAGAAATAGGCTATCTGTATTGGTAATTTTTCAACCTCAGCATAAGATGTGTGGACTTCAACTCCTTGAATCCTCTGCTACCATGCTTATGTCTTTCTGGTTCTAGTAGAACCTTTAAACCATTTTGGAAGGATTTGGACAATCTCTTCCAAAGGGAAAAAGAGCAATGGTGGATGGCAACATAGGGTTTCTATGGAATTGTTTTGTTAAGAAGTTCCTGGAGGGTGCTGAGCTTCACAGCATTAATTGCTCCTTCTTAAAGAAAGGGAAATGCAAAAAAGCTGCCCTGGAGAAGTTCCCAGTACGTTGTACTGCCTATATTTAGAAGAAGAAATGCATTAAAGAATAAACACAGAAAATGGAATCCCTTACCCTGTGGCCCAAATTCAGTAAAACCATCTACAGGCTGTAACTAATAGGAAGAAAGTAACGGGGGGGGGGGAAAGAAACATCCTTCGAAATCAATTTTTATTCCATAAAAACATTGCTTTTCTGATGAGGATAACATATAGTATGAACAGGTTTTCTTAGACATGCACCTGCCTTTGATTTAGTTAGATACATTACATTGTAACATGCGCCAAAATAGATTTGGCAAGTCGCAAAACTTCTCCAAAGGAAAGCCAGGTTGCTGTTTATTATAGTTGCTATCTGTTGTGTCCATATTAAGAATGAGAGAGGGAACAAGCTACATTTTATTTATTGCTTATTATAATCTATTTATACTGCCTTATAATTTAAAAACATAATGAATGATAAATGAGTGGTTAATTATGAAAATGAAATTTGCTTGTATAACAATATGACCAATTGTCATAATTTGAATCAGAATTCATATTATTTATCCTAAGTGCAAAATTTGGAATGCTTCTTATTGATTCCATCCAACAGAATGTTGTAAAGATGATATGCCAAGTCTGTCCATCAGCAAGATAACTCTCCAAAAACAAAATTGAATGAGACTAAATTTGATGTTGGGGAAGAAGCCAACAAAGAAAACATTGAGTCCCAAAATGGGACATTTTTGGCCTAGGGCTATGAAGAAAAACATTCCAGAAAAAAGTATCCCTTAATGCATCCTTATGGAAGAAGCAGTCAGTTAGTGATCCCTCCTGATTGTGTGACCCAAAGCTGAGTTTATGCAGCTGACCTTCCATATATACTAACAAAACACACACATGCAACTCAGTACCTCACTACATAGAAGAAAATCAAGGCAACGCCTATGGACCCTGATGGTAAAGTGGCTGAAAGAAATTCCAGAAGCTATGCTCTTTACACTTTCCTTATCTTGTTGATAAGCTAGTGGAGCATTACTTCAGAATACAAATAGAAAAGCTGCAGGTACCCTCTATCCATTCTCCATCAAAGAAAACAGGGAGAGGAAAAACTCATCTAGCATGTCAAAGCGAAAACTAGGCAAAGCCTGAAGCTTTTCTTTTGTGCAATGGCTTCTACTGGCAAGGAGATAAATCACAGTAAGGAGTAAAACTATCAATGGCTACTAATCATAATTCCTATATTATGTCAGCATTGGAGATAGTTTGCCTTTCAATATCTCTTGCTGGGAAATACAAGCAGAAATAAGTACTACTGCTTTCATATTTAATGTGGCCTTATATTCAGTATCTTCTTAGAGCTATCTAGCTGGACATTATAGAAACAAAAGACTGGATTCTTAACTTGATGAAAATTCCTCTATTATCTACTCTTGCCTCTGACATGTTGGCTAAGCATCTTTAAATCAAGATTGGAGTTGAAGAATTGCATTTAAAATATTGTAGCTAAAACTGAGGAAGTTGACACAGGATGAATCTGACAAGAGTTCAATCATCAACAGTTGCCAAGAATGGACATAACTGAACAGACATCATCATCATCATCATCATCATAATCGCACTGTGCTAAGTCATAATATTGTTGTGGATTTATATGATGTGTGAACCCAACCACTAAGATTAGTACATTATATTTATGACTTAGCATGATGTGTGAATCAGGCCACTATATATTGTTCAGCCTGATTGGTGAACCCTGATAGAAAACTCTAAGGTTTACCAATTGGTCATCTAGATGCCTCCTCAACTCAGTATGAGAATTCAGAGTTAGGATACTCTAAGCGGGCAGCTATCCAGGCTTTGTTCAAACAGCAAAGAGCCAAGAAAGAGCTCACCATCTAAGGGTAAGCTGCAACCCTCTGAATGTTTTGGATTAAAATGCCCCCAATACTTATTAAGTTCTGCTTAATGGGCTGATAGAAGTATGATTAAGAACATGGAGGGTACCAACTAGCTGTCCCTAAATTGTTGTTACTCTTCAGAAGTTTCCCATACATTTGAACTAAAATCTATCCTCTTGTATCTTAACACTTATTAGATTTAGCCCTTTTACTCTCTTATTACCATTGCAAAGGGTGTTAGCGTTTTCCACAACATCTTCAACCTTTCCTAATAGCATTGACAGTCTTGTTGCCTTCTTTTTATATCATCCCTCAAAGCAATTCTTAACTTAGAAAATTGGCAATATAAACACAATCCATGAAAGCTGTAAAAGCCAGGGAAGAGATCTGGCACAACAGGAATGAGAGAGCAAAAATCTGCAAAAAAATCCAGCTCGATCTATTTTCTTCCCTTCAATCAAACCAATAAACATTATTCAAAAGAGAATAATTTGGATCTCTGATCATCCAGGGAAGGGTGGAATTCAGTTGACCTTTTCCTCCCTTTCATTTGCCTATTCTGAGCTAGGGCTATACCCTCTGAAGTCTAATTAACTTGCATTATTATTCTTAACATGCAGAAAACTTATTGAAAACAGTGAAGTTATTCCACAGGGAGCATCCTTCGAGCAACTTGGCCACCTCAGTTTGCAAGTAAGGTTTATACTGTGACGGGGAGAATGAAACACACACATACACACACCAAAAACAAGCATATTTAGTGACTCCATGATGAATCCTCATACAAAAACGTGGGTAATTACAGCTAGGAAGAATGAAAGGATCCATAAATATAGATTAACTCATAAATGATCCTGTTTATCCAACAAGTTGTTAACAAATGGATTTTTTACATTTCATTATAGAAAATTACAAAGCAGGTAATAATTCCCTAGAGGACTGTGAAAATAATTTTAAGACTAAAGGCTCATTTAAAAGGCACCACAATCAACAAAAATAAAGCTTTATTTGTATTTGAGCAATCTATTTTATGAAACAAGAGACTTGATTTTGAGCTAGTTGTCTGACTAGTATTGAGGCTTAAATTGGGATATGAGAACTGGATGAAATATCACATGCATCCAGATATATTAAGGTTCAACACTTATATCTTCAAGGGGGAAAACAACATCCTATTTAAACTTGAAGCATTATGGTTTTCTAGGGTATAATTCTTCCTGGTACAAGGCAGGTAACAAAGGCTAAAGCTGAAATAAAAATAAGATGTTTGGACTGTATTTCCCCAAAATTGTTAAAGGAAGTATGGGCTATTGAAATTGCAACATGCCAAAACTTGAAATGTAATCATCTCCTATGGAGAAAAGCTGCTCATTTTAAGCAGAGACCAATCTGCTGTGATAAGCCCCACTTGAATTTAATTTTGCACCTTATTTCTTCTGCTATTCCACTATTCCTTGACTATTCAAGTGCTAAGAAGTATATTGTACTTGCTAACAGAGAGACAGATTCAACCAATGGTGAGTGACAATGGTTGGAATTGGAGAAAATGTGACTTATATCCATACTCAACCATGATGCAGAAATAATGGCTTTTGGCTGGTCTTTTGAACTGACCTGCTGCTCACAAAGATATTGTTAGAATGAAATGGGATAAGAAGAACCGTTGATACCTTAGGATTTCAAAAGAGCACATAAGACATTAAATGTAATAAACAACAAACTAGTAAATAATACATTTTCAAATGCTACAAAGAAGAATCACTATCAGAGCAAAAACAGAATCAAATGAGTGTATACCATATGAATAAATACATATAATATGCACATGAATGAATTTATTTGTTAGACCTTTCAAAGAATAAGAAACAGAATGATGACACCCAAGTAATCAGGATAAGGCTGAAAGCCTGACAAAGTTGAAAAGAAATAATTCTATTCTTTTCAATTCTTCTGTTGTAGAAGTAGAAAGGTTGTTGGAGATCATCCACTCTAATAAAACGACAGCTTGTAGACCTAGAGCTTTTAAATCATTGGTGTGGCTCTTATATCAAGAAAGAAAGAAAGGAAAGAAAGAAAGAAAGAAAGAAAGAAAGAAAGAAAGAAAGAAAGAAAGAAAGAAAGAAAGAAAGAAAGAAAGAAAGAAAGAAAGAAAGAAAGAAAGACCTGCTAATCTAGAAATCGAATGAATGAATGAGAGCAATCGATTTCTTCCAAAGCTCTGTTCAACATAGGATTTACAATTCAAAGTTCAATTACTAGTTGTCAGGTAGCTAGGCATCCTAAAGATGAATAACCTTGTCATTTTAAAACTACTTTTAGGTCATACACGATTGAAATAGATTTGTATTGACTAAACACTTGAATATGTTTTCTTAAGATTTTTTTATAATTAATTTTCTGGTAGTAATTTGTTTTTTAAAAAACAAGATCTTAAACAAGGGTAGCTTGGAGGATGTCCTTATCAGGAGTGCAGGATTGTCTTATTTACACAAGTATATACGTCACAGAAAATGTCACTTATTCTGATCAAATAGAATGAGGCATGGATTTCTCCCTTTTTGCCTCTGTTAACATAAAATTTGACAAAATTCTCACAGATGCCATGACTTCCATACTCAGCCTCTCCTTCTCTATTATAAGAATCCAAGAAAAATACTAAATTAATTCTGTAGTCATTGTAGGACTGAGTTACAATATCTCTGAGAGAGATAACTACCCAACCTTGGTTTAAATAGCTCTAGTACAGGGGTAGGCAACCTTGGCTCTTTTATGACTTGTTGACTTCAACTCCCAGAATTCCTGAGCCAGCATGGCTGGCTCAGGAATTCTGGGAGTTGAAGTCCACGAGTCATAAAAGAGCCAAGGTTGCCTACCCTTGCTCTAGTAGAAAAAGTCCTCTGTGAGTAACTGTTCCATTGACATAAATGTAGGACATTTTTTGAAATGCTTAGCTGAAACACATTTCTCCAAAAGGTCCCCCCCCCATTTTGTCTTCTGATGTTTTCTGAATGTCTGGTGTATGGTTGGAGATGGTACTTGTTTTCCGTATATATCTTTTCAATACCCTGAAACTTCATGGTTCTCATAATCCCAGTATGAAAGAGCTTCATGGAATTATTTAATTCCCCCCTTGATATATTTTTTTGACATTTTTTTTTTAGCAGGACCTGGTGCAGAGCAAACAAACAGAATATTCACATGACATAATAGAATTTCACCAAAATTGTCTTTTGAAAGAAATTTAGAAAACAAGTATCTTGGACTGAACTGGATGAGTACTGATAAAAGAATACAGTAATCTTCAAAATAATTACAAAATATTTGGGATCAAAGTTGTGGGGACCAGGCATGCATGGAGAATGCATTCAAAACTATTTTCAAAATCACCATATGCTTTATGTTTGTTTGTTTGTCGTTTGTTTGTTTTGCCGCCCATCTCCCTTCATGATTATGGAATTGGAGGATATGGGAAATGGAGGTGGCTAGGATGAAAAACATAGGAATCATATCTAATTCCTATCATCTTTCATTTTCTCCTATGGATTTCAGACTGAGCAGGGAGTAATACTAAGTCACACATTGCCCAGAAGAGAGAAGAAAGTATGCCAATATTTGGTATTCAGCCTTTGGACATGTTCAATAAATTCTTTGGCAGCAAGTCGCATAAAATACAATTCAGTGGGGCCACTGTAAATGAATGTTCACTTTACAGGAAATTTTATTAACTATCAGTTAAGAACTATTCTCCTGTGGTTTGCCGAACTGTTCCAGAATTGCAGGCGAATTTAGCTTTGGAAGACTACACTTAAAATAAAAGATAGGAACAAATAATAATAAGATCCTTCTTTCTGAAATGGGAGGTGGGTGCAGTTGCAATTAGAAATAGAAAGTTATGCTGTGTGATAAAATATATGTCCTTTTCATGCAATACTCATAGTTTTAGTTCCTGATATAAAAAGAACGAAGGATCAGTACAATGCAGCATCTTTAATAAAAATAAATTTACTTTGGTTCTTTTCACTTGAAAAGAGTTCTATTTCTATGCCATCTAATAGCTAGAACTCTCTGGTTGCTTCAGACAACAACAACAATAATAATTTTTACATTGAGACTTCCAGTTTTGCGCCCGTAGCGCATGGCCGTGTGAGAGCGGACCTCTGCTCCCCACAGCTAGTTTCATCCTGCCAGGGGGACCCTAGATGGGTCTGAAGTCGCCCCAAAGAGGTGACCGTGAAAGAGGGGTGCCCCGTTGATCACAAAGCGACAGCAATCACTTTGTTTGATACAGGGAAAGCCCTCCGAACCCGACAGGAGAAAGGCTAGCGTGAGATCAGCGTCTAGCCCAAGCTACTTGCAGCCGAAGTACCAGAGCACGAACCTGAACATCGGTGAACAGCATGCTTGGAATTGTGAGAGCACTGATCTTCTTTCTTCTATCTACTAATTGAATCCTTGAAAAGATCCCCAAAGCAAAAAACCTCCATAAGTGAAGGGAGGGGACTATATCCCCATTCCCTTATAGACGGAAGCAGCGAATTAATATTAAAGGAGGAAAGAGATATATTAAAATTTGATTTAAAATACTACAGTCTGGACAATTCTAGGAACTAAAAAACTGTCAAGATTATACCCTAAAGAATTTTTGATGGAATTATAAAAATATATAACAAAAATAACTTTTTGATTGAAAAAAAACTGAAAAAAAAATAACTGCTGACATCTAGTGGAGAATCAGAGAATAGAACACTAACAATAAGGAAACAAAGAAAAAGCTGTTCCTTTGAATTGCAAATAACCTTGAAGACAGCTGGGAATAAAGGAAGAGCCAGCTATAAGATTAAAAAGTGTCTGAAAGGTAAAAAAACAACACCTGGACTGTTGCTTAAATCTAAGAACTGTTTATGGAAAAGAAAAACTTTGGCTTTTTGGCTAATCTTTTAGAGGAGAATCTACAGAAAGGATTTAAAGTGGCTTAAAACACTGAACTGTAATTTTGACTGACTGATAAATTGACTTTTGAATGAAAACATTGATGAAAGATTATTTGAAGGAGGGAGACAACATGGATATCACATAGGTATCAAAAAATGACAGGACGCCACATTCAATATTTTCTCCTGAAGGACTTAGCTTGGAAAATCAAGGGCCTCCAGAAGCAATACTTCAAGGCAAGATAAATACTTTCCATGAGGAAATATATGTAATGTTAGGACAAATACAAATGACAATAGACTTAAACCACGAGGAAATTCGAAACAACTTTGATGATTTAAATAAGCATATTTCCAATCTAAATCTATTAATTATGGAATCATCAAATTTAATCATTATTGATTGTTAATTAACTATTATTGTCCTTTTTTTTTCTTGTTAAAATATAAACCAAGACAACACGCTGTACACCAGGCACTGGAGACTGTTATAGTTAAAAACCAATAAAATATTTATATTAAAAAAATTGTTACATTGTGCTCAATTTCACAAACTGATCCCACTAAGAGACAGCATGCTTATGAGTATTTCATCTAAAAACAAATTGGTCACAGTGACCTTTTTTTTTAATTTGCTTTCCCAAAACAAAAAAAATCCTCTTCTAGTCTCCTTCCTCAAAGCAAATATTGAATGGCCAGCTTGGGACTTAATTTAAGGCAGGAGAATGCTATGACCATCAGCATTTAGGACACTGAGTCATATTACTGGTTTGCAATAGTGGTGAATATCGGGTGTAGGATGAGGGTGAAGGTTCGTTCTCCGAGCTTGTGGGTTGGTTTCCGAATGTTTCGTTACCAGGCTAGGTAACATCTTCAGCGGCGTTTAGGGGATGTCTGTGTCAATGTTCTTCTGTTTATAAGGGCTTCAGGTGTGGGTGTGTAAAGTGAGGTGATGGGTCAGGTCACCTGCCTCAGGTGTGAGTCATCAGTAAGAGGCTTGTGATGGGTCTTGTGATGGGGAGGTTACATCAGGTCAGGGTCATTGGAAGGTGAACTGCTGGGCGGGGGGGGCTTGCGTGGGTTGGTTGAGGGTTGGTGCTGTCTCTGGTTGGCTTTGCGGTTGATTTGGATTCTGACAGGTTCGTAGGCTGGTTGTAGGTCTGTTGATGGAATTGCTTGTGGAGTGCCAGACTTTGATGAACTCACGAGCCTGGTGGGTGGTAGCATGGGCAATTATTTTAGTGTTGCTCCAATTGAACTGGTGTTGTTTGGTGTCAGTGTGGGTAGAGATTAAGGATTTGGGGTCATGATGTTTGACTGCCAGCCGGTGTTCGTGGATCCTGGTTTTTAATTGACGTGAAGTTTGTCCCACGTAGAATAGTTTGCAATCGTTACAGTTGATTTTGTAGATTACATTGTTTCATCCATCCATCCGTCTGTGTCTTATCTTTGGTTCTGGCGGAGTGTGGCTGTGGGTTTGTGGGCTATTGCTATTCTTAGGGGTTGGAGAATTCTGGCTGTCATTTCCGACATCCCTTTTTTGTATGGTAGGGTTAGTTTTTGAGTGGTAGTCGGCTGTGTGGTGTGTTGTGGTTTGGGTGCTGTGTGTCGGAATACAAAGTTTTTTGAATAGCCGTTACAGAGAATCTCCCATTAATGTTATTTCTGCTCTGTATTCATCAGGCAAGCCCCTGTTGCTATTGGCTGAACCTATTACTTTAGAACAGAGTTTGTGTAAAGGAGCCTTTATGGTACCACCAGAGGGTTAATCTGTTGTGGCACAATTTTTCATTGGACGCAGCATGTCATAAGCTTGGTGGAGTTTCTTGAAACTGGATATAGACAGAAAAGCCAAATTTACAAAACCTGAGCACAAAAGCAAAGGAATACCATGGTCTGATTCAGTTTAGACAAGGTCCATGGAAAAGGATACTCAGATATGGTTGCCCTCCTTATTTCATAGCAGTGATACCACCAGGCAGCTGCTGCAGTTTGGTCTATGCTGACCAGCCAGATCTGAGAGCATTGTGAACATTTCTAATAACAAGTCTCAGATTTTTAAGGGAGCACTGTTTTAATTTCCCATGGTACGCTGCAGCAATGATATAGTAGTGCTATTTCGGGGAATTAGGAAGGGCAGCCTCCAGTTGTAATGACTGAGTGCTAATTATAGTTCTGGAAAACTCTTGAGTGGAGTCCTGGTTGCTGCCTCTGGATGCCAAATCTGCTTTCTTGGCCTGGCAAGTTCATACTTATTTAGCCATGTTAAACAGATATGTCTACTGGGCAGAATAAAAAGTACTTAATTAGTTAAAATGACAGCTGTCCAATTGTGGGATTCATTACCGTGAAAGGTGATGATGGTTATTAGCTGGAAAATCTTTTGAGTTAAGAAGGATTCACAGCAATTATGGTCATCATGGCTATGGGTATTTATGAGTTTATATTGTAATATTTCGAATACCAGTTGGGGAAGAACATCAGCAGCAAGAGTGACATCACAAGCATTCTCTGTGCTTGATCTTCCTGAAAGTATCTGGATAGTCAGTTTGGAAACAGAAATACTCTTGATCCAATTCATTTTCTTCAACTCACATAAATATACTTGAATCAGAGAGCCCACCCCCAATGTCACTGGTGATGATATAAAATGGGGACAGCAAGGTGAGCAGCATGAACTGAACCAACCAGATATCATGATTATGGGTGATAGGAGCCATAGTCTAATGGTGAGAATCTTATATGCTCAAAAATGGAGAGACACGTAAAGATGATAGAGTTAGCAGAGATGGCAAAACTGTTTTAATTAAAGAAAAATTATTTAGTTTTCTTTCTACTTGGAAATCACTTCTGGACTTCTTGCTCAAAACTAAAAAACAAAAACAAAAACAAAAAACACCCCAAAATATTGATTTTAGGTTTTGATTATTAGAATAATTTGTTACTGTAGAAATGCCATGAACTGTTGTGAAATGTAAAGCAAAGATTGAGGTTGGAGGTTTTGGGTTTGTTTTTTTTTAATTTTACTGCACTGGAAAAAAAGCCAAAAGCCACCACTTCTCTCTCTTTGCACTTTTCTCTTTCTTTCTTAGTTTTCTAACATTTGGGTTTTTTCTGTATTTTTATTTTAAAATGAATCTTAATAAAAATGTGTTTGTGTTTGTGTGTGTGCGCGCGTGTGTGTGTATAAAGATAGGAGTCATAGTCTAATAAATCTCGAATAAGCCAGATTGGAGAAGCCTAGTAGAACCTAACACCAAGAATAAGTACTTATTGTTTATTGAGCACCCCTAGTTCTATGGAGTCCAAACATTTGCTGATGAATTCCAGCTCGGCAGTTTATCTTAAAGACGTTCTTTGAAATGTTTGCTGCTGCCAAAGGATGGCTGCTTCAACAGGTTGAACAGAATGTTCCCTGGAAGCTGAAACTGCCTTGATTTCCTGAAGTTGCCATTTCGCTGCTTAATCTGTATCCATTTAGCCAGATGGGAAATGGCCTTATACTTAAGCCATCTGTTTTGTTGGTCTAGCCCAGAACCGTTTACTCTGGCTGGCAGCAGCTCTCCTGGGGCTCCAATACAGGTCCCTCATATATCCCCACCACATGAGAGATCCCGGTTTAACTTGGAAACAGCAGGAATTGGACTTTCTGCAAGTAAAGAATGTATGCTGGCAGCGAGTTACAGTTCCACTACAAGGCACTGACACAGCCTACACAAATGACATTATCTGCTAATGATCTACTACATCATTCTGAAAGTAAATATCTCTAACAGGTTGCTCCAGAGTTTTTCTATAGCCTCAACTATTTCTTGCGGTCCCACTGGGTTTTCATAAGAATGTCTTACATACATTCCCAAATTTGAGCAAAGTAATCCCATCATATGCATCTCTGTGTCATGCCCCCATCGGAGCCTGAGGAAGATGAGCTGGAACTAGAACCGATGGAGATCGAGGGGGAGGTGTTGTTGTCTTCGGAGGAATATGGGGAAAAGTAGGCCAAAGCAGGCCAGGGCCTTTCAGGATTGGGATGGCTTGAAGGCAGGGAGGAACAGGGGCAGGATGAACATGAGAGACAAAGCTCAGGTGATGAGCAAGGGCCACCCCCTCCTGATCCTCGAGCATGGAGAGTGGAGAGAAGGAGGGAACAGTGAAGGCAGGCCCAACTACTCAGGAGGAGAGCGCCCCACCCCTCTCCACAAGGCACACCTGGGGAGTGAGACTTAAGGAGACACTGTGGGGAGGGGCATTTGTCGGGAACAAATGCTGAATTATTGGAGGTTTGTGTGCCATTGCCAACATTGGAAACAACCCTCTGCTCTCCTGTTCTGTGTTGTGATTTCTACTTGTAAACCCTGAAACTCTGACCATTGGACTGGCTGACAAACTTGATTTGGTGCTCCAAACCTCAGATTGAATTTTGGCTTCTTTTCTGAAACTACTCAGGCAAGCTTGTATTTCCACAGACTAGTTATATTTTGATATATGTTCCTTTCTTTGTTATCTACTTGGCCTTGAGTAAATTACTGTTCTAATCTAGCAACTGTGTGTGAATCGAAACCTGAAAGAGGACTGCTTGTTCCATATACACACTTTTCCTGCCTGAGAGAGTGAAAAACTTTTGAAACTACTTGCAGCCAGAGGCTGCTGAAGGGGTGTGTGTGTGTGTGTGTGTGTGTGCGTGTGTGTGTCTTGTTACTTGCTCTGGGACTTGCCAGAAACATGGGAGCATTTGGGGAACAATTGGACCAATAAAGGGGCAGTTTGAACTGTCAGCTGACTGTGTGGCCTCTGTGCCATGCCCTGGGTCATCACACTCTGTCTTTTACGATTTTTGGCTACCCCTTTTGAGCTTGATCTATTTATACTATTTGTGACATGTTCAAATAGCAATAGCAATAACACTTAGACTTATATACAACTTCATAGTGCTTTACAGCATTCTCTAAGCTGTTTACAAAGTCAGCATATTGCCCCCAACAATCTGGGTCCTCATTTTACCAACCTCAGAAAAGTGGAATGCTCTGAAGCTTGCATGAATTAGTCATCCCAGGATCCATACTAACTAACAAATATAAGGATTTGATTATTTTGTGACTGCAAGTATGAAAAACAGTAACAACAAAATAAAGCACCATTCCTGTCTAGGGAAATGATCTTGTATGTATGTAGAATCATTTAACTTCAGGTCCCATTTATTCTGTTCTGTAGAGAGATGGAGAAATATGTCTGATGTGTCTGGCCCACGTTAATCATTAGCACTGTTAGCAGATGGATGACTGCCTTGAGGTTCTTCAAAGCCAGGTAGAACATTCTACATATTTATAAAAGTAGTATGTCATGCTCAAACTGGGCAAATTACTGAGCCTTTGACGGGGTGCCAAATATTATTTGATCATGTAACAGTACAGTTCAAAATCATACAGGGACATGGCTGATGTCAAATACAGAGCTAGTTTAATATCTCCCTGTGATTTTAAATGATCAGATTCACCTATTTCTGATAAGTGTTTAACAACATAAATTGAAGTTATCTTCCAATCAGTGAAAAACATTTGCTTGATAAGAATTGAAGAAATCTGCATTGAGAAGTCCAAAGTCACCACAGACACACTAGTTTGTTAACAATCTCTTGTATGGTGGCCAAACTTTTGGAAGCAAATTCTGTAAACCTTGAAAACAGATCTCTGTGAGTCATGCACACACTTAACGTATTCCCCTCCCTGCCCAAAAAATCTTTTTCCTCCTTGTTTTTCCTGTTACAATTTGAATAAAACAGTCCTTTCATTCTATTAAATTCTATTAAATTCAAATTCATTTAAAACACAGCTAACATTCTAACAAACACATCTCAGTTTGCAGAAAAGAATTTCTAAGAGCTTCGAGAGAATTCAAACTAGACTAAAATCTGTCTGCTAATTTTGCAAGGGTTGCATATGCGTGATTGTGTGTGAGTGTGTGAAAAGGAGGACAGGGAATTCCATTTCTTTAGGGATTTGGGCTAACTTAAAGATAAAATTATCTCTTTTTTCTTTTTTCATTTTCTTAACAAGATATAACAGCTTTGCCACCTTTTAACTGCTTTCAACAGCCTGCCAGCACTCCCTTTTGAAATTTGGGACAAAATGCTTAAAGGGAATAATGTTAAGTCACAATATTATTCGTGGTACGACAGCTATCATTTTTTTTTTAAAAAAAAACTTCTCATGCTTTATTTTTTGGATGTACCATTCCCTATCTTTCTGTCCAAATTGTAGCTTATAGTAGGATTTGTAATGATGCTATCTCAGGATGTAGTATTGTTACCTTGCAGTATTGTGTCTCCAATTTCAAGAGGATACTCCAGGTTGCTGAGTACTATCACTTAAGGAAGCAATAAAGCTGTTTTTCTTCTTCTGTTTGAAGTTGCAGCTGCTTCATTTTTAAAGATATCTTTACCTCTAAATGAATATGCCATAATTTTATTTCCTGGAAGTGAATCCAATTTTCATGGGACATTCTATCTCACCACTGCCTCTTCAATTTATCAGGGATTGTGGGGCAAAAGTCGGTAGAACAGAAACAAATTACTAAATGAATATACTCATGAGAAAACTTCACAGAATCTGTTGATATGATACTACACTTAGCTGGCCTTGAAAAGCTCTAATACTTGCTTAGGAATCCACCACAAAATCCCAAAGCTGAAAGACAGACTGGCAAATTGGGGCGGCGGAGGAATGGGGGGGGGAACCTAGCCTGTTAATCTCCCATGCAAGAAGAACAAAGAGTCTTGTGATACCTTAAAGTCTAAAAAGTTTATTGGATAACTTTTTGTGGCTATTATCCCCTTCATCAAGTTTAATGTACTGAAGAAGGAAATATAAATACATTTTGTTCTTGGGTGAGAGGAAGAAGCTAGTGGTAAAAAGAGGTCTGAGAGAATGATAATTACCTATAAATAGCAGCTGTGCAAAAACAGTACAAAACAGAAATTCTTGCATGGGTTAGCTGGTTAATATGTACAGTACAGTAATTAGAAACGTTGGTCCTTCGTTAATCCATGAGACACGGTGGTAAATCTTTTTAACAAATTCTGAAATGTTGAATCTAAAAATAAAAGTGGAATTTTTTCATATTTCCCAGCAAACATATTTGTTGACCTCACAATTATCAGTTCCAAGTAAAGGAATTACAAAGAACACTGTATGTTTTTTTGGAATTTGTAATGTTATGAAATAGTTCAACTATTCATGTCCTCCACTCTCATCAACCTCCTGGCCAACCTCTGGCTTTCTTCTTTACTATGTACCACCTGACTGATATCTGACTGACCTATGCCTGCTTTTTTCTTCCAAGCTATTAGCATTCTGAGATATCTTAATATGTTTCCATTTTTATTCTGGTCTTCCTGGGAAAGCATATACGGTTTCTTTCCTCCTCTATTCTCCCAACCACCTTAGGAAGTAGAGAAGAGGGACACGGAAAGTGGTTCAAGTTCTACAGCTGAGCAAAACATGAATTCAGGTCTTGGTAATCTAATTATAAGTTATAGCCATCTCAAACAAATTGCTATGTTACATTCCACTATATCTATTTTTAAAAGACATGTAAACCAGGATTGTCTAGCTCTTTGTAACATCAGAATAAATATTTCTCCAAGCATTAGAGTGATATGATATGAATTATAAAAAAGACTGGGGATATAATTGTAGAGTTGGAAGAAATCCCAAAAGATAGCTAGTCTAACCTGTATTCATGCAAAAGCATCTTTGGCAGGTAACCATTAAAACTGCTTGAAAATCTAATTAAAAACAAAGTTCTTTTTAAAATTAGGCAAGATTCTTTTCTTTAACATTTGATTCCACTGATTTGGAGTCAACTTCTAGAATAACAAAAAAATAAATGTGTCCTATCACTTACATGGGATCTTTGATTACTTGAACATAGCTACTTTATTGACCCTTACACTTACAAGTTATTCATACCTGATTTTGTGGCATTGCAATAAATCAAAATGTTTGTTCTGTTTAAAAAACTAACTTAAAATTTTACAAACATATTTTGGAGCAGTAATGACCACAATGAAAATTCCAAAGAGAAATAATTTAAAATAAAAGAATTCTGCTCACTATAAACAATATCATTTTGAGGATGCTACCCATCTGTCTTCTTCCTTTAACAAAGGGGTTCATATCTTTTAATAGGGGAAATTCAGGGTGCTGTTAAATACAGAAACACTAACAATCTTTCAAGAATTCTCTGGAGGCCAACTTAATATCAGAATCACACATTTCTTCTGGATGATGAAAGCCACATTACGGACTGATAAAAGGCAATCACAGTTCATTTTTACAAGTCTCTGCTGATGAACAATTTATTAGATGCTCAGAAAAACTGGAGAGGAAAAAGAGAAACTGGCAACTCCACACTCCATCAAGCCATGATGGATTCATTCTGTTCCAACAATTACCAGGGTTTAACATACAGAGTTATTCTGCGCTAATTGGAATTGCTTTCTATTCTCAAGGAGAATATAGTGATCCTATCGTACTACTATCACTCAGAAAAAAAGGAATTCTATACATTGGATAATGGAGAATGGGGGGAGGAAGGGATAATGCAAGAAACAGAAGGCATAGGAATGCTATAAAACTGATACTGCCTCTGTTATTAAATGAATCGAGTAAAATTCCAGGATTTTGGAATTATTGTGTCCAGGATGAGTATATAAGCCTTTTTTATAAGTAAAACTTATAGAATCTGAGTAGTTTATTACCGAATCAGAGGGCAGAGGCCTTTTAACTTTTAACAATAACATCACTGTACCTACAATTAACCCACCACCTTGCTAGAATTAAATGTTTAGATCAGTTTTCCCCAGGCTGGTTCCTTTCAAATGTGCTGGCCAACACCACTAGAGAGCATTTCTTTAGGAAAATTATCTAGACATAGAGATGAGTCAGTCAAATTGCCTAAAATACTTGCAGTTCTACTATTCTAATCTTCCCAAATGCCCATGCTAACTTGAAATATTTCCCTGGGTAAAAACATTTTGCCTACTACTTCTGGGACACCTGTGCATTTTAAAGTATATGTAGATAGTTCATAAATAAATGTTTCTATGGCATCCACATCCCATATTTTGATCAGTAGCTGATTTATGATCATTGAATCCTCTCTCCTTGAGTCCAGATTAGCTTACTCCTTGATATTATTCTGTTCTTAAAGGAGAAACAGGTAATGCTAGAAGCAATTACTATGAGGAAACACAGAAAGATGACAATTCCTGTTCTCAACAAGCTTTTCTTCCTTCCACTTTGCAAGTTGTTGGTTTACCAGCACTCAGGTTTTTTTAAAAAAAATATGACTTCAAGCAATGGTTGAAATGGGGAGAATTTGATTACTCCTTTCACTGCAAGATAAAATGTTTATTAATTAAAGAAATCCCATGAAGTCAACCAATGCAAGAGTTTGGCAACCTAAATAGCTGGTGGCTGGACTTTAGGCTTGCAGAATCCACTTTGCTTGTTACCAGAACTTTAAATCTGTCAACAAGAGGCTAGTAGTTCAAAAAATATACACTCGGGGACTTTCCCTACAGGTGAGTTTAAGTGCTAATCTCCCAGATCTGAGTCAGCAAAAAATATGTCGTCATGAAATTTGCTGACCCCCTTACTGATCCCTATAGTGCCTCTACGGGCTCTGTTCTGATTCACTGCTGAATGGTGCTGTCTTGATTTTGTATGTGCAGTTTCCTCCAGCTTTGCTATTCTCTCTTTGTCGTATGTGACTGGATAGCTAGTGGGGGCGACCTACCACCAATCACAGAACTGCAGCAGGTCTGATTGCAGGGATCTGCCAATCATAATAATAATAATAAAGTTGGAAGGGACCTTAGAGGTCTTCTAGTCCAACCCCCTGCTCAGGCAGGAAACCCTATACCATTTCAGACAAATGGCTGTCCAGTCTCTTCTTCCAGTGTTGAAGCATTCACAACTTCTGGAGGCAGGTTGTTCCACTGATTAATTGTTCTAACTGTCAGGAAATTTCTCCTTAGTTCTAGATTGCTTCTCACTTTGATCAGTTTCCATCCATTGTTTCTTGTCCTGCCTTGAGGTGCTTTGGAGAATAGCTTGACTCCCTCTTCTTTGCGGCAACCTCTGAGATATTGGAACACTGCTAACACTTCTCCTCATTAAACTAGACATACCCAATTCCAGCAACCGTTCCTTATATATTTTAGCCTCCAGTCCCCTAATCATCTTTGTTGTTCTTCTCTGTACTCTTTCTAGAGTCTCAACATCTTTTTTACATCATGGTGACCAAACCTGGATGCAGTATTCCAAGTGTGGCATTACCAAGGCATTGTAAAGTGGTATTACCACTTCACGTGATCTTGATTCTATCCCTCTGTTAATGCAGCCTAGCATTGTGTTGGCTTTTTTGGCAGCTGCAGCATACTGCTGGCTCATATTTAAGTAATTGTCCACTAGGACTCCGAGATCCCTCTCACAGTTGCTACTATTGAGCAAGGTACCACCTATACTATACCTGTATGTTTGGTTTTTCTTGCCTACATGTAGAACTTTACTTTTTTCATCATTGAATTTCATTTTGTTAGATAGCGCCTAATGTTCAAGTCTGTCAAGATCCTTCTTGTCAAGAAGGCTATCTTCTGGAGTGTTGGCTATTCCTGCCATCTCTAAACTTCTATGCTCCTTTTTCTACCACCTCCTCTCCTATTATAATCTGAGCTGAATAGACCTTTAAAAATACAAAACAGCAAAAAATACTTTTAGCTTGGAATTCTCTCCACTTGTTTTGTTTTGAGCTGAGAAAATAATGCTACTGGAGCCTGTATTGCAATGTTGCAACAAAGCAACATTCAAACAGTTTGGGTGTTTCATATTCCATCAGAACAGTTGAAAAATTCCATAGGGAACAATGCAAACTTGAGGCAAGTCTATTGCTCCCTTGTTTTTCACCCACGTATCAAGAGTAGATGGGAAAGCAATTCATGCTGATAACTATTAAACTCCCAGCTTGTAAAAAAAAAAAAAAAATGGTATGATTTTAAGAGAACAATTTTAAAATATTAAAAATCCTCTGAAATAAAATTTATTGAAGCAAAGATTTAAAACTCCCTCCCCTGTGGTCAACAGTATTTCATTTTGTTTAGTAAACCCCTAAAGTGTTCAACCAACACATTAACAAGGAAAATCTAATTTATCTCACAACATCCTTTATATTAACATTTAAAATAAGAAACTTAAAGAGTATCAGGTATACTAATATATGTTGTGTTTCAGCCGCCCAGAATCAATTTGCAGAGTGAGATTGGCAGCATATAAATTTAATAAATAAATAAAATACTATATCCTTCCTGGAAGGAAGCAGCACAATTATTTTCTCTTTGTACTTTTTCTGTATTTTTTTAAGATTACACATAACTTAACTCTGCTGCTATGACACTTAATGCAATTTATTAAGTATTAATTAATAGTGCAAGTTATGAATTATTCTATTAATGCAACTGTTGCATTAATATAACTTTATACCACAATATGATAGTGTAATATACACTGTATTACAATCAACAAACAAAATACATTCTGAAGATCTCATGGAATAATTACACATTTCCAGACAGCACAAGACAAAAGGGCAGAACTAGAACTCTGACAATCCCAGGTAACACAGATCAACCAATCTTCTCATTTTTAAAGATACCCTGAAAGCTCAATAATAGGGTATAAAACCATGCAGAGTATGCATACATATACACCAAAGATGAACAAATGAACCCAAAGCAAGACAGAAACTTTGCACCTTTAAATGAATCTTGAAACTCAACCAGGTCACAGGGTATGCTTGTACCCGCAAAGCAAAACAAAGCAATCATACCTATAGTGTACTAGTAGTATTTGCAGCTATATAAGTTGAACTGCTGTAGCAACAGGCATGCAGTCTTACAGAAATGCATAATATGCACCTTTACATTATGTGCCTGCAAATAAAACACAGCAAGTGCAATTTCTCACACACCAATATGTAATCCAACTTTCCTAGGGCAAAGGTCTTTATATTCCCCCCCCCCCCAAAAAAACCCAATAATTTACATGGCTGGAGATAGACAGTGCAAGAAGTCTTCTTCAGTCTGAATGAAGTCTATATGAATAAATTTCATGTAGGCATATGTCTATATGAAATCTATGCTATCCTTTAGCCCTCTGTTCCCAAATTACCCTACAGAGACTAATCAAGAGCAGCAGGGATGTGACTACTATAGTCTTGCCTGATATATTAGCTAGTCAGGAAAACATACATGAAAACTAGGCATTTGGAATACTGCACCCAGTTCTGATCAGCACAACACAAAAAAGATGCTGAGGCCCTAGAGAGAGTTCAGAGAGGAATAACAAAGCTGATAAAAGATCTGGAAGCTAAATCCTATGAAGAACGGGCCATATTTAATTTAATGAAGATAGGACTGAGGGGAGACACAATATTAGTCTTCCAATACCTGAGGCACTACCACAGGGATGAAGGCCTCAGTTTATTCTCCATAGCACCTGAGAGTAGGACAAGAAGCAATGGATGGAAACTCATCAGAAGAAGATCCAACCTGGAAATAAGGAGGGATTTCCTGACAATGATTCCAGTCTTGTCAGAAGCAGCATAATAGCTTGCCTCCCGGAATTGTGGGCGCTTCATCACTGGAAGTTTCCAAGAAAAGACTGGCAACTATTTGCCTGAAATGCTATTGGGACTCCTGCCTTGGGCAGGAGATTGGACGAGAAGATTTCTGATGTCCCTTCCAGCTCTATGATTCTATGAAAATGCTCAAAAATGGACATATTTCAAGGTGCAAATATTTTACATATGAAACTGCCAACAGTTTAACTCAAATAATTGATATTCTGCTATCTTAGATGTGTTAAATTTTCATTCCCCCATTCAAATGCATACATCTGGATGGCACTGGAGCACACTGGGATATGTGAATCATTTTGAATATTTACAGTTGTTATGTAAAATGCTGACAATATTATAGTTGTATGCCAATATTATTTATACTGGTTATAAGGAATCACTTTTTTCATGATTATTAAAAACAACAAATATATCCACATTTTTAGATCACAGATCTTTGATTTATCATTTCCTTACAATTAAGGAAAAGGAAAAGGTATAGAATGTGAGATTAAGTAGGCTTCACATGAGAAAGGAGAAAGAAAAGCAGGAGAAATGGCCAAAATGTCTTTACGAGGAACCCACTATAGGTTTCTGAAATGACAGATTTCACTTCTCTAGAAAAAAATTAACACAACGGACAATACACATGCATAGAAGTTGTTGTTGTTGTTGTTGTTATTGTTATTGTTATTGTTATTGTTATTATTATTGTTATCATTATATTATTGTTATCATTATATTATTATTATTATTATTATTATTATTATTATTATTATTATTATTATTTTATTTTATTTTATTTTATTTTATTTTATTTTATTTTATTTTATTTTATTTTATTTTATTTTATTTTATTTTATTTTATTTTATTTTATTTGCCACCCATCTCGCCACAAGGCGACTCTGGGTGGCTTACAAAGTTAAAAGCAATAAATAATACAAATATATATATAGCAAAAATTATAAGTTAAGGTAGAAAGATGGGGAGGGAAGAAGGCATGCAGGGAGTGAGGTGGGATATGCTATTAGTCCACCCACCATCTCTAGTGTGGTTCTCTGCCATTGGGGCCCCAAGCCAACTGGCAGAGCCAGGTTTTCAGGTCCTTACCAAAGGTCAGAAGGGTGGGAGCAAAGCTCAGCCCAGGAGGGGTGGTGTGTAAGATGTCCCAGAGGAGCCAAGGCAGAGAAGGCTCTTCTCTTGGACCCCACCAGCCAAAATTCCTAGACTGGGATCTGCAGCATGTCTCTTCTGCTGGTGGGGGGTGGGGGGCCAGTCCTGTTGGGATGAGACGGTTCCTCAGATAACCTGGACCCATGCCATGCAGGGCTTTATAGATAATAACCAACACCCTGAAGTGCACCCAGAAGCAAACTGGCAACCAGTGCAGCTCACGGAAGAGCAGTGTAACAGAAGTTGTAACTTGGATGAAACTTAAACATGCTAGAACAAGGATTCAATGATCAGTATATCAAACACAGGTTGTGGGGAATGGGGGAAGAGAGAGGAAAGCCAGAATCATCTCATAAGATTTAGAACTGCTTCCTTGGAGAACTGTTTATCCTTGATTTTAATGCTTTGTAAATTACATTTTCCTCAGCAATTAAATCCTCTTTTCGTTACCTCACCGCTGCTATATCTCCAATATAATTGACACAATAGTTTGCCAGGCTAAGCAAGTCTGATTTGTAAAAATAGACTTGTATACCCTCCTCTTCCACTTGCCCTCTTGCTTTTATTGATTAGGTTAATGAGGTTATCCCAAATTCCTTTATTCCAAGAATCCCCAAGTACAATACACAAAGGCCTTTAATGACAGCTCTCCAATCTCAATATACCCATAATTCTAGGTCCCCAGTCATTTGCTGTTCAAAACAGAACTAAACTAATGGAGGATAAAACTATCAATGGGCACTAGCTTGCAGCTGAATACCACCTGATGGGAAGCAATAGCTGTAGAGCTCTATTGCCTTTAGGCCTAGCTTCTGGGCTTCCTGAAGCATCTTATTTGACTACAGTCTAGTCACTAGATTGACCTTTTATCTAATCCCCAAAGTTCTTCTTACCTTTTTATAGCAATATGATAGGGGGAGGGGGTTGTTGTGTGTCACATCCTTCAAAATTGGGAAATTCACAAAACAAGGACTGTTTGGATTTCTGGAACAATCTTGATTGCCAGTAGGGTAACATAATGTGACAGAATCTTGTGAGTCTGCCAAAGCAATTCTCCAGATCAACGTATACCTGGTATAATTAAGGCAGTGTTGTTCTGAGTCTCTTTCTCACATTTTACTCTTCCTCCCCTGAAGTAATATTTTCTATAATGATTCTACTCTTTTCTCTGTGTGCCCAGGGCCCATCCAGTCACACTCTGCATCGCTTCCAGAGTGGATTAGTTTTAATACACTCTACCTGAGGTTGCCCTTGAAGAGCATCCAGAAGCTTTAACTGGTCTGAGTGTGCATCAACAGTTATGTCTGCCCCAAGGAGGGCATACATTATACCTTTGCTCTGTGAATTGTACTGGCTGCTGGCCTGCTTCCAGGTGCAATTCAAGGCCTTCCCCAACATAAGATCAGGTTATTTCAAAGACTGTCTCTTCCCTCTTCTCAGCAGGAGGGATGTATTGTGGGTTACATCCATTACAGTGTTTTCTCTGATGGGACCTAGACAACATGCCTTTTCTGCTATGGCTCCCACCCTTTGGAATATCATTTCCCCTGAAGTGAGATTAGCATCCTTGCTAGCCTTCCAGAAAGCCCTTGAAATGTTTAACAACTTTGGGATCCCAAGAGAAGCCTGTAAATTGGCTACTTTGTGTTTAGGTAGTTGCTATTCTCCTGCAAACCTCATTTTTATTTATGTGTGTTTTTAATGGTTGGTTGTTGGTTTTCCATATCCAGAGTCACATTTATTGATATGTGGGTATATAAAATTGCTAAATGAAAATAAATAAAACATCTCATTTAATCTGGAACCAAGTTATGTGAGAACCCATGGACTTGAGTTTATGGATAGTTTGTAGATGTGATGAGCAGCATTTTCAGATATTGCAGGGCAGTTTGGGAGATGCTACAACCCACATTGTGCAATACAAATGGGGACTATGTGGCTTGGCTGCATATCAGGACATGCTTTACATTTTGTCTACCTGCAAACTTGCAGGTGGCTCTAAATCAGAGATGGGTAACTTATAGCTGAACTATAATTCCCAGCATCCCTTCAATATTGGCCACACTGCCTGGTGGTGTAGGGAATTCAACAATAACTGGGACGGGGACAGTTATTTACTCTTGGATACTCTGTGGATCCAGTATGAGAGATTCATTTAGCAAAGAAAGTCCCCTTTGCTGGATGATTCATTTTGAACTTCAATATATATGTTCCTTGATGGAGCAGAAAGTCACTTATTATATTAATTATGGTTGCTTGGTATCTCTCAGTTGTCTTCTATAAGTCAAAAGAACTTTGATCCAATATAGCTCTTTTGGCTGGTAGGAGCAGTCTCTAGTGCCACTTCTCTGGTTATTTTTGAACTGCTTCTCTCTCATTCCTCCAGAAGAATACTTGATGAGCAGTTTGATCCCAAGATATTTCAGATGATGATATGAATAATAACAATAATGCAAACTACTATCTGAATGAGGTTGTTTCTTAGATAAATATTAATGGAATACCGAATCTTCTAGCTCTTGGTGCAATTATAGTGGCATACTGAAAACTCAACAACATGGACTATACTGTACTATAAGTACTATACGAAATGACTTAAAAACAATTATATACAATATACACAGATTTTTTTCCAACAGTTAGAAAGCATTCATAATTCCAATAAAACAAAAACAAAACCCTAAATTCCACATTTTGTGGACTGGGGTCTTTTAATGAGATCTCCACAAAAATGAAGATTTGGAAATATATCAGCAATAAGCTATGGAAACAAACAAATAACATCATTTAATTGGCAAAAGCAGACAGAGTACTTCACCCACAACCAAAAATAGATATTATCACATTTTACGAAAACGGCCTTATTAACCATTTGAGGGAAGAAAAAAAAGAATATGAGAAAAACCTCAACTCGTGCCCAACATAATTGTAAAATTATATAATGAAATATTGTTATATTTTAAAACTGTAACTAAATACAACCAAGACTTACAGAAAAGCAAAATTAAATTTCATAATAGAAACAAACGATGTTACATGTTAAAACAAATAATAATATTTATTATTATTATTATTATTATTATTATTATTATTATTATTATTATTATTATTATTATTATTATTATTATTATTAGTTAATTGTTAATTGTTAATTGTTAATTGTTAATTGTTAATTGTTATTAGTATTATTACTATTATATTTTTATCCTGCTCATCTACCCTACAAGATTACTCTGGGCAGCTAATAAAGCAAGAATGCTACATATGAAAACCTACACGTTAAAACTATTATAAGAATCCGGTGAAACGCCAAAAGGAAGCTGATCAGTTTCAGATAGAAGGGCATTTTAGTCTCTTGACACCATCACAGAGAAGACCCTCACTGAACTTTCTGAAGTGCCTCTGAAAATATGACTGCTGACATAGACTTTAATTTCCAAGCAAGCTATGTCTAGGGTAGCCTGGTCCTAAGCCACTGAACTCTTAAAACTTCAGACTTGTTCCAAAATGGAAAGCTATTGGGAGTTTCTGTTAGGATGGAAGTTACATGCTGTGAGGTTTGTCAGATAAAAATGTGTTTGCTTTGTTTTAGATCTTCCTGAAGCTCCCAGCATTTCTTCAAAACCAGCTCCATACAAAGTGTGTTACAATAACTAAAGCACAGAAGCTGATGCTAAATTTGTTCTCTGCTGGAAAAGGTGAAGGTGTAATATCTGCTAAAACTTATAAAAGACACTCTTAGCAACTATAGCCACCTAAGTATTCAGAGAAAGGAATGAGTTAAGGATTCCAACAGTCAGATAAAAGTTATTCCAGAGAACTACAGTTTATAGTACTTCATCTGGATAATCAAGGTGCGTTAACCCGCCTGAATTAAGTTTTAGTATCATCGCCTCCATCCATTCCTGAACAAATTATGGATCAATCCATATTCTGGCACATTTAAATCCTTTAAATAAAACAATTTTATATCCTTGAATCTGATGGTATCCAAATACAATGGGCATCATCTTTCAGAATCACCAGCTAGCATGCCCAAAGGCTAAATAATGAAAATTGAAGTCTACCACACCTGAAAGTCATTAAATCAGGTATAGTTCATGTAGATATGAGCCCTCTGATCTAATTTGGCTAGCTTTTAGATTACTATCAATCTTATAGTGGAGAAACAGTTAATAGTACCATTCCTTTCTCTCTGCTTTCTTGTTCCTTAGACCAGCTACTCAGCTTTTCTTCCTTCACTGCCTACTTTCAGTGGCAGTTCAATATTTTAGTCACATGGATTAAACAGTGAGCAAATCCCAAAACAACTCTGTATGTACTGTACATGTGTCTATCTGTGTGTCTGTGTGGGGGGGGGGTGGGGGTGGGGGGTGGAAAGGGTAATCAGAGTCTCTTACCACCAAGGCTATCTCACCAACCCATCCTTATACATAGGAAATAGGTAAAGAGCAATCTGCCAACTGTTTTCTGTCCACTTCTCAATTTGTCATAACTGTGCCTTGTTTTTTCCTATGCAGAAGGAACCTGAAGAACTCTGGTTCTGACAGACAAGTTATGGCATCTTTATGTCCAGGCACAAATGAACAAGCATCCTGAATAGGGAGAAAACTGGGAGGAAATCAGTTAACAGGAAGAGGATGCATTAATGTTTTCAGAACCAGAAACATCTGGGGAATCCAATCACCCTTAGTGTAGTTGTAAGACAAGAAGATGTATAATCTCCTGCAGTATAATTTTTCTGAATTAGAAGTAAGTCCTGGAGATAAAGCTGTAGTGAAGGGACCTGAGAATGGGGAGAAGAAAGAAGAGGAAGGATTTCACTGCAATAAAGCTTTTGAAAAGGTATCCCTATATAATGCTTGAAGAGGAGGCTGACTTTCTGGGCATTTACCCTTCTAAAAGGTGTACCTGGCTATTCCATCCTTTTCACCTTCAGCATTATTTCTGGGTATTAGAAACAAAGGACAAAATCTCTGTCCTAAAAATGACTTTTTACTCAATCCAGAATGTCTATGCTTGGCTTTGGGTAATCCAGAAGAGATAAAGAGAGGCTGAGGGAAAGTCGGTCTGCAATAGACAAGAATGGGATATCAGTGAGTGGAAACCAAGGTAGAAAATCTGTCTTAGTGAACAGCCTAATATTTAATCCATCTTTCACAGGAATCTTTGGGGAAAGGATGAGAAAGCTATGTCATTTGGGATAAGTGGTTTGTGGCTGGCTATTTCTGGCAGACTCCAATTTTGGTTTGTATTATTGGTTTGTGAGGAAGTTTGGGGGGTTTTGATCCCACACACCTGCGGTTTGTATTATAAGCTTTCATTCTGCAAAGCTTTTTTGTTGATGCTGTCTAAGCTATAGCGATTTTCTGACCCTCTCCCTGTTAAATAGCTATTTATTCGGATTCTTGTGAGAGATTTCAGAGATACCTTTTGAAAAAGAAAAATCTTGTTTAATAGAATGGTCTTTCCTCAGTAGTTTATTTTGAATTGTTAATAATCAGAACAATCTGATATATTCTTCCAGTTTTTTATTTGATTACATCTTTAACTGAAAGAACAAAATTTATTTAGATTTTTCAGTTCAGGCAGGAAAATTTATTAAAAAGTAAACATATACAGACTAAGATCACCCAATATGCTAAGCATAAAGCAAAATTGCACAAATGTGTGCATAATGTGCACAAACACATTATGGCCTAGCATAATGTAATGACAGAAGTTGATAGGGTATGAGGAGAGCATTTGCAAAAAAAAAAAAATTGGTATACAAATAGGCACTTCAGAAAACGTTGGAATTTGTCCTTTGCCTCCTTATTTTGTCCCAGATCACAGCAATAAAAACACCCCTCTACCTTAATGTTGAGTCTCTTGCCACTCAACTACATGCTTGCAAATGCATTTTCACTACTAATGAAACAATCAAGCACTGTTACAGTGAATCTCCACATTATTAATTCAAATGAGCTGATTTGCTTCAATTGTGATTGTCACTGCAGACCTAAAGCTTCCCACCTCATTCATTTTATTTTTAATAATTTTTATTAATACCTCCATTTATTCAATGGGACAGCTTAACTCATTACAGATCATTCTAGGATAGCTTCAACTAAGATATGTAAAATAGCTTCAGGTCACTTGAAAAAATGAATAGAACTAAGCAAGAAAGTGTTCTTGGTCAGGACTCTTTTAAACTATAGGATTGGGAAGAGGACTTGCAAATATGAATGGGGGATGCTTTACCACAAAGAAAATAATACAATTTTTGCAAATAGAAACATAACACACTAGGCAGAAAAATGTATTTAATTCTTTCTCTTTGCATGACCATTAATTTTGTATAGGAAATAAATCAAATGAAATGTATCTAATTAAAAGCCTGTTCAGAAATAGTCAAATAGGACTGCAATTTTTATAAGAGGGAATAAGGTCCTTCACATTCACACCCACTTGGAAAACTGTACTTTCTATTATTTGAACTCTGAATAGTCTTCAAGGGCAGCTACTACATGATATATTGCAATTGTCTAAAACATGCTGCAATATATAAATGAATGCACCTACATAACTTGTAAAAAATATTCTGATCCTTAGGACAGGACAGGAGGTCATGAGATAAAATTATGACTTTCATGGCATGAGATTTTTTTTTCCAAATCATGGAGGATGTATTCAATAAGGTAAACAATATTATCCCTGTCAATTTTACCATTAGAATTATGAGAAGATCTATGATATTAAAAGAGAACAACACGTACATTGTATTCTGTAAGCAGCAAAGTTTGTGGCTAAGAGATCTTGTTAAATAATGATTAGTATATAAAGCAGAGTTCATGCACAAATTGTGCCTGTTCCTAGAAACACCAGAGTTGGCCACCATGACACATGCTTGAGTTACATCTCATTTATATTATGTGTGACAGCCTTTCAAGGACATTTAGAAGCTTCACCAGCTCCAAGATACGGAAATCAGATTACTGACTGAAGTTAAATATCAGGATTCCTATTTTCATGCCAGTTACATTGGCTGCTGGTCTTTTTCCAGACACAATCCAAATTGCTGAGTAGGGCCATAAATTGGTTTTACATCATTTTTTTTTGAACTGATGTTTAAGTGCCTTTTTTTTTTTTTTACATATTTTGTCTTTTATTTAAGTGTTCTTGTATTTCTTTAAAGCATTTAAATTATTGTTATTACAAACCATGAGCAACAGTTGGCAGAAAGGTATCAAACCATTTGGCCAAGAATATAATTGATAGGCAAAAAGTGGTCATAATATGATGAAGAAAAAAATTAATAAAAAAAGTCTCATATCAAATTAGATTTACAAAAGAAGTGACAAACCTAGGAATTCCCAAGGAATATGAACACTATTTGCAAATTTTGCAGAAAATATGTCATATATTTGCATGAATCTGCTATTTTCTTCCTATTTTGATATTTGTGGGTTTGGTATCTTCAAAATACATTGAAAGGAAAGGGTGATTGTTTAGTGATGGAACATTAAACTCCAGCCAGCTTTAACCCCTGAGTTCTCCAGATGTTCTGCCAAAGACCTCTGCTGATGAAGATACTACAAATTAGTTTTTCATAATGTATCACTCTCCAAATGCGTTGGGTTACATTATTCCCAGCTGTAGTAGCTAGGGTGGAAAGAAACTGTAACCCAGTAATAATGCGACTGAAAGTCAACAATAACCTCACATTGGCCTACTTTGTATATAGTACCAGTGCAGGCAAAAGATTACTCATGTCTACTTTATGGTCTTTGAATTTTATTTTATGTAGAAGTTAAGAATATTTCATTGGAATAGTTGTCCATTTTTTGCTTGTCTGAAAATGTAGGATTTGAATCAACTTTTTATCAAGGATAGAGTGTAGAGATGTCCATAGGGTATGGTCAGAAAAGTCAAGAGGGCAGTTACGACAGTGCAATCAAACTCCATCTGTTTTTCATGTGTGTTTCTTTATATTTTTGATCATACCCTGTGGATACCTCCCTCAAGTGTATCAATGGAAAAACTAGGGACTAAAATAAAGCAGAGATTCCCAGAAATCCTAAGAGAGCTAATGAGATGTATGGGATTCAAAATATGTGTCTATGTTATGATTATAATGATTTGTGTTGAACTATTCAGAAGACATAAGGTTAATATCATTTAAAGAAATAAACAAGTGTATGGTATTCTGATCACCGGTATGACCTTAACATTAGCCTTTGCATCAAAACATACATTTATTTGCTTGATTAAAATTGGAGCTGAATAATCTGCAGTTCTTCAGAGGTTTTTGGACCATCCACAACCACATCCAAAATGGTAAAGGATCATGAAAACTGTATCTGGACTGCAAAATCTTATTACTCTATTCCAAAAGCCGATGGAGTAACACAAACCATTAATATTAATGAATGTGCTGTTGAACCCCTCCTATTGTATTAAAATTATGCTGCCTTCAAGTAGTGGCAGAAGGAATGGAGATCTTTCTCTCTCTAAAGATAGATAGATAGATAGATAGATAGATAGATAGATAGATAGATAGATAGATAGATAGATAGATAGATAGATAGATAGATAGATAGATAGATAGAGAGAGAGAGAGAGAGAGAGAGAGAGAGAGAGAGAGAGAGAGAGAGAGAGAGAGAGAAATCACTTGCAGCCTGGATATCTAAGAGTAGAATTCAAGTTTTTTAACAATGAAAATGCTTCTTGAAAAATAGCTTGTTCAAGCAGATGAACAGATGTTTCCACGAAGGATTTAGGACAGAAAGAATATAAATGCAATGATAATAGCAGCTTAATGAAATTTAGTCCACAATTAATTCACATATCCAATTAATGGTGTTCCCAAAGGACACTCTATTACCAAGTTAAGAAACCTTTTGTTGATGACAAGGTATACTATAAGGAAAAGATTCAAATATGAAAATAGATTTTACATTCCTTGGGTTACAATCAATGTCCCTAAGATATTTAATAAAGATTCAAATTGAAGCCATATCACAATTATTAATGCTCCATTCTCAGAAGTCTAAAATTGTATTTATAGAAAAAATATATACATTTGAGTTCTTTATTATTTTACATAGATTCTAAAGAAGATATGTTAAGTATCTTTGCTTATGCTTCAGTGATGCAAAAAAAAGCATATTCATACTTATCAAACCAAATGATTCAAAGCACATGAATCATTGGACATCATTATCTGTTAACCATCTTCAATCAGCAAGCTGCAAACAAAGTGCTATCTTTCCCAACAGCTCAAAAGTATGCATACTAATATTCTTCACCAAAGGCCCAATAGGGTAGAAAGAAGAAGAAGCAAATCAAGGCAAATCTAAAATTGCTTCGCTAGCCATCTTGTATGTTTCATTCCATATTTGGTTTGCAGCAATGGCCAGCCAGATGTTTCTGAGTAATACAATGGCCATCTCCTGTGGTCTATTTTGTCCAAATCATTCATAATTTTGTAAAACTCCAGAATATGTTTTTCCAGGAAAAATGTCTTTGCTTTACATATTTTAATTGTAATTCTTTCATCATGCATCTGTGTGTACATAGGATAACCATAGGTTTGCACCACTTCAGAAAGAGCTTCTAGTTTCTATGACTGCACAGTATCAGCTATATTTGAGAATTGAATTACTTTATTTCTGGCTTAGTTGCAATGTACTTAAAATGGCATCCTTTCATTTAAATCTATTTTTTTCTATTTAAAAACTACTATGGAGTTGTGATCTTTTAAACAGCTGCTTCTCCACTTGCAAAAGTTCTACTCACTATATCTCCCGGTTTATGGCTTAAGTGGATTTTTGTTATATTTAGCATTTTTACTGGGTTAGTAATTTGATCATCTATCTGAGAACATTGAGCAGATTTGATAGAAGGAAGTATACATCCTATACATCCCTGGATTTCCACCCCTTGTTCTTTTTTGGTGTCAACGATGGCGTAATCTTCTGTACAAAGTGCATTCAAACAGGATCCCCGTTTCTTTACTCCTCTTAGACTGACAGGAAGGAAGGAAGGAAGGAAGGAAGGAAGGAAGGAAGGAAGGAAGGAAGGAAGGAAGGAAGGAAGGAAGGCAGGCAGGCCACAGTTTTGTCATTTTTCTTATCATATGGACTAGAAGAGGATTTAATAACAAGTCCATCATTTTATTGGTCTATCAATGAACTTGTTACAAAAAAGGTGTTTTACTGGTGAACTTGAAAAGAATATGGTCGTAGAGAGAAATGACTATTGTCTAAAAAGTAGAGGGTATTATTTCTACAATACACAGTACTCAATAGGACTGCAGTAGTTTGCCTACAATGAAATGAAGCTCAACAAGCAAAATGGACAGCATAACTTCAGATAAGTCAGGAAACATGATTGACATGTAGCTGAAAAATAGTATAAATTGCCTTCCTGGTGGTCTGGGTATGTCTAGAGGACAACATTCCAGGCCTCAAGAATTGGTCAGTGGCTAGGACAAGTTGATCACAAAAAAAAAACCTTTCCACACATTCTGCTGAGTCTTTGGAGAGGAGTGCAGTTTATTTCCAGCAGGCTAGGAAGCGAGTGTGCTATCTGACATAGTTGTGGGTTCAGATATAATCTGCTGTCTTTGCAAACTATCAAATTAAAACAGGACAGTTTATGGACTGATGAACTGATTGTTTAGTTGCTTAGTTAGTTTCATGACAAATAAACTCATCTATTTTAATCCCACTAGAATTTGCAATTAGGCTGAAAGCTACTGATTGGTCAAACTTACCATTTGATTTTTATAACTGATGATGGTTTGAAAGCCAATCCTCATCAAGTACTCTAACCAATACATCACACTGTTTGTCATACACTATTTTTAGCTTCAGATAGCATTAATTATAGTACTAATGAAGGAAGGAAAGAGAAGAGGAAATACTAAGCAAAATATCATGAAAACATTTATCTTGCCTTTTCCTTCAAAAGCAGGATCTACATGACAAACTGAGTATGTATTTACTATAAAAATATTCTAGCAATTTTTGTACTGTGAGACCTCCAAAACAAACAGGCTCTAGTTATCTAAACTACAGAATATTTTAAAATTTTAATGGAAGAGTAATGGAGTGAGTTAAATATCCTGTAAATCCAACCTCCTCTTATGTAATGCTATTTTTCTTTCTGATAAATTTCATACTGAAAATGTTCAGATAAAAATTATGTTATTTTATGTAAGTAATGATAGTTTGCATCAGAAAATCTGCAGAGTTGTTACTATCTTGCTTGCAATTGGCAACTATTTGTAATTATGGATGTATTTGTAAAGCAAACATTTTCTATCAAAAAGTTACGCATTGGATTTTTATTTTATTTTATATCATTATTTTCTAGTGTTTTAGAATCTAACAAGGGTAGGTGCAAGATTTAGCTTGTTGATTTTGGATATGAGGAAGGTAGGCAAGCATTTTCACCATGAACCTAAATATCTACAATGGGTTATTGAAAACCGTCTCCTCCTCCTCCTCCTCCTCCTCCTCCTCCTCCTGAGGTCAACAACAACTTTGAAGGAGGCACTGGGAAAGGGTTGTAGATGCAGTGAGACTGCAAGTGGCATATCTCTAACAGAAAAAAATTGCATTTCTTTGTTTGTTGATTCTGTTATCTGCTATAAACTATATTTGAAGCTGGGTATAATGTCCAGATAAAATTATATCTGATGAAAACAAGAAGCCCCAAAACACAGGACAGGGTATGGAATGCAGAAGCTTTGCATTCAATCCAAAGCCTAATGTTGAAGGTTCAGAAGACACAACGCCAATCGTCTCTAAAATATTTTTTCTCCTCAGAGTATGTAAGAGTTACTGGTCCTGTCTGAATTGTTCCTTTCCTCCTTGACAGACAGAGCCAAAAGGAAACCAACCAACAATTTCTTTCTTTATGACTGTCAAATGCTCATGGGACCAAATATATCAAAACTATTTCTTTATAAAATCAAAAACTTATGAGACTCAAAATGCAATGCATCTAAATAATTTCTTTCTTTGGCACATTGAAAGCTTCCAGGACTCGGTAACAATCTTAAGTGAATTGTTTCTTTACGTGTGATATCAAACCTTGCAGAACTTGGTATCAACTATAATCTTGTTTCTTTTCTTGTAGCACTGAAAGCTTACACAACTCATCACCAATCTTATCCAAACCCTTTCTATTTTAATAAAAAGCTCTGAATCTTGAATTGTTGCTTTTAAATAGGTATTTACACCCAAGCATTAGCTATACCATTTGCAAGCAGAAGATCTCATATTCTAGCTCTATGATCTTCACCAAGGCATCCTGGATTTGACCATTCAAGACAATGGCTGCTGGTTGGATCCTGTGACTCTTTAGAAATTCATCTGGAACTGAAATATCAACTGATTTCAGTTGGATCTTACTCTATTTTTCAAAGTTACTTTATACTTTATTCTTGGAACAACTCCCACCTCTTCATTTGCGTCAGACTGTGTGTGCATTTTGTCAAAAGCTTTCTGTTTATAAACAATCTGTTGAGTGTTTCCTCAGCTTAGAAAGAACTGGGATAGCATCCAACCAGAGCCTAAAGACATCCATAGCTGGGTACGGCTGCCGTTTTGTGGGCTGATGGTGTTTCTAACACTGCTAGCTAACTTGATATAGGTGCTACAGAGGGCAAATCTGATTGCTTTCTGTTCTCAGCAGTGTCATACACATACACCCACACACTCAAAAATCCAAAATGTTGAACCCTCGTGCGTCTCAATTTTTTTGTTAATCAAAGTTCATTTTACTGTGATTTTAAATGAGGGGCATGTTCCACTCCTATACCATCCCAATATATTTGTAAGGTACTGTGTTGGAAAAGATAGGGAGAGAATATATAATTAACTATACTCAAAAGTTACTGAATTAATCAATTGGGTGGGTGGATGGATGCAATATATTGAACCATAAAATAACCAAACAGATTCTGTTCATGTAGCATGCTAAGCCATATTCTCTCTCACACACACCCACACATAAATCCTATTCACAATTAATACCAACCAGGCTTTGCACATTGCTTTTAATTGATGTGATTAAGCATGTGTGCGTTCTCCTAGAGGAACACATGCACATCCAATGAGACCATAAAGAAAAAGCCAGGCTATTAATACATATCTGTGAGACAACTATAATCCCTCAGGTCCTGCTATGCTGCCTCATTGTAGTGATGATGGTGTGTTCCTGGGAGAGATGAGCAAAGAATACCAGGAGTATATGCCAAAAGTATGTATTCCCAGAAGGTTCAATCAAGGTGTGCAGCTTATCCAAACTGCCCAAATAAAGCAGGAAGGCACATACATTGCACAGGACAATGCTGAAAGCAGCTGATCGTGGGAAAAGGATCATGTTATGTTGTCTGGGAGGAGGCAATGAGGAAAAATTCCAGTATTTCACCAAGGAAAGCACATGGAGAGATAAGATTGATGACATAGTGCTGGATGATAACTGAGGAAGAGCTGATGATCTTTCAGAGTGCTAATTGTAGGAGATGGCTAGGCTGAGCCCGAGGGAGAGGTCAAATGTGTTATAAGTCACGAGTCCCTGCACGCCTGCAAGAGATCGAAGTCTGGCCCACCTTGAATGCCTTTGTTATCATCTGCGCATTTCCCTTAACGGCCAGTTGGACAGATTCTTGTAGAAAGCTTAAGCTTGCAATAAATCTTTATACACATTTGAACTGCCTGATTTCCTGGGCACTTGACATTAATGGTATTTATGACACAACTAGATCAAAAATCTTAAGGATATCTAGTTGTTGGTATCTCTATGCAGGAAAAGAAAATCTGAAGATGAAAAGACAGAATTAAACTGGGGTTATGGAATGTAAAAGAGTAAAAATGGGAAAGTTCAACACAATGCAAGGTGAAATGAATTGACTACACATTGACAACAGTAAAATGCAATGGACTGGAACTGAACATTTTCCATCAAAAGACCATACTGTTTACTACTCAGGATGTGAAAAACAAAAAAGAAATGGCATTGCTTACATAGTCAGGAAGGATATAGCAAAGACAGAGCTTTAATACAACACAATCAATGACAGAATAATATCAATTAGACTTTGCGGACATGTTTCAATCAATGTAGACATAGAGGAGATTGACAAGTTTTAAAGTCAAATTCAATTTTAAATCAACAGAACATGCAACAAGATTTGCTGTAAGTTTGGAGATTGGAATGCCAATGTTGGAAATAATAAGCAGGAAAGGTGATTGGACTATTCTTAAGCCCAAGGAGCAGAAATGAAGCAGGAGAACAACTTATCAGATTCTGACAGCCCTATGATTTCTTCTTTGGTAACATAGCCTTCCTACAGCCAGTATATCACATGGGAATCATAAGATGAAATACACAGAAATCAAATGGATCACATTATTGATACAAAGAGATAAAAGATCTGTTATAACTTCTTTGCTAAACAGCCAGGGGCTGACTGTGGAACAGTTCATAAACTAGTCATGTTTAAGTTCCAAATCAAACTAAATTTGAAGAACAAAACCAAGCACCTTTCACAATATAATCTTGAACATATACCCAGCATTTTTCAGGCAGAACACTGGGGATTCTTTTTATATCCTGAACCTCATAGATAAGAAACTAGAAGAACTCTGAAATGAAATCAATGAAGTTGTTCAGAATGAATGAGAAAAGAGACTGCCAAAGGCCAAGAAATAGAAGAAAGAGAACTGGATATCAGAACAAACAGTGAAAATTGCCAGGAAGCTGAAAGAAACTGTGGCCAAGGTCTCAAGGAGGAACTTAACAAATGATTTTGGAGAGCTGTTAGAAGAGACAAGAAGCAATATTATAATCCAATCTGTAAAAACATTGAAAAGGGAAACAGACATGGAAAAGATCTTCCAAAAGTATTCTGAATTCAGGAGGTTCCAACCTCGAACTGATATGCTAAAGAACACTAATGTACAGATAATAACTGATTTAAAGAAGATCAAACAAAGATGGAAGGAATACACTGAAATTCTATGTACCGTGTTTCCCGAAAGTAAGGCCTACCCTGAAAATAAGCCCTAGCTTGATTTTTGGGGGTAGGCCTAATATAAGCCCTACCCCCAAAATAAGCCCTAGTTTTGGGGTGAGGCACACACCTAAAAATCAAGCTAGGGCAGGGTCGGGCTGTGTAACTCCATACCCCCACACTGCCCCGCACCCACTTTCTTTGCAACCAGGCCTCTCCTCGCCAGCCTACTTCTTCTGCGGCGTCCCCAGGCCTGCATTTCACAGTCAGAGGCCTTTCTGGAAGACCACTGCAGCTGAGAACTAAGCTATGGATTCAATCCATAGCTCGGGTTCTCGGCTGCAGTGGCCTTCCGAAAAGGCCTTTGTGAAATGCAAGCCAGAGCACCATTTTCAGCTGCAGAATGAAGCTGCTCCTTCGGCTGCAGAAGAAGTGGGCCGGCTGGGCGGGGCTGTCGGTGCCAGAGTGAGTGGAAAAGACACCCCCGCCCCACAAAAATAAGACCTGGTGCCTCTTTTGGAAGCAAAAAATAAATAAATATTTTCAGGGAAACATGGTAGTAGAGAGATCAACTTCAAACATACCTTAGGAAATGTTTCCTACTTACAAGATTCTCTAGTACTAGAAGATAAAGTTAGATCAGTTCTCCAGTCATTTTTAAGTTGGAAAGCTGCAGAAACTATGCCAGCAAATCTGCAACATGACACAGTGATTAACAGGTTGGAAGAAGTCAGTCTACATAGCAATAATAGAAAAGAGACTTAAGACAATGTGCAAAATATTGTACATTAAGGATTTCCTTAATTTCAGGTCATAGCAAAATAATGCTTAGGAACATCCAACACAGATTAACTCTATATGGAAAAGAAGGTATTCAATCTGATCTTAGAAAAGACCAGGAAACAAGAAGCATTGCTGCTAATGAACACTGGCTAATTTAAAAACTCAAAGAATTCCAGGAAACCTCAGTATGGGCCTTCAGTTATGCTGACCATATCAAGTTGTGGAATGTGCTTAGAAAAATGAGAGTCCGAGGACATCTCATTGTCCTCATTTGTGATCTGTGGGGACATAGACAGAGAGCCACAGCCCAGATAGAACATGGCAAACCAAACTCTCTGACAATAGATTGAGGGAGTAAACGGTAAAGAGGATGAGTATGGTTTTAAAACTAGAACAGAACAGAACAGAACAGAACACTTTATTTGGCCCATCGTGATTAGACACACAAGGAATTTGTCTCCAGTGCAGAAAGTACATGCAAAATACATGCAAAGCCACATAGTAATAATAATCATAATATAATACTAATAAGAGTAGGTAGTAGAGAAGATGAAAAGTTACAACATGTATAAATATATTCAGACATAAAACAATACTGTGAGGATTAGGTATTCAGCAGCAGTGATGGCACAAGGGAAAAAACTGTCCCTGTGTCTATATGTTTGGCATGCAATGCCCTATAGTGCTGTCCCGAGGGGAGTAGTTGAAATACTCCCAGGATGTGAGGGGTCTGTAGGTATTTTCTCAGCCCTCTTTCTGGTCTGTGCAGTGTACAGGTCCTCAATGGAAGACAGGCTCTTTGCAATTGTTTTTTCTGCAGATCTAACTATCCATTGGAGCCTGTACCTGTCCTGTTTAGTTGCTGTACCAAACCAGACAGTTATCAAAATACAAATGACAGACTTAATAATTCCTCTGTAGAACTGTATCAACAGCTTTTGGGGCAGTCTGAACTTCCTAAGTTGATGCAGGAAGAGCATTCTTTGTTGTGCTTTTTTTTAGTGATGGTTCTAATGTTAGGTGTCTATTTCAAATTATAGAATCGAGAAACTTGGAAGGATTTTACTGCTGATACTGTGCTGTCAAATATAGTAAGAGGCAGTAGAGTAGGAGGGCTCTTCCTAAAATCCATTCTCATCTCTACAGTTTTAAGATTATTCCAGCTGCATCATAGCGCCAGTTGTTCAACCTCCCATCTATATGCAGATTCATCACCATCTTGAATGAGACCAATGACTGTTGTTTTATCTGCAAACTTCAGTACTTTAACAGATGGATCCTTAGAAATGCAGTCATTGGTGTAGAGAGAGAAGACCAATGGAGAGAGCACACAGTCCTGGAGGGTGCCTGTGCTAATTGGCCGGGTGTTGATGTGATTTCCTCTAGTTTCACCTGTTGCTTCCTATCTGTCAAAAAGCTAATAACCCCCTTATGAGTATGGCCAGGTACAGTTAGCTGAATCAATTTGAAGTGAAATTTTTCTGGAATGATGGTATTGAATGCTGAGCTGAAGTCTACAAAAAGGACCCATGCGTAAGTCCCTGGGAATTCAAGATGTTGCAAGATATATAGTGCAATGCCATATTGACAGCATCATCTGCCAATTTATTTGTTTGGTAGGCAAACTGCAAGGGATATAACAGTGGATCTGTGATGCTTTTCAAGTGGATCAGCACTAATCTCTCAAAGGTCTTCATTTCTACAGATATCAGTGCAACCAGTCTGTAGTCACTCAGCACCTTGATACAGGGTTTCTTGGGAACCAGGATAATAGTAGAGCATTTGAAGCAAGAAGGGACATAGCATATCTCCAGTGATTTATTAAAGATGTGTGTGAAGATAGGGGCCAGTTGATCAGCACAGGTTTTCAAGCAAGAAGGAGTTACACCATATAGGCCTGGTGCCTTTTCAATCTTCTGTCTATGAAACAGGTCTTGCACATCTTTTTCTAAGATCACCAGAGGGGGGGGGGAGGCTAGAGAGTTGAAGGTAGGTGTAGGAGATTTGGCTACGGTTGGTGATCTCTTCTCAAATCTATAATAGAACACATTCAGCCTTCTGCCAGTTGACAATTCCCTATAGTAAGGGAGGAAAGTCTGCTGTAGCCAATGATAGCCAATGAGGAAGAAACATCAATAACTTGCACTATGATGATGACATTACTCTGATAGCTGAAAATGCTCTGAAAGCTGTAATGATCAAAGTCAAGGAACACATTGAAAAAAATGGACTAAGATTTTATATAAAGAAGAAAAGTAATGACAACAAGTACAGCAACCAGCCTTAGCACTGACAATGAAAATGTCAAAATGGTGGGTATCTTCTGCCTTTTAGGGTGAACTATCAACAATAATAGGAAGGAGAAGTTAAGAAATACATTGTAGACCATCACTGAGTAGGATAGCAATGAACATCTTGGAAAATACAGTTAAATGGTGTGTTGAGTATAAACCTATAAAGATCAAAATAATGCAGGAGATGAATTTTCTGTGTGACACAATGGAAGTGAAAGTTAAAAAAGCATGACAGAAAAAATATAGATGCTTTTGAGCTTTCATGTTGAGAAGACTGAGATTACCATGGATAGCCAAGGGGAAAAAAGACAAATGAGGCCTAGAACAAATCAGTTCAGAGTCTTATGTGAGATACAAATGACCAGGCTCAAATTATCATATTTTGGATATATAAAGACCCAGCTTCCTTGAGAAATCCATAATGATGGGAAAGGTGGAAGGGAAGAGGAAAAAGAGGACGAGTAGTAGCAACATGGATGATTTCATTTATTGTGGCAATGAGTATACTATTGGAAGATCTGGAAAACCAGGCTGGAAACAGATCATCTTGTATAAGTTCTATTTAAGTGACTACTAAGAAACAAAACTGAGTTGATGGCCACAATAGAAAACCTTTGCATGAAAAAGCATTCAAACTATCTCAACAGATTTTTTACAGCAGAGATTTCCTAGTAGTCAATCAATCAGAATAGAGCTGGAAGGGATCTTGGAGGTCTTCTAGTCCAACCCCCTATACCATTTCAGATAGATGGCTGCAGTGCTTTTTTTGTAAAACAAAAAGGTGACGGAACTCACACGTCATACAACCCGCCTTGCCTACCCTACAAGGTTCCATCCAAAAAAGGTGCCGGAACTCCGTTCTGGGCGTTCTATGACAAAAAAAGCCCTGGATGGCTGTCTTTTCTTAAAATACTTCCAGTGATGAAGCACCTACAACTTCTAAAGACAAGATGTTCCACTGGTTAATTGTCCTCACTGTTAGGAAGTTTCTCCTTAATTCCAGGTTGCTTCTCTCCTTCATTAGTTTCCATCCATTGTTTCTTGTCTTGGCTTCTGGTGCTTTGGAAAATAAGTTGACCCCACCTCTTTGTGGCAGCCCCTCAAATACTGGAATGTTCCTCCTAGTCCTTTTCTCTAGACTAGCCATACCCAATTCCTGCAACTGTTCTTCATATATATTTTTTGTCTCCAGGTCCTTAGTTGCTCTTCTTTGCACTTTTTCCATCTTTTTTGTAATATGGTGACCAAAACTGGATGCAGTATTCCAGGTGTGGTCTTACTAAGGCTTTATAAAGCGGTACTAATACTTCATGTGAATTTGATTCTATGCCTCTGTTTATGCAACCAAGGATTGTATTACCTTTTTTGGCTGCTGCCGCACACATCTGGCTCATGTTTGAATGATCGTCCACTAGGACTCCAAGGTCCCTCTCACAGTTACTGTTTTTGAGCCAGATTTCACCTAATCTGTATTTGTACCTTCGGTTTTTCCTGCCTACATGTAAAACCTTGCTTTTCTCCACATTAAATTTCATGTTATTGGATAGGGCCCATTGTTCAAGTCTGTCAAGATCATTTTGGATCCTGATCTTGTCTTCTGGGGTGTTGGCTATTCCTGCCAGCTTAGTGTTATCTGCAAATTTGATGAGTTACCCTTCTATCCCCTTACCTAAGTCATTTATGAAGATATTGAAGAATACTTGGCCTAAAATGGAACCTGGTGATACCCAACTGCTTACTTCTCTCCATGTAGACATAGTATCATTAAGGACTACTCACTGAGTATGGTTTGTCAGCTAGTTATAAATCCAACTGGTGGTGAAGTTGTCTATCTCACATTTTTCTAGTTTACCAAGAAGTAGGTTGTGGTCTACTTTGTTGAATGCCTTGCTGAAGTCTAAGTATACTATGTCCACAGCATTTCACACAATTTCCCCCAGTCTAGGTGTCCTTTAGATGTGTGGACTTTAGCTCCCAGAATTCACCAGCCAGCAACGCCATTGCTGAGAATTTTGGAATGATCTACTTACTGAAAAGCAAGACTATTTTAGATAGTAACTACCCATCTGAGTGTAATTATAACAGTTTCATCAATCAGACTGAAGGTTCACCTAATGCAGGGGAGGGCATCTGTTATGTGTTTTTATAATTTGGTGGAGCAAGAGATACATGTGGTGATCCAATGATATTCCCAGCTATGTGTGGTCACCTTAGTAGGAGTTGGAATAGAAATCAAATATAAATTTCCAGCCATTTTTGTTAAGATTATAAAAAAATTAATGCAGCTGAAATTTCAGGATTATGATCTTCAGATGCTCTGTCTTCTGAAATATGGAAGGTGGAGATTCTCATGGATAATGTAGGTTCCCCAGCACAGATAATGGCAGTTCCATTCTAGTCCAAGTAAATTTCAATTATATGTAACACTTATCCATTCTTACTTTTCCAATTAATTAGCTGATCAACAGATGGCTTACAGCAAATTTATCACTGAATTCAACTCATCATTAATTAGCCAATTTCTTCATACAGTGGGAGTAAAGGTCTTCAAATAAATAAATAAACAAACAGATGAATACATAAATGTGGGAGAACGTTATATTGATAATTCTGCCCATTCTTTGATTTCTAGTCTTAGTAATTATTATACTGCAGGCTTGAATAGGTGAGTTGGATTTATACATGCAATGGAGGGTGGGTTAATGTTTTCATTCATTCATTCATTCATTCAATCAATCAATCTATATAGCCACCTACTTTACATACATTAGACAGCTTACAATAAAATAGATAAAATATATAACATAAAAAAATAAAACACGTAGCAGCCAAGCAACAAAATCCAACTATCAACACAGACAAGAAATAGGCTCTGTTGAGCATTTATGGCAGGGGTCCCCAACACCTGGTCCGTGGACTGGCACCAGGCTGTAGCATGCCAGAAACCGGGCCACGTAAACAAGCAAAATCCAATCTGTGGGATGCAGGCAGCATGCTAAACTATGCCCCCTCCAGTGTTCTGTCCCAGCCTATGTGAGTCCTTGTTATGCTCACAAGGAGAAACCCCTCTTCCAAGAAAGAGGCAGGAACCGCAAGAAAAAACCAACCCCTTTTATTCTCACAGACCTGAATCAATGTCCAAGGCAAACAAACACAGTCCACAGAAACTCGATCCTCAACATGAATGGTTGCCTTCAGCAACCAGCACCTCCCACATCTTCCCTTTTATAATTCAGCCAAGGCGTGGTTTCCTAATGCCTTCTCCTTTGCCTTTGGAGCCACCCCATTGCATTCCTCTGTCCTACTCGCTTCTCTTCCCTGCGCTTTCATGCATCCTGGATTTGTCCCAACTGTTCTTCATCACTGTCCCACTCAGGCTCCCAGCACAGCTGTGTCTCAGCCTGAGCGTGAGTAGAGGGGCCAGGCTCCTCATCCGACTGTAAGTCTTGGAGCTCCTCAGAGCCTTCCTCTGACTCTAATGTCACTCCAGGCCCCTCCTCCTCATCTGATTCCTCAGACTCAGCTGCTGGATCCACTGGCTGGTGAGGAATCACAACATTATCCCGCACCGCAGGACCCTTCTCCCGGGTCTGCCAGGCCAAATGCAGTCGTGAAGGGAACTGTTCATGGAAGGCTGTCACCAAGGCAGGAGCATGGATGGTGGTCGCATCCTCCCAGGTGAACTCCTCCGGTCCATAGCTCTTCCACTCAATCAAATACTGAAATCGGCCTTTCAGCCAACGGGAGTCTCGAATACTGGCGACCTCATACTCAGGAATGCTGTCTCCATCATGTTGTTCTGGTGGGGGATGTTCTGATTGTCAGAGTGGACACACTGGTTGTTCTGGGACCAACAGAGACCGGTGAAAGACCAGATGTACACGTAACGACTGTGGCAAAGTTAACCGATAAGTGACCAGGTTGATGACGGCTTCGATAGGGAACAGTCCTAGGTACCAGTGGTCTAGTTTCTTGGTAGGCCGGTTTGACGGCAGGTTCCTGGTTGACAGCCACACCCGATCTCCCACCGTTAATGTAGGCATATCTCACCTCGACCGATCGGCAACCTTCTTGTAATCTGCCTTGGCCTTATCTAATTGTCGCCGTACCAATTGATGGATAGCCCATAACTCGGTCAGATATTCGTTAGCTGCAGGAACTGGCGAGTCGAACTGCGAGAGGGGAAAAAGCTGGGGATGATACCCCACATTGGCCAGGAATTATGTCATATGCATGGAAGTGTGCTGTGAGTTGTTAAACGCAAACTCAGCTACTGCAAGATAGTCCGCCCAATTGTCCTGTTGCTGATTCACATAACAGCGCAGGTATTGTTCTAGATTCCGATTATTTTCTTGGTCCCGCCATCAGTCGATGGATGATGTGCTGATGATAGGCAGATTTTTACGTCTAGGGCCTTCATCAATCCCTTCCAGAAACGGGCCGTAAATTGAGCTCCTCTATCTGAAACAACCCTATCAGGGATGCCGTGCAGCTGGAAAACCTGCTGGATGAACCTGCGAATGGTGGCACGGGCTAATGGCAAGCCACGGCAAGGAATGAAATGTGCCATCTTGGTCAGCATGTACACCACCACAAACATTGTCGTGAAGCCAAAAGATGGGGGCAAGTCCATCAAGAAGTCCATGGACACTGCCCCCCAGGGTCTTTCGGGCGTCAGCAAGGGCTGAAGTAGACCTGGTGGGGCCCCTGTCGCTGACTTGGCCTGCCTACACTGTATACAAGATGTGACGTAGGCCTGGACATCGTGTCGTACTTGGGGCCACCAGAATGTACAGGAGACCAAGTTCAGTGTCTTGAACAGGCCAAAATGCCCCACCGCTGGATTATCATGACATTGGATGAGAATGAGCCCTTTGAGTGGCCCTCCTGGAACATAGAGCCGATCACGATATTTCAGGAGTCCATCCATGATGGTCCACGGGGAGTCTGGCCCCAACTCCTCCCTTCGTTGAGCCACCCACGCATCATGCTGTTGTGCCTCCTGAATCCGAGCCTGTACATCTATTGGCTCCCAAACTGCAGAGAAAGACTCTATGGGGAGAACTGTCCTGGGCAGAAGCTTGTCTTCTATATGGGAATATTCTGGCTTCCTTGACAGAGCATCCGTTCTTTGGTTGCGACCGCTTGGTATGTAGGTAAATTGAACTTAGCGGAAATTGAACCTAGCGAAGAAGAGAGACTACCGAATCTGTTGTTGGTTCAATTTCCGGGCAGTCTGCAAGCTTTCCAGATTCTTGTGGTCCGTCCGGATTTCAATTTGATGCCGAGCCCCTTCCAAATGATGCCTCCAGCCCTCAAACGCCACTTTGATGGCCAGTAGCTCCTTCTCCCAGATGGTGTAGTTGCCCTCGGCTGGATTCAGTTTCCGCAAGTAGTACGTGCAAGGGAAGAGGGCACCACCGAGCGCATTAGCCTGGAGTAACACCGTGCCAATGGCAATGTTGGAGGCATCCGCTTCCATGACAAATGGCCGTTGTGAGTCAGGATATTTCAAGATGGGTTCCTTCATGAAGGCTTCCTTTAAAGCCTGGAAAGCCTGTTGCTCTGGGGTATCCCAATGAAACAGGGTCTTTTTTTGCAGGAGCCGAGTGAGGGGCGTAGTCAGGGAAGCAAAACCGGGGATGAAGGTTCTATAGTAGTTGGCGAACCCAAGGAGTCGCTGGACATCTTTAACACAACGTGGGGGTTGTCAACTACGCAGAGACTCGACCTTGCTCGGCTCCATGGCGATGCCCTCAGGAGAAATGCGATGACCTAGGAAATCAATGTTCGTTTGATAGAATTGGCATTTCTCCAGTTTGGCATACAAACAATGATCTCGGAGCCATTGCAGGACCTGACGGAGATGCTGGTGGTGTGACTCCCGCGAAGGGGAGTAGATCAGAATGTCGTCCAAATAAATCACGACAAACTGATCTAACAGATCCCGGAATATGTCGTTCATGAAGTGTTGAAAAACTGCAGGGGCGTTGGTCAGCCCAAACGGCATCACTGTATACTCGGTGAATGCTCCAACACTGGAAGTTTTTAAGAAGAGACTGGACAGCCATTTGTCTGAAATGGTATAGGGTTTCTTGCCTGAGCAGGGGTTGGACTAGATGACCTCCAAGGTCCCTTCCAACTTTATTATTATTATTATTATTATTATTATTATTATTATTATTATTATTATTATTATTATTATTATTATTATTATTGTTGTTGTTGTTGTTGTTGTTGTTGTTGTTGTTGTTGTTGTTGTTATTACTACTACTGTTGTTGTTGTTGTTGTTGTTGTTGTTGTTGTTATTATTATTATTATTATTATTATTATTATTATTATTATTATTATTATTATTATTATTATTATTATTATTATTATTATTATTATTATTATTATTATTATTATTATGCCAAACGCTGTCTTCCATTCATCACCCGACCGAATCCTAACGAGATTGTAGGTTCCTCTCAAGTCCAATTTCGTGAAGATTTTTGCCTCCCGGAGCCGTTCCAGAAGTTCGGGGATGAGGGGCAGCGGGTATCGATTACATACCATAATGGCATTTAATTTTCGATAGTCACAGCAAAGCCTCAATTCTCCGGACTTCCTTTTTACAAAGAGCACTGGTGCAGACACTGGCGAAGACGAGGGCCGAATAAAACCCCGAGCCAAATTTTTGTCCAGAAAGTCCCACAACATGGCCAACTCGGGGTCCGACATGGAATACAAACGTCCCACTGGGAGAGGCATGTCAGGAACTAAGTTGATGGGGCAGTCATATGGCCTGTGTGGGGGTAATTGATCAGCCTCAGTCTCACTAAACACATCAGTGTAAGTCGCCAGTTCGGAGGACAGGGAGACCCCTGGGGGACTCATCACCTGGCCGGCACAGACTTGGTGGGTATGGTCCACACACTGTAAACTTGGAAAGGTGACCAAGATCTGGGACCAATAAATCTGCGGGTCATGCATCCGGAGCCACGCCAATCCCAAGACCACGGGGAAATGCAGGTTGGAGGTTATGTAAAACTGAATAGCCTCCTCATGCGAGCTGATACCCAACGGTTGTGTGGTGGCCTTAATTGGCCCAGACAGGAGCACTCGGCCATCAATAGTCTCTACTAACCGGTGGTTCCACCGGGCATTGGGGAACAGCCCATTTGGCCACAAATGCTGCGTCCATAAAGTTTGTGGTGGCCCCAGAGTCGACCAAAGCATGTACCGGAATCCCCTGTGGCTTCCCAGGGAGGATCAAGCATGCCGCCAGTATCAAATGCTGTGGAGGTCCAAGTGCAGCATCTGAAGGACATCGCTCGGTGTTGGGAGAAGCCTGACCCAAAACGTCTTTTAGGTCGTGCTTGGGGCATTTCCCGACAGATGAGGTTGCTTTTGCAGGGCAGGCTCGGTAGCTGAAGCCCCTCCTCGCTTCTTGGGGCAGAAGGTGTCCAAATGCCCAGGGTCCCCATAGTAGAAACACAAACCCCCAGAACGTCGTCCATTCATTTCTGCCACTGATAGGTGAGGTCTGGCAGCACCTAACTCCATAGGCTCCTCCCACAGAACCGGAGTCTCACACACAACTGGGACTGCCCGGGTCTCTGGGGTGGCATGACTTCTACGCTACTGCAGCCGAGCGTCGATCTGCAGACAGAGATGGATCAACCCACTGAGGTCTGGGGAACATCGACACGGGCTACCTCGTCGAACAGCTCCTCCGACAAGCCATCCTGGAAAGCGTCCATGAGTGCAGCTTTGTTCCAGGCTGAATCCTGGCTAAGCAGCCGAAACTCACTGATATATCCCTGTAAAGGGCATCGGCCCTGCCTCAGAGCTTTCAGGCATCGGGTAGCGGTCTGCGTCTTAATGGGGTCCTCATACATAAGACACATAATAATAAAATTATCCAACAACAGATTAGGCTGGGCTAGCAGAGGTGTGCCCCAACGAGCTGCAGCACCAGAGAGGAGGCTGATCATAAACCCCACTTTATCACAGTCAGTGGGGAAGTCAGCCTCTCTCAGGCTGATAAAGAGCTGGCATTGGCCCCAAAAAGCTGGAAACATTTCCGGAGTGCCATTGAATTTGTCAGGAACTGCGACTGGACACTTCCTTCGGGGTTGTGGAGCAGCAGGAGCGGAGGTTTGAAGCTGAGCAACTTGAGCTGCCAGCAAAGCCAGCTGCTGGGAGAGCTGGGCATTCTTCACACGTAACTGCTCCATGGTAATAGGCGGTAGAAGGCCGAAGGCAAACTGTTCTGTCCCAGCCTACGTGAGTCCTTGTTATGCTCACAAAGAGAAACCCCTCTTCCAAGAAACAGGCAGGAACTGCAAGAAAAAACCAAACCCTTTTATTCTCACAGACCTGAGTCAATGTCCAAGGCAAACAAACACAGTCCACAGAAACTCGATCCTCAACACAAACAGTTGCCTTCAGCAACCAGCACCTCCCACACCTTCCCTTTTATAATTCAGCCAAGGCGTGGCTTCCTAATGCCTTCTCCTTTGCCTTTGGAGGCTATAAGTCTTGGAGTTCCTCAGAGCCTTCCTCTGACTCTAATGTCACTCTAGGCCCCTCCTTCTCATCTGATTCCTCAGACTCAGCTGCTGGATCCACTGGCTGGTGAGGAATCACAACAGCCAGTCCGCAGAAAAACCTCTCTCCATGTAACTGATCCCTCGTGCCCAAAAGGTTGGGGGGGCACTGATTTAGGGTCTCAGGCTTGGGCACAAAACCAAGTTTTCAGTGCCTTACAGAAGTCCAGCAGGAACAAGGCTAATCTAACCTCAAAGGGATGATGTTCCAAAAGGCAGGAGCTCCTTCTGAGCACTTCTTCTGGGACCGGCCAGATGGTACTCCATAGCCAATAATACCCAGAACATACAACTCCTGCCAGATCAGGTCGGATGGGTAGAGATAATTGGGGAGAGATAAATCCATAAGTAACTTGGTTACATTTATATGAAGCATGCTCTTCTTGGGCACTCAGCTCTGCATTATTGAAAATGGATCCTCTGATCTTCTGTCTCTTTCTCTCCTTCACCCATACCTTTTTTTTAAAAAAATACAACAACTAAAACAGTGAGAAATTTTAACGTGTCCCCTTCTACTACAGCTTGCCTTTAAAAGGGGGAAGAACAGCAGTAGCAGCAACAGAGTTTGTGAGTTGGATGGAGATGTCCTGGCATCCACAGCAAACCAGGCTTCATGATCTAGAACAGTATTTCTCAATCTGGGCAACTTTAAGATGTGTGGACTTCAGCTCCCAAAATTCCCCAGCTAGCTCCATATCTGCGAATAGAAGCCCATACATCTTAAAGTTGCCAAGTTTGAGAATACTGCTCTAGAAGGACAAAATAGAAAGCTTGGTGCTAGAAGGAACAAAGATCTGAACTGGGGGTAGACTGTTGTATTTCTGTAAACCATTGTCCCACTGCTCTATTCTGATGATATTTTTAAAATTCTGTTAATATTTTTGGAAATGAAATGAGGGTAGAAGGTGATATAGTATCAGATGCAGGAGCTTTGAAGTGTCTTTATCAAGAACGCCTCCAGGTCCAAAGAACACCATAAACCTTCTTCAAAAACAATATGATGCAGTACTATAGGTATAACATCTGACCAGAAAGGGTAAAAGAGGTAAACTGGGTGACAAGAAAGATAATATGGGGGACAGGAAGGGTAGAGGTAATACTAGTCCCATCAGTTTGCTTTCTGGTAAATGGATAGTGAGTATAGCCTTTTTATAAATCTCTCTCCCTTGGCAATCATTTTGTGAAAGTTCTCAAGTGTTCTCAAAATTCTCAGTATGCCTATAAACTCCAAAGCTTTGCCTAGGAATTGGATTATGTTATGACTCAGCATATGGTAGGAACCAAATCCTGGCCTAGCACAATGCATAAACAGATCATATTAATATGATTTATTTCTGTGCTTTGTTTGAAAATGTAATCATGAAACAAACAATTACCCCTCAGCCACAGCCTGTTTGCCCAGATATAGGAATTAAATGGGCATGTTTGTGTAGGGGTTAACAGTATTGGAGTAGAAGCCCAGACACAGTGAGTTCTAGTCCTGCTTTAGGCAGGAAGCCAGCTGGGTGACTTTGAACCAGTTACTCAGCCTTGGGAAGAAGGCAATGACAAACCACATGCAAAAGTGCTGCCAAGGAAACTGCATGGATTTGTCTATGAAGTTGCCAGGAGTCTAGACTGACCAAAGGGAGACATTTATATCAGCCAGGCAGTTTAGCCAACAGGAAAAGGCTGAAACTAAGTAAAGCACATGCTTTCTATGGAAAAGATTGTAAACTCCGTTCTTCATATCTACTGTATGATTAAACAGATTTTATATTACACATAGCCTCTGCCCTGGGCCACTGTCAATCTGTCATGCTATAATCTGGGTTAAATGTAACCACATTCCCTGCAGTTTTGGCTGTTATCTTCATCAGAACGAAATACAATTGATCACCCATCACATAACAAGGCTCAAATACAAAGCAGGAAAACAAGCAAACGAGCTTTTAGAAAATGCAGTTTCAAAGCTATTGAACATTAATTTCACCATGGATTTTCTCTTTTCAAAGCAAATTACCTCTCCATCTATTAACATGAAGTTGGAAGACACTGTTAACTAATACAGCATCTTGATGCCATCTCTAAGCTGTGCCTTAAAATGTAAACCACACCACACATCTCTCCTGAACACGAAGATTAATTCATGTTATCCAGATTACAATAAGAACTACAGTTGTCCTGCCTACTTGCAAGAGGACTGGACAAGAACTGGGGAAACCCATGTTCAATTATGAAGGTCAGCTATCATCTGTCAACTTAACTTATTGCAGAGTCTTGGTATGAAAATAAAATGCAGGCAAGAGGCACATAGGCTTGAACTCCAAGGGAAAGGGCATGCTGCAATTCAAGTGAATACAAATAAAATACATAAATGATTCAGCTTCTTTTACTAAAATAAATGGCAGTTTCTCTTTGCACTATCTTCCTTATATCAGAGATATAAACGTCCTATATCTGGACTTTTCGAAAAAGGAAAGTGCGACTCCAGCTATATATTAACCATGTGAGTTTAACAAGTGAGATAATGAAGTAAGAACCTTAAACACAGCAAAATCTAAAAATGTCTGTACATTGAACAAAGAATGTTAGATAGTGTTAACAAGGTAAACAGGTTATTTATTCCTCCTAATGCTATAAATTCTGATCATGTTCCTGGATATCCTTGGTAAGGAATTCACACATGATAGGTATCTCATACATTCACACATTCAAATTAGTAAATCCAGTCTTAAAGCAATGATGGGAATGTACCAAGGAAGAAACTCTTAAAACATGACTGTGGCAACCACATTTTACTGGTATAATTACTGACATAGTCCTCTATGATGGCACAAGGCGATATACTATCCTGGAGCATTTTGAGATGCTTCTGGAAAAACATTTCCATCCCTTACAAGCTACTATATAATTGTTGAAGGAAAATGATAACAGATGTTAGAGCAACCCTCAGACCACTTATTAAAACTGAAAGTCAGAAAATTACACCATTTGTCAGCCTGAAGGCCACACTTGATACCCTATTTATATGGTGGGGCTACATTCCCAAAAGTGAATGGGATAGGAGTTTATGGGACAAATATATTAGATTTGTTTGACACAGAGATGAAATTTAAATTAAGGGGTAAGTAAGTAAGTAAGGCCACTTACTTTCAGTCCGTCCTATCTCATAGGGTTCCATTTCTATGACGGAAAAAAAAAAGAATTGGAGGAAGGTATGTTATGCACACTGCCTGACATTTACTACCTAGGACACTATTACACCCAGATTCTTTTTTTCCTCCAATGCAAATTGATTATTTTAAGCCAGTGGAAAAAAAACCTGCCTGAATCTCATGGCAAAGGTGAAATAAATTAAGTTAGCTAAAAAGTGCAGTGTGGATTCAAGGGTTTAATATCAAACAATGCAGATGGAAGGAGATCTTTTTAGCCATTTGGTCAAATTTCCCATTTGATCCCAAGATTAAAATGATCACCAGCAGAGAACCAGTGTGGTATTGTTGTTAAGAACTGGTTAAGTGTTCATTTTTCTGAACTTGTTGCTCAGAGCATCAAGGAGCTGAATCTCTTGAAACCCAATGCAGCTACTTTGCTGTGGCAACAGTCCCAGTGGAAAGGCCTCCTATGTACACACCTGCAGAGTCAAAAGTTCAGAAAAGGCTTCAAAACAGCCACACAGAGACTTTGAAAGACAATGTTCTCTGCACATAAACAGTATTCAAGTAGGTTCTGTGATTGCTTCTCCAAATTCTACTTCTGAAAAAGACTTCTCCCTGCAAAATTAGTAGTCCACTCAACTCAGAATTCTGTCTCCAAGAAGGGCAGGCAAAACTCAGGTGAAAGTTCATAGGAAGTGCAGGTAGTGACAACTGTCCCATTAATCAATAACATCTGGCAGTAAGAGTGCCAAAACCTCTCAATGCGAAGGTTGCATTTTTGCCAATGATGGCTAGTAGCCATCCATGTATAACTAGCTGGCCAAGAAACCTAATTATTTTCCAAAGCAATTCATACTGTTGGCAGTTCTACAGTTTAATTATGCATCTTACTTGGTCCATTGGTACACTATTAAAATTTACATAAGAATGAATAAAAATGCTAAATACTACATAGGAAAATTTTATACTTCTGTCATAATTTTTAGTTATGAAAATATTTGTTAATGATTTGAAATGGGAACAAATATTTATTTGGTTCTGCCATAGCAGCATTTTAAGAATATGCTGTTGCGTTTTAAGAAAGAATCACTTTTCCTTATTCACCCTCTTCAAATCTATTTCAAAAACTTTTTATAATGCTTCACTCACCTTCCCCCAATCTCATTATAGCCATCAAACATCATCTTGATTTAGCCATATAGGACAACATTTAGCCTTCACCTGCCAGAAATGGACAAATGGACATTCCCAAATTGAATTTATATCAACCGGATTACAGCAACATGTCTTTTGCCATGTTCTTCTTGAAGCACTAATTGTTACAAGTCATCAATTCACAAGGATTACTAAGAGAAAACACATTGTACTACCGTGTTTTCCCGAAAATAAGACCCAACCGGAAAATAAGCCCTAGTGTGTTTTTTAGAGCAAAAATTAATATAAGACCCAGTCTTATTTTTGGTAATCCTGATTCATCTACCCTGGATTCTAATTGCACCCAGGATCAGTTGAAAGGCCTGAATTATTACAGTATCTCTAAAGTCATAGAGAGATTGGGCTCAGCTTTGTCCCAAAGGTACTTTTTCAAAAGGCAAATGGACTTTCTTTTTTTTCCTTGAAGATGTTTTGCTTCTCATCCAAGAAGCATCTTCATTTCTGACTGAATGAGGGAGAATGGAAGGATTTATATTCCTTGTAGTCATCTGGTGGTGGGCATTCTCCCTGAGAGTTGTTGAGGCCACTTGGAAGTTTATTGGTGCCCTCACGGTCACCTGAATACTTCAAATGGGTGTGGAACCTTCTTGGAACTGCTGAAAGGACTGTGTTGCAAACAGGAGATAGGTAGTGTCATATCCCTCCCCCTCTGTCTTCAAGGAAAAACAAAGAAAGTCCAGTTGCCTTTTGAAAAAGCACCTTTGGGACAACCATGACTTGGATGACTAAGAATCTCCATAGACATTGGACTCAGCTTTGTTTCTTAAAAAATATTTTCTTCCCCCCCCTCCCCATTGCTTAGTTCAGGGGTCTTCAAACTTGGCCCTTCATGACTTGTGGACTTCAACTCCCAGAATTCCTCAGCCAGCGTGTCTGGCTGAGGAATTCTGGGAGTTGAAATCCATAAGTCATAAAAGGGCCAAATTTTAAGACCCCTGGCTTAGTTCATAATTAATTCTATGTTTCTTTAACAAAATTACATCCATACTTATATATGCTTCAGTTGCTCTTCATCTGTAGATAGATCATGCTGAATATGAATCTCCATAATAGATTTTTTTTACATTTACATGTGTACATTTCCATATACAATGAACATTATTGGATCAGAAAGCAAAGTTGCAAAGACAGAGGTGCAGAAAAGTCTGGAATACTGCATAATGTACGGATACATTTTAATCTCATCTGCCTAAATAAACCTGTTAATTATTTGCAAACTAATCCTATATTAGAAAACGTCTGCTGAATCAGAGTGAAAGTGCAGAATCTCATCATCGCTGAGAGGTACAAAAATTGGTTTGGAAGCCAAAGCAACGGCTTCTGTTCAGAGGTAAACAGCATCAGAACAGGAAGATTCATTTAATCTCCATAAATGCTCTACTTTAAGCTCATATTTGTGGCCATAAACATCTTGCAATGGAGAGTTCCACAAGTTAATATTGCACTGCATGAAAAGGTACCACTAGACTTTATAAATCTTTCTGAACATCTGTCAAGGAAGAAACAATTTATGGGAAAAGGCAACTGAAAAACTGTACAAGTTTCTGCTTGCCCACATTTAAAGTATAGATAAATTATTTACTCCTGCATGTAAATAACTGGTAAGAGACAATAAAACAGAACCAACACATGAACCTGATTTCAATTTGAAGCTGGATTTGAGCACGTAAAATGTGTGCATATAAGAACTTTACAGTTTTTGAACATGAACTTGCACAATTGTTTCCAGTGTTTTGCACCAGAATAATAACTAGGAATCTATCTCCAGATATCCCACAATGCAATCACTGTCCAACAAGGATTACATTATATAATCTTGGTTCCTAGCTAAACTTTTTACATTTTTCCAGAAGCAAATTATGACCCACTAGCCTACTTGTGGGTACAGCTTAAGCAAAATTATACTCAACAAAGAAGGGTTTTTTTTGGTCTCGTCCTTAACTGTCCAATATGTGACATGTTCACTTTTGAGCAAATAAATGGAGGATGGCAACTAAAATCACATAAAGCCCAAACACATTAAAGGTAGTCCTCGACTTACCACCCCAATTTCTGTTGCTAAATGAGACAGTTGTTAAATGAGTTTTGCCCCATTTTATGACCTTTCTTGCCACAGTTGTTAAGTGAATCATTGCAGTTGTTAAGTAAACCTGGGTTCTCCATTGACTTGACTTGTAAGAAGGTTGCAAAAGGTGATCACATGACCCTGGGAGACTGCAACTATCATAAATATGAGTCAGTTGCCAAGCATCTGAATTTTGATCACATGACTCTGGGGATGCTGCAACGGTTGTAAGCATGAAAAATGGTCACAATTCTTTTTATTTCGGTGCCGCTGTAACTTTGGACGGTCACTAAACAAACCATTGTAAGTCAAGGACTACCTGTACTGCTTATTGCTTATAAGAAATTGTTATGCTCATCTTTCATTTCAAAAGTGGGCAATCCAATTTCCTAAAGTTGTATGTGGTCACAAATCCCTTTGCTGAAGTCCCAAAATGCTGCCATAACCATGCAGCTGAATTTCAGCGCCCGACTGCCAGCAATTGAGTATAGAGTTTCTTAGCGGGCTGATACTGAAGCACCTAAAATGTTACTATGAATCCTTGAGTAGGCCAAATATTAGTATCAATCAAAACTCTTAAACTCCCAAGCATACAGAAAAGAGGAAGATTTCTTTTATTTATATTTCTGGCATGTCCCTACCTTGCCCGCCCACTATATCTCTTGATGCTCCCCTTCTCTATAAAGAGGGAGGTTGGGCCACTCATACGGCTCTGTGGTGGCAGCGGGCCATCTTTTACCTTAGTAAACTTCTCTAAACACAGAATTCAGACCTTGATCTGAATTGTGATATCTTTGGTTCTAACTTCCCAGCAGCTTCCTAAAAAGAAAGTAGAGAAAAGCTGCTGACAGGCCAATCCTATCGCCTGTTAGAAGTCCTTTGCTAGAAGAACTTATTCATGCTTATTTTTTTATTTTCCTAATTTAATGCCATTCAAAGTGATTCTGGGCTGAGTCCTTTGCCTTCTGCTCTGATGACTGATCCTTAAGGGACCTTTTTTGCCCCCTATGCTGTCTGTTAGTTTGCCTTAACTTTTCTAGTTCTGGCTCAGCATATCTACTTCATTTTGATTTAGCTGCACCATATCAGCTTGCCATGATTTACTGCTGAACAAGGTTGGCCCTAAATAAAGGGGTCTAGGACAACTCAGCATGGAACAACTCACCGCAGGACAACAATGCTGTATTGTTTCATTCAGTTACCTTTATTATCGGTGACCACGTTTTTGTCAAAATTATTCTAACACTTGTATTCTGGATTGACTTTCTTTATTTTATTGTCATTGTCCACGGTTTTGTCAAACTTAATTTAACTTTTGTATTTGTTGAATTGTCCTGCCGTGAGTTCCAAAAGCTAAGACAGAATGCAGCACTGCAACTAGGGGCAAACACTGGGGAGAGTGCCGTGGTGGGGATGCACTGCAGAACTGAGTAGTCTTGTCATATCACCAGTCTTGGGTACTCCAAACCAACCTTCTTTTTCTAAAGATTTAATGGAGATTGTTTTCCCATGTTGAAGTAAAAACAATGTTGGTTTGATCACTTTTTGTACATAGAATTAATCCAAGCAGAAGGGGAAGAGATATTTTCTTTATATCAGAAAGGAAAATGACTCATCCAGCAGTCAGTGGGCCTGCTCCTTTGGAAAGTATGCTGACAAAATTGCTCCCCAAATTACTACCTGTGTATCAACAAGACCCAAAGCAGCACATGTACATCCATTCATGCATACACTCTCTTGCTTTATTTCACTTCATGTAATTGGCCATGGTGCTCTCTTAACTCTGCAATAACTTCCTACTACTACTTCTATCTCAAACTGGGGAACCTTCACAGAGGTGCTGAAAATCCAAAGAGTTTTTGGTCTCAACAAGTAAGTGTCAAAAAGCAAGAAGCAGATGTTCCAATTATCTCATAATCCAGAAAAAATAAATAGAATTTCCCTTGTGATCCCTTATAATTCCATCTTTGTCTAGCCAGGGGTAGGCAACCTTGGCTCTTTTATGACTCGTGGACTTCAACTCCCAGAATTCCTGAGCCAGCCATGCTGGCTCAGGAACTCTGGGAGTTGAAGTCCACGAGTCATAAAAGAGCCAAGGTTGCCTACCCCTGGTCTAGACTTTGGAGCATTCATTTAAAAAATGCCTGAAGTATTTGGATGGGTTTCTCCTATCCATTTTTAAACATACTTGAATCAGGTACACAAGTAAGATAGGCAACACATCTTCAGAGTACTCCATTATAGGATTAAAAAAACAACAACCTTCCAGCATTACAAAAAACCAGAAAGCTTCTTTTGAAAAGTAAAAGCAGGTTGAATCAAGAATTGTAGTCATAGTTCTGTGTTCTGTAGCTGAACTTGTGTCTGTAAGCAAAAGATCTCAGATTTAGGTAGTAGCATTCCATCTCAGGGTGGGAAAGACTTCTATTTCAACTGTATTTGGTTTGATCTTCATTCATATGGTATCTTGCAAATTTTGGAGCCATATCCATACATTCATGTTCCCTGGAAATGATGGAAGTTATAGCCCAATGTATTTGGAAATTATCAACCTAGGAAAGCACTACATTTTTTATACAACACCGACATGATTCGATTCAATATATACTTCTTATATTTGAAATTGGCTACAAGAAGCTGAAATTTATGCAAATGATCCCAAATTTAATTCCTAGGATTTCATGGAAAAGCTGGGAAAAGTTACTACTTGTAACTAAAATATTTTTTTAGTCAATGTATAAATATACAAAGTCATATTTATTAAGGGAAAGTTGCCTTAGAGAAGCAGGACACAAAACTGCAAAAACTTGCATATGGTTATTTGAAACAGTTGCTGATGACCAAAACATGTCCTTGGGATTGAAGCAAAATGGTAAAATCATAGGGATAGAGGGGAAACTACAGCCCATCAAATTCAACAGGATCATCATGGGCCAGGATTGACATCCTGTCTCTTTCCATTACTTCATCCAAAGTCAGCTGAACTTTTCCAATAAGTAGACCGCTAGATGTAATGTCAAGTTGTTGCATGTCTCAGATACACCTGAATTATAGCATCATTCAGATCTAATTTCTGAATCTTATTCACTGAGATGCACAACACCCCAATCTTTGCTGCCATCTAGTATTTGCCCAAGAACCTTAAAAAAAAGTTTAACTAAATCAAGTAGTTGACAAAATTATGAAAAATCACTTTGTCCAATCAGGGTTAGCTTCACAAAATAAAATGTAATTATTCTCAAATTTCTCCAGACACTGTCTGACCCGAAGCCAAGATCTTTTTATTTGCATAAATTTGTCCACTACACTCCACTCCAAATGAAATTACTTGCCAAAAGTAAGCAGTCACAATGCTTCAACTATAGTGAGAAATATTCAGCTGGATTTAATGCTCACAATTGCTGTGTATGCATTTTGTACCTAAATAAACTTTATTATGACGTTACATGATGGTTTGGTTCACATAGTATTATAAAACAATAGCTGAATTTCCCATAATATGTTGAAATACAAATTATCCAACCTAATTTTAGCCTTGTGTGACATGTGCAAAGCCCATCTTTTTTTACCCAGGTCTTTCCTTGGCCTCATGCAATTAACTTATCAGTGTCAGTTAATGGGAAACATTTCCAGTACTATTCTGCTATATTTTTTTGCATTTGCTGAAACAGTAAATAAACCAAGGTCAAATTGGAAGGTTCCATTCGTTTTTCTCTAGCATCATTTAGGTAAGGACACCTTTGAGCAAACTTGACCCTGGGAACTAAATAGATGTGTCCAATTAATTTTTCGTGGCAACAGTATATGGTTTGCCACTGTTTTATTCCCAGACATTTTTCAACTTCCCCATCTAGCCTAGAAGCCTGGTATTATTTGGTTGTTTTCCATCCAAGGATTAATAAGGTCTTACTCTGTTTAGCTTTTGAGATCAGTCAAGGTCAGCTAAATATTGCCACCTGGTAGGACCACTATTACATACTTCATTTTTTTTTGTTCTTTCTTCTACATCAGGGGTGTCAAACTGTCGGCCCATGGGCCGGATGCATCATAGCGAAACCGCGCCCACCCCATTGCCGGCAATGGCAAAAAAGTCATGCTACATTGCGACACATCACGTGACATTGCTAGTTTGACACCCCTGTTCTAAATGATTCCTTTAAAAAAACAACTTTACAGACCAGAGGACATATTCCATAAATGTCTTACTATAAGATCCACATCTATGTCCATTCTTATGAAAGGAAGCCAACTTGATATGGGCCATTTTACAGTGAGTTACTTCCCCCTTCCAATAAATCCTTCCAAACTTAAACATTTCACCAACAAGCAATAATTCAGCTTCTGGCATGCTGTCTTGCTGGATTAGTCCCACCATAGCATTCAGGAGTAATTCAAATGACGGCCATAGCAGCAAGAGGAACAGCGTCATTTATTTATTTATTTTTTAAAGAAGAATATATTAAATGACTCTCACAAAAGGTTGTTGGTGATTAAGTATTTGTTCAATAGACTTTTGACAGCTGTGTGAGGCCCCCAAACAGATGTTTCTGCTCTAATCCTTAAGGAAATGTTTGACATATTCCAATTTTAAATACAAAGCCTCATTACAGAGAGCAAGATTTGGCAAAGCTCTTTCTTTGGTTCCAAAGAACATTTAGAGCTTCAGAAATGGCCAAGGGTTAAGTGAGACCCTACCTTTCTTCTGTTTTGGCAGAATAGGATTTGTGCCGTTTTATTTCTCAAATACAATCAGTTGCTTCTTTCCATTCCAAGACCACTTTTCCCAATGATTCGGCATCTTCCAGTATGTCGGGGATGTTTATTTAGTGATAGAGCGAGTATAAGAAACCCCCCCCCCACTACCTCTAGAAAATACACTCTAATTCCCATCTCAATACACAGCTGCCAAAAGAGATGGGTAAATTGCCAGGCACACATGCATTTTCCTCTAACAGCTGCCTCAGCTTATATGGCTGATACTTGGATGTATGTGGAAAGGAGGGAGAGAAATGATTTGGGCACAAATCCATCTTTCATGGTACAGGCAAAACTGAAATCTCTTGTTACAACCTTGCCCTGCTTGCATACATCCTGTTCTGTGCTAGAACATGCAAGAGGGAGAGGGAGGGGGGAGAGAGAGGGGGGGAGAGAGGAGACCGCCTGCCATAAAGCAGTGCAAATGACATTTTGAAAAAGCAAGAAATTTATTCTGTTGCAGTGTATGACTTCACCGGCGTATTTCCCAGGTTGCAGTTTCATACAAGCTACCCACACATGCTTAGGCGGGTGTTTTCCTCCCCTTATTCCCCCCTCCCTGATCTTTCCTGTGTATCTCAATTTTCCCCCCACCAGCATCAAGCTGATTTTACCCCCCCCCCAGCTACTCATATTGGTTGCCTCCATTTTAAATTGGTTCAAAGCAAATTCCTCAGGAACTGCTTTAACCCTTCCAACTCATTTGAACATCATCTTTCATCAAAGCAATGCCTTTCCTCCCTCCCCGACTTCAGAGGAAAGAAACTGGTCCAACCCACGTGCAGTTTAACCCCACCTGGCCTGTTTTACCCTCATGATTTCATTGAAAAGGGTCATCATTAAGTAAATATATCTCTTCACACTCCATTTAATTTCTTGCCCCTCCAACCACCAATCCCAACATATTGCAAAGATCCAGTTTATTCCAGTTGCTAGTTTCACATATATAAGCATATTCATACATGTACAAAGGTACATGCACACTGCATAAACAAACACACATTTCTATCTTCAAAAGGAGATTTTAAATCCTTTCCTTTCTCAAACTTTATTTTATCCTGTTTGATTAGCTTATATAAGCCAATCCACTCTTTGGATTGATGCCATCCCCAAGGCATCTTATGCACTTTGATGGCTTCACATCAACTTAAGTAAAATTCTCGTTCATTTTGGTATCCTGCTGTGAACCCTTTTTGCAAAACGCTTTGGATCGGTCTATGCACATGTGTGCATGCTTAGAGGTGCACATACATGCAGATCAAGCAGATTCAGAGGCAGCTAAAGGCGCTCCCAGCTGCCTTTTTTCTGCAAAGGTTTCCTCTCTTAGCAAAGGTCTCTCCAGGACACCTTCTGCATCTTTTCCCATAGTTCCTCTCTTGAAAAAGAAACCAGAGTTATTCTAGAGCTCCCCCTCTGACAGGCACGGGCATCGGCCTTCTTTTCAATATTCTACCTTCAGGAAGCCTGGGTGGAAGAGAAGGGAGGAGGGAGTCTAATGTCATCTTCACAATATATCTAATCAATTTATACAGGACAGTTGTCTCATAGGTACAACCTGACCATCACCTGATATATATGGGGGAAATGATGCATAAATCTTGTGTATTTGACCCAACCCTAAGCTATTATTTTTGCCAGTCCTATATGTATAGCAGATGAAAAGACATTCTTCTGTCATTAAACAATACTACTTTGGGGAAACAAGTTCATCAGTGGCTCTACTTTGTTATCCATGTGTTGTGGAAGTCATTGCTTTTCATTTTCACTTGGTCCTATATTAGGTTAGAAAATTAATCTAGCCACCTCAGGTTTTATGGATCCTTTTGAGAAAGACTGCCCCTACCACCACTCCACTTATTGCTCTTCATTTTTATTTTTAGAATACATGTCTACATCCTTTCTTTCTATCCCTGTCTTCCAGTATCAAGGTTTAGAATTGTCTTCTACAATGAAAAATCCTGTGCATCCTTATCTACTGTGCTCATTTATTCAGCGACTACAAATCAGATTGTGTTCAATGGGACTTCTTCTCAAGGAAGGAAGGAAGGAAGGAAGGAAGGAAGGAAGGAAGGAAGGAAGGAAGGAAGGAAGGAAGGAAGGAAGGAAGGAAGGAAGGAAGGAAGGAAGGAAGGAAGTTTGCATTCTTATCTCTATAGTGCCTTCTTGGTAGAGCAAGAAAAAGAGAACTTGCTTTTCTCCAACATACTCTAGGATGTTTGATTGTCAACAGCTCAATCTAATGTGGTAACTTCTCCTATATAATGCCTTCCATGCATGTTGGGATTGCAACTCCTGGGCATCTTGACAGTTCCACTCCTAACATGTCTGAAGGACACCAATCTGGAGAACATCACTAGGTCTCGGTCTTATCTCAGTTCACATCAGCATTGGGACATGCATGCCTACAATTTAAAAAGGTAAGATCTGGTCCCAAATGCACATTTCTCTTAAAGGTGATCCAGAATTAAAAAATATTGTCCTAGGAGATGTAGTCCTAGGAGAACTCCCTTGATCATATAAGGGAAAAAAATGTAGGATGTTCTTCTTATTTTTCAATTATAAAGGATTTAAGATTATATTCTTCTAATGCATTTTATTCTATGTTATCTTGTCATCCCAGAGTCTGGAGAACATTCAGATTTTCTACCTCATATTCATTTTTAGCAGAACAATTTTAGAATGTAGTAAAGAGTAACCAAAACATCTGGAGATACCAGGCTGGAGAAAGCTACTCTAATTAGAAGGAGAGTCCGGGACATTTGGAAGGTACAAGATGAACCAAATCTATTTTAGAGGATAACCAGAGCATCTTTTCTGATTAAAATGTAAGCCTCGGCCAATATCTCAGTGTTGTGATTTCTTTTTGACTATGCTTTGAGCATCTCAATTATTCCAGATTGAAATTTCTTTTCTCCATAATAATTTAAGGGCATTCTGACCACAGGGTTTCTTTGAGGGGGTGATTTCAGGTTTTCCACAAGGATGAAAATATTTTAGGACCTAAAAATACTGTACAAGAGCATAATACTGTTTCTTTGTGAAATGTCCCAACTGCAGTGGTTCATTCTGAGAGATGATCTTATTAGTTTCCTAGGAGGGTAGACATGATCAGGATGGGCAAACCTCTCCAAGAAAGCTCCCTTTTTTTCTGCAGCATCCTGTTGGCTGGTTTGTGCATATGTATGTGTTTGTGTTTCCTTTACCAAAACAGGGATAATACAACTGCATTCTTGGAAGTGACTACAAGTTGTTCCTCTCTATTTGAGACTTCCCTAACCCAGACTATTGGATTACATCTCCACCCCCACTCTCTTTCACAGAGACACGCGCCCACATACACACACACACACACACACACACAGAGAGAGAGAGAGAGAGAGAGAGAGAGAGAGAGAGAGAGAGAGAGAGAGAGAGAGAGAGAGAGAGAATGAGAAACAGGCACACACAGAGATAACATCCAGTAAGTCCAAGTTCTCTGGGAATTATAAGGATGAAGTCCAATAAATCCAAAGAGCTCCAGATTGCACTAAACTGTTCTATTTCTTCAGTGTGTGAACAGAAAGCATACACATGCAATGCTGCTCCCCCAACATACCAGATTTTAAGAGCAATCCTGTCTTGGCCTCAGTGGCTGGCTCTCTGCTTCACGCAACTGAGCATTCCCTTACGTCACTTGGCATAAGCTTTTGAATAAGAATATGAGATTGCCTAGCTCTGCCTGAGATTTGGGAAACTGGAAGTCTTCTCCTCCCCCTCCCCCTCCCTGGCCATTCCTGCATATGCATTTAGTCTTTCTGGAGAGAGTACCACTCTCTTAGGAATCCTCCTCCCTCACAGGACATCTGGAACGATTTGCCTGCCTCCGATCTCCCCCTCTCTCCGCAAAATCTCTGTAAGGGAAATGAGCCCAGACTCCCCCCCCCCCGCAATCTAGAAAAAGGGGGCATCTCCCCGCCCGGTAGCCACACTTACAATTCGTCATTGCAAATTGGGGACGGGGCCTTGCACCTTTCTAGCAGCCATGCATTTCTTGAGTGTACTCAGCCAGCCTTGGAGGTCACCCTTCCGCCGCCTGGGGCGCGACAGGGCCGTAGACCTCCGTACCCCTTCTATCGCTTGCGGGCAGACACCCCCCCCGCCGCCTCATTTCTCGCTCTCGCTGCCTTCCTGCCCCTCCCGCCTTACCTCCAGACCTGTCCCATCTGCAGCAGGTGGATAACAGTCTGCCAGATCCAGACGGAAAGCCTGCAGAGGCGCTGTGCGCCGGGAGGGGCGGCGTGATGTCCCGGGCCAGCCCGACGGCCCCCTCCGACCGAGCCCATCATGGGAGGGCCGCGGCTGGTGAGGCCCTGCACGGCCCCCAGGCCTCCGCCGGTGTAGTCTTGCACGAACCATCGGAAGCTGAGGATCTGCACCAAGACCGAAGGCAGGAGGACGAAGGCCAGCGTCAGGCCACACCACAGGTAGTCCCGCCGGCCGTAGTGGTCCAGGGCCAGCCAGAGGTCGGTGCCCACATCGCCCAACAGCACCAGCAGCGCCAGCACGATCCACAGACAGTCCAGCCACGGCCGCTCCACCGCCAGCGCCACCACCGCCGCCGCCGAGGGCGAGGGCGGCTGCCCGTCGGCCGGCTCCAGCGGGTCGGTGCCTCCTCCCGGGCCCCCCGAGGCCGACCCCCCGGCCCGGCCCAGCAAGCTCCGTAGGCAGGCGCTCCGGCAGCCCCAATAGCACGATGACGTGTTGCAGCAATGGCAGATGTGCATGGAGCTGCTGCCCCCGGCCTCGTCCCCCGCGCCGCCGCAGCCGCCCGGGCCGGCCGCGGCTGCGGCGGCGTGGTGCGGATAATGGTGCGGGAGGTCGTCCAGGTTGTGCAGCTGCGAGAAGCCGCTGCCGTCCGACTTGGCCGCCATCACCTCCGCCGCCTGCCGCCGCCGCCGCCGCCACCGCCACCGCCACCACCAGGCTCCCCCCTTGCTGCCCGGCCCGGCAGCCCGCTTCCCGCCCGCCCGCTTCCCGCCGCCCTCCCGTCCGTCCTCCCTTCCTTCTTGCCTGCCCTCCTCCCGCCCGCCCTCCTCCCGCCCTCCACCCGGGCCCCTCCGGCCGCAGGGCTCGGGATGCCCTCCCCACCACCCACCGCCGCCTCCTCCTCCTCCTCCTCCTCCTCCTTTCCTCTCCGCTTCCGGGAGAGGAGGGAGGCGCTAAAGACCAACCGGGGCCCCCATTCCCTCCTCCTCCTTCCAGACCCGCAAGCAGCAGCAGCCGCCGCCGCCGCCGCCGCCGCCGCACAGGAAGGATGGGGCTGGGGGACCCCTAGTGCCAGCGCCGGGGAAGAGCCAGCGCTCCACTGAGGGGGAAGGAGAAGGAGACCACCCCGCACGTCCGCCCACGCCACCGCGGCTGGCATTGAGGGAGGAGGGGGGACACCCTCGCCTGGCTGGCTGGCTGGCTTGGACCAGATCGGCCCGGTCTCCCCCTGCCAAGGTCCAGCATCCCCGGCTCATCCCCCCCACCCCCACCCTTTCCCGAACGCCCTCTCCAGCTTACACAGGCGCTGGTTCAGCTCGGAATCTACCGAACTGGAGACTTCCTGCAAGCATAGCCTCTACTGCCTGGCTTCCACTTCCCTTCCACCTGCACATAGCCCCGCGTCCGCTTTTTAGCCTCCATCCGCCATCCTTGGTCTCAGCACAGAGCCCCCTCCCTGAGATGTCCCCATTGCTTCCCTTGGAGGTGATGCGCCTGGGCGACTTTCACGCCTGTGAGCTATGTCACACCTCCGCCTGCCCGCCCTTGTCTTGCCCAGCTTGCATACTACGACGTTAGTGGGCAAAAACTGCACTGACTCCTCATCATAGTAGCCTCTCAGGGCTGAGCTCTTCTGCAGCAAGAGTAGCAAACCACTGGATTATTATTATTCCTCTCCTCCTCCCTCCTCTCTCTTCACATAAACACACACACACAAACCTATGCCAGCTGCAAACTATTGTCCCAGTTTAAAGCTGGTTGGGTGGGATACAAATTGCAAGTCTTTAGGATAAGGTTGCATTGGCTCTTTTGAAACATTCCTACAATTCTGCATTTGCATTCTTAGATCACCTCATAGAATGCTACCAGATTTCTATTCCTTCTACTCCAAAAGCCCATCCACTTTTCCTCTACAACAGACAAATGTGTTTATTACTTCCCTGGAACTGGCCAGTCTATGGCTCTTTTAAGTTCTTACCACCCATACGAGGTCTCATTATTTCTGCTCATTAATCAAGCCTAATAACCTCCTCCTATAATGAATGTAACATCTTGGATCATTTGAAGTTGGACAGAGTGGTGGATGGGGACAGTTGTGACACTTGAGCTGGAATGATAGTATTTCTAAAGTGTTGATTAAAATGAGGTGCTTTGTGTCGTGCAAACACAGAATGCCAGCCCTGCCTGAGGCACACCATCTGAGCAAGGGAAAGTGCTCAAGGAGGTTGGGGGAGTGAAGAAAAAAGAAAAAGAAAAAGGAAGATGTGTCAGATCAATTAGAAGATGCTAGTCTGAAGAGGCAAGTTTTTATCAGGAGTTTCAACGCAGCAGTAAAAGGAACCAGAATGGTACCAGGAGATAAACTGACTAGGTTGAAAGTCAGGACACACTGAGTTGAAAAATGGAGGATGCAACCCAGGGTTTAAAAGGGATCAAGGTTCTAATGGAAATCCAAGAGGTCCATCTATAGAAAGAAAAATGGAAAGATAAGTGAAAAGAAGAGAAAGATTCTCGTTTGCATAAGCTACTCTGTGTTTCTCAAAGACACCTTCTTTCTCACCCTCATTCACCAATGAATTTTTGCTTTCTCTCTCAAAGAAATATTCCCCACCTCATCCACGGGCATAGTTTGCTTCTCTGGCTGCTTTGCTTTCTTGCATTTTTTATCTTGCCCTAATACCGCCCATCAACAATTGTGGTAAAGATACTCACAGTCAGTGTTGTGTAAACTATGCCTCTTTCTTTGTCCCAGCCACACCTTGGCCTTCTGGAAGGATCTCCCATTTTCCGTTTATGTGTTGATTGCTATAGTCACAAAGAAGCACCATGAAGTCCATAAATCAACAATGACTCTGATGAAAAGCAACTTGCAACTCCTGGCTGCAATAGAATCACTTGTTGCTGCATTTTCTGCCTTAGTTTCAGCCCTGTACCACTTGCCTGCCTCGGTCCGCAATTCTTTTGATCTCTGTCCATGGTGCTGAGATCTAGCCTGCCATTTCCGGGATCCTGACCTGAATTGCTGCTGCTTTTTGCATGCTAGAACACCCATTTCTGGCATGTCATGCGCTCCTCTTTGAGTCATCTAAACTAGATGTGACTGGCTGATTAACTAGACACCAATTCCAAGAATCTGCAACATTTGTAAGAACATATGCATATATATTATGTGTGAAGTTAATTTGTTTTCCCCTCCTATTTTAGAAAAAGCTGCTCAAAAGCAAGTAGTGAGGAAATGTGCAATAGGGATAGGCATCTTAACTATTCCCCACTAAATTAATTCTCATTCAAAAATTGCCTGTCCAAGCAGTTTCCCCTAGCAAGTAGCATTTCAAATCTATACACAGATTTGAAAAACCAGTTACAGCAGAAAATGTTTGGGTGGCTCTATAGAGAAGGTGGAGAGTTGCCTGTTACCAACAGTACCAGCAGCTGGACAGACTGCTACATGAGATTGCCAGTCTGTCTACCTGAGTTTGTTCAATATGGCAATTCTTCCAAGAGAAAAAGTTTCTATGGGGCAAGTAATTTTAAATGGGAAGTTGCTCACTGACCTGGAATATAGATAGGGTAGAAGACAATACCCCCCCCCCCCTTTTAGAATAAACTTTTACATTATTGGCCCTAGTTTTGCATTTTTGTCTCAGATAACCACACAATAATAATAACCACTTGAACCATCTGCATTAACAAAATTCCCATCAGTCAATTGCAAAAGGCAGATTTACTTGAAATAACTTACATCCTGTGACAATACTTTTCAACACCATCAAATAACAATATCTGCCTGTCCTGGGTCCTTGGTAGGTTATAAAAATACCAAAGCCAGTCAAAACATCTGGCTGACTGTGAGGGAAGGGGAGAGAGGGGAGGGGGGACAGGGGGACAGGGAGGAGGAAGAAGGAAGAAGGAAGAAGGAAGAAGGAAGAAGGAAGAAGGAAGAAGGAAGAAGGAAGAAGGAAGAAGAAGAAGAAGAAGAAGAAGAAGAAGAAGAAGAAGAAGAAGAAGAAGAAGAAGAAGAAGAAGAAGAAGAAGAAGAAGAAGAAGAAGAAGAAGAAGAAGAAGAAGAAGAAGAAGAAGAAGAAGAAGAAGAAGAAGAAGAAGAAGAAGAAGAAGAAGAAGAAGAAGAAGAAGAAGCATATCAGACCTGTTCTCACTGCTTTTGGCTAGCTGTCAGAGGTAAGTTGAAAAGTTCAGAGTAAATTGAGAAGTTCACTTGTCCTGCACTGTTGAATTAATGTACCTGAGCAGTAGGGGACCTTGGACAAAGAACTTAACACTTTGCTTGCCCAATTTGGGTATGAGAATGACACAAACTAAGAGAGTCATGCCGACTTGGATGTTACCCAAGGTTCACACCAGATGGACTGCACAGAATTGCACCCACAGGAGAAAAAAATGAATGGAAGAAAAATCTGCTCTTGGAGAGAAGAGAAAACTTGAAATTAAAACATTTATTTGGGTGCAAAGTTTATTCTGCTGGGATTATGTTTTCCTTTTCAAATTTTATTCAGCTATCATTTTTTTAATACATCTGTAGATTATAAACTATATTAAGAGGGCAACATCAACATTAACCACAGAAGGGACCAAAAGGGACTCAGAACTCCCAGAACTCCTGACAGTGTAAACAATTAATTAGTGGAATGGCTTGACTTCAGAGGTGTGGGTGTCCTATCACCAGAGGTTTTTGAGAGGAAATTGGACAGTATAAGTCCCTTCAGCTCTGTTTCTCTATTATTCTAGAAGACTGACATCGAAGAATAGAAATTTCAGTTTAAATTTTCTTTTTTAAAAAATCTTCTAAATTTTGGGAATTATGAAAATAAACTTCTAGAATTTTTAAAATTTTGGGAACAAAGTATCCTTTAACGAGGTAGCCTGGTGTTCCAACTGAGAGAGGGCACAGCTGAGAGGTGACTCAGTTGTGAGCTGGCCCAGTGTCCCAGTTGAGAGCCCAGCAGCCCAGCTGAGAGACGGAGAGGTGGCCCAGTGACCCAGCCTAGCATATGAGCAGAGGCAGTGCGGTACAAACAGAGGCTACTGAGCAGGGGTGAAACAGAGATAGGTGGCAGTAGACCAGTGGCTGAGAGCAGCATGGTGGGCCCTGAACAACAGTCGTGCAAATTTTTCAATTTCTTTTTTCAAATTTCAACTTCTTTTTTCAATTTGTTTTTCAATTTTTCAATTTCTTTTTTCAGCTAAACATTTAAAAAACAGTTTACATATTTTAATTCTTTAGAATTTTTTAAATTCTTAATGATCTAAGAGGAAAAAATAAAAAAAAATCACAGAAAAAGAGATAGACACTTAAAACACGGAAGATAGTGATGAATTTTTGAAGGCAAGGTATTCCATTGGTTGATTGTCCTCACTGTCAGAAAATTTCTCCTCATTTCCAAGTTGAATCTCTCCTTGATCAGTTTCCATTTGTTATTCCTTGTCTGACCTTCAGGTGCTTTGGAAAATAGGTTGATCCCCTCCTCTCTGTGACAGCACCTCAAATATTGGAACACTGCTATCATGTCTCCCCCTGGTCCCCTTCTCTTCACTAGACTAGCCATGCCCGGTTCCTGTAACCGTTCTTCATATGTTTTAGCCTCCGGTCCTCTAATCATCTTTGTTGCTCTTCTCTGCACTCTTTCTAGAGCAGGGGTGTCAAACTGCTGGCCTGCGGGCCAGTTGCATCATACTGAGGCTGCGCCCACCCCAGCTCCAGCAATGCAAAAAAAGTTGCGATACGTTACAACGTCATGTGACGTGACGAGTTTGACACCCGTATTCTAGAATCTCAACATCTTTTTTTATAGTGTGAAGTCCAAAACTGAATGCAGTACTCTAGGTGTGGTCTTACTAAGGCTTTATAGAGTGATATTAGTACCTCACATGATCTTGATTGAATCCCTATGTTAATGCAACTTGGGATTGCATTGGCTTTTTTGGCTGCCACTGCGCACTGTTGGCTCATATTTAATTGATTTTCCACTAAAACTCCAAGATCCCTCTCACAGTTACTGCTATTAAGCCTGATGGATTACATCCCAGAGTTCTGAAGGAACTGGCAGATGTTATCTCAAAACCATTGTTCCATATCTTTCAAAAATTCTGGAACAATGGGGAATTACCTGAGGATTGGAAAAGAGCTGATCTCATCTTCAAAAAAGAAAAAGGAAAAAAACCCAGGAAACTACAGACCAGTAGGCCTAACATCAATACCTGGGAAGATACTGGAAAAGATAATCAAAAAACAGATCTGCAAACACCTAGAAACAAATAAAATTATAACTAAAAGCCAGCATGGGTTTGTTCAAAAAATAAACCATGCCAAACCAATCTTATTTCATTCTTTGACAAAGTGACTAAATTAGTAGACCAGTGAAATGCTGTTGACATAGTCTACTTAGACTTCAGCAAGGCATTCAACATACTGTAGCAGACCACAACCTACTTCTTGATAAGCTAGAAAAATGTGGGATAGACAACATCACCACCAGATATCTTCATAAATGACTTAGATGAGGGAATAGAAGGGGAACTAATCAAATTTGCAGATGGCACTAAGCTGGCAGGAATAGCCAACACCCCAGAAGACAAGCTCAGGATCCAATAAGATCTTGACAGAGTTGAACAATGGGCCCTATCCAACAAAATGTAATTTAATGTGGAGAAAAGCAAGGTTTTACATGTATGCAGGAAAAACCAAAGATATGAGTACAGATTAGGCGAAACCTGGCTCAAAAATAGTAACCTTGAAGTAACCTTCAAGAGGGACCTTGAAATCCTATTGGACAATTACTTAAATATGAGCCAGCAATGTGCAGCAGCAGCCAAAAAAGCTAATACAATCCTTGTTTGCATAAACATAGGCATAGATTTAAAATCATCTTTATTAGTACCACTTTATAAAGCCTTAGTAAGGACACATCTGGAATACTGCATCTAGTTTTGGTCACCACATTACAAACAAGATGTTGAGACTTTGGAAAAAGTGCAAAGAAGAGCAACTAAGATGAATAAGGCTGGAAACAAAAATATATAAAGAATGGTTGCAGGATTTCGGTTTGGCTAATCTAGAGAAAAGAAGGACTGGGGGGGGGGACATGATAGCAGTATTCCAGTACTTGAGAGGCTGCCACAAAGCACTAGAGCACAGGACAAGAAACAGTGGATGGAAACTAATCAAGAGAGAAGCAACTTGGAATTAAGGAGAAACTTCCTTAATTGTGAGAACAATTAACCACTGGAACAGCTTGCTATCAGAAGTTGTGGGTGCTTCATCACTGGAGGTTTTTAAGAAGAGACTGGACAGTCACTTGTCTGAAATGGTATAGGGTCTCCTGCTTGAGCAGGGGGTTGGACTAGAAGACCTTGAAAGTCCCTTCCAGCTCTATTCTGATTCAGATGTCAGTGAACCAAGACAATCTGATGTCAAGTGGTTACTAGAACAAATATACATGGATGAGACAAGAGAACCCGGGTGATGGAATGCTACTACCAGTACAACAGTAAATCGATTGACAGAGGTATATGAAATGTATGAGGGAACTATGGATGGACAGAAGACTTGCATTCACACTAACTGAAGAACAGATAATTACCCAATGTTTAAACAGTGAAGAGGAAGCTGCTCTCACAACTTGAGATGGACCAACTACACATTGCATCCTAGACTCAAGAAGACCCAGAAGAACAATTAGATACACGGCCAACACCTGAAGCTGGAATGTCACTGCCACCTCCTCTATTATAGAGCACCACAGCTGATTTGAGATATAAGATCATGAATCACCCCTCAAGACAGGTTACCAATGCTCAGTGGAGAAGTATATCAGACAGTATGCTAGAAGATGCCAATAGAGCCCTCACAACAATCCCTACTACTACCATAACTCAAACCAATGATATATGCTATGGTCACTATAATCCTGGAGATAATTGGCTACATAGTCAAAAACAGCAGTGCATACCACTTCCCCCCATCAAAAATGATGTTGGGGGCTAAGATCAAGACAATTCAAAAAGAGGTTAGGGTGTTGCGATTAAGACTCAGCTGCTGAAAAAATACAAGGGCTTCGGACTCCATCTGAAGCCCTTAGGAACTACTAAACAAAGGCTCACAGCACCAGCCACAAGCCTAAGGACATACACAAAATGCCATTGAGCTGGCATTTCAGGACAAAAGGTCCTGAAATGCCTACTCAATGGGAAGAACAAGATCCTCACCAGCAAATGTGTATACCTTGTCAGTCATCAGATACCCTGTCATATAGTGAACTGGCCAAAGGAGGACATGCAGTTCCTGATGTGAAGACCCAGAAGCTTCTCACAATGTAGGGAGGTTTCAACCCCAAATTCCAACAAGAGACTACACCAGCTAGAAAGAGGATGGACAGAGTCTGGTGAGACTCATCACTATCCTGGGTGAAACCCAGAGCATCCAGGAGTACATCAGTAAGATGGCACCCAAAGATGAGCTGCTGAGAGAATGCCTAAGGCAGCAGCAGACATGGAAGGAAGATCAAGCAGAGGAAATGCCATGGCAAGACACACTTGGGATGTACTATCAACAGATACCTGAGGTGCCTGACACTGGGAAATCCTACCAGTGGCTGGTAAAAGTTAGACTAAAAGATAGCATTGAAACATTGAAACTAGCAGCACAAAAGAGGCACTAAGCAACAGATCCATAGAAGCGGGGATTTGCCATGCTAGACAGGACTCAAGATACAGACAGTGCAGAGAGGCCTCAGAGACAGTTCAGCACATAGTGATAGGGTATAAGATGCAGGCAGGAACAGCATACACTGAATGGCACAACCAAGTAGCTGACAGAAACATTTGCACAGTGTATGGGCCATACCCTCCCAAGTCCAGATAAGGGATCCCACAGAAAGTTGTAGAAAATAAGAAGGCTAAGATCCTTTAAGACCTCCAGATCCAGACAGTCAGGTATTGGCCAATCAACCAAACATTGTAGTAGTAAAAAGAATCAGAAGACATCCATGATGACAGATCTAGTAGTGCCAAGTGACAGCAACATCAGGAAGAAGGAATATGAGAAGCTGGAGAAGTATCAGGGCCTGAAAGAGAAACTATAGAGATCAAATGTGGAAATTAAAGGTCAAAGTGATCCCAGTGATGGTGGGGGAAGTTGGTTGTGACTCCTAAACTGGGAGACTGGCTCCAACAGATCCCAAGGACAACACCAGAGTTCTCTGTCCAGAAGAGTGCAGTGTTAGGAACAACTAAGATACTGTGACGAACCCTCATACTCCCAGGCCCCACAACAGAGGACCCACAATTAAGGAAGACTCATATAACCCATAGAGGTAAGAAGGGATTCTTTTTTGTTTATATGTAATATGAAACATACATGACACTGCCATTACAAAGGCAAACTTTCTGGTTGTTATATAAAGCTGATACCTGCAGATCGTAACTTGCACCCAATAAATTGTTTGCGCAAACAGACAAAAAAAGTAAGAAAGAGAAAATTAGACCAAATATAAAATTATACCAAACTGAGCAAGCAGCACTAAAGAGAAATGAGCAATCTCTTAGATAGCTAATCTTACTGGTTCAAATTCTTCCAGGGCTTTGGGGCACTGGCCCTGCATTCCCCATGAAACCTCTTTTGCTTCACACACAGGGCCTACTTCTCTTGGAAGTGACAGTGGCAGTGTTTTAAGAATCCTTAAAAGTCTCCCAGCTACTCCACAGATTGTTCAAGATTTACAGTCCCCAGTTACAGATAGGCATCAGGCCATTCAAAATTAGTCTTTTTAAGCCTCTACAGTGGCAATTTAAAGGAAAATAGGCAGTGTTTGGGCAAAGTGTTAAACACATCTTCCCCATCTGCTGCTTCTCCACTCCTAGTTTCTATGGATGTGATGTTATTCTTCAGAAACGGCCAGCAAATTAACCTTGCATTGTTCTTAAGTACAAGCTCATGAGAGGAGAAAAGATTTGTCAATAGATTTGCCCTTTCTCACATCCATCATTTCTTTCCTTTCAATAAGAAAGGAAAAGTGCTCTGAAGAAACAAAGCATTGAGACTTAAAAAATCCTTAATTAAAAGAATCAACAAGAAAATCCATGAATGAGAAGGAGAAAAGAGGCCATTCTAGATTATCACAATGTTTGTGTCTGCATTATAGAATAGAATCATAGGATAATAAAATAATAGCGTTAGAAGAGGCCATTTAAGCTATCAAATCCAATCTCTTGCCAAGTTCAGAGATCCAGACTAAACCACTTTTGACAGATGGTTGCCTAGTTTGCATTTGAACGCATACAGGCTTCTTCTGATGATCTCCATTTTTTTCTCATTGAAATCATTCATAACTGCTTTTTTCACCCTTCTTGAGTTCCTTTTCCCATTAGTTTCTGCTGCTATGGGATTCTGCTTATTATTGCTCTAATTAAAATCTGATTTTTTAATGTGCAAAATACATGTTTGTCTACACTCCACTTTAGTTTTCTTTCAAATCAAGAATTGTAGTATTACTTTACCCCAGTGTTTTCATTACTTCAATTACCTGGATGATGACTTCTCTGTTAGTTAGCATTAAGTCAGAACTGGTTCTCTTGTGCCTTACTCCATCCACTAAAAGGAACATGCCCGGCAGAGTGTCTCTCAACAGATGTTGGGGTAATTCAAATTCCCCAATTACTACTTCATGCATCTTTGAAAGATAAAAAAATTGTTTTTGGAATACATCATTCACATTTTTCCTTGATTGGTTGAATGATAGTAGACATCAACAATGTTTTTATTTGTTTCTTTACTTATTATAAACTAGATATTCTATACATTACGACTAAGTCCATTCACTCAGATTTATGAGCAGGAGTGGAGACAACTAACTCCTCCTTCCTATCTATTGCATCTGTTCCTTGTGAACAAATTATATGGATTAATTGCTATTGTCCAATTTTTGGAGTTATCTTCCCAGGTCTCTGTTACATCTATTAATTTATATTTGCCTTCTTGTACTAGGAGATTATTTTAATTTATTTATGAGATGTACATCCTTTATATCCTTCATTTCCTTTAGAAGCTCAAGATGATATACATAATATTCCTTCCTCAAATTTTCCCTAAAACAACAATTCTGTAAGGTAGGTTAGTCTGAGAGAGAATAGACTCTAGGTCACTTGGTGACCTTCCATGACCACTTAGATCTAAACCTGTCTCTTGTTCTAATCAAAAATTCCATTTTTTTCACTGACTACACTCACTTTTCACTGACTTCGCTAATAATAGGCATTATTATGACAATACTTTTACTCCTTTTTACAATCCCCAGATTTTCATCTGAAGTCTGTTTGCTCTCAGTGCAAAGGGGCAAATGTGTAATGGACTTCTTTGTGAGAATGGGAATGAATGCTGAAAAGGTTTGCATTCCTTCCATATCAGAAGGATTAAAGAGGCCATGCAAACAAGGCCTAGTCACCTAATTTGTAATATTTGGAAATTTAGTTCCTTTTCCTTAAAAAACAACAACAACTAATGAGACCCTGCAAGAATCTAGCTATCTTGGTTGCAAGTGACCATTAGAAGCTTGATAAGCAGTGTCTTAAATGTTTTTTTTTATTAAATGTTTAAACAACCATACGAGACTCTTTACTCTCAAACAGATATAGATAATAAGTATAAAAATTTCTGGGTGGGAAAGGAATTAACAAAGAAATAGAATGCCCATTACCCTTGATAACATAGACGTGAGCCAATCAGTACACATCACTTAACTATTGTAACAATTGAAAAGGGGAAGTTTGTTTTTGCCAGGAGTGCAATAGTGAATTTTAACTGCAAGTGCTCAGAAACACAATTCAAATCAGGAGCAAACTTGAGCAAGGAGAGGCTATGTGTATCTAATTCATAATTTTAATTGTTGCCCTTGTGAAAAAAAATTACAAGAGGTATTTATAGAGCCATTCCTTCCACAAATATTTCCTCTGCTGTTATAAAGTCTTATTCTGAAATTCTTAGGCCCAGAATGGTCTCAATTTTAATTGTTTTTAATCTGCAGCCAAACTTTTCTGATCAACTCTTCAATCTTATATGTTCTTCCTTTGCTCCAACATCAGAATCAGGCTCCATTCTAAAAAATTTTATTAAGTTTTCATCTCTATAATTTCAACAAATGTTCAACCCATATGAAAAAAGATAACAAATGTTTATCTTACAAGAATCTCCTTAGCAGTGAGTATAATCATGAGGGCCATCTGCTCCTTCCAGAACTACCATTACACTTTTACATAACAGCTACTGGTGAAACAAAGAAGAGAAGACTTGTGTTTTGAGTGACATTGGGTTGGCTAGAGTGAGAAGCAAATGATATAATAGATAGATCCAGTAAGGCCCTTCTTATTTTCTTAATATTTGTTCAGGAAGCTAAAATTTACCCACTAGTACAGTTACTATCTGAACTTGATAATATCATTTTCAGATATAATGACAAGCTCTAGATGTCCAATCGTCAAGAATTTTTATCTTGTGTGTTGCAGGTAATGGCAAACTTTCTGAGTGGGCACAAAAAGTCAACACCAGTGGAAGCAGAAAGCACAATACTTAAAACATTTTTCTACTTTGCTACTAATAGAATGAGCCAAAAGGAAGAGATCAATCCTGGAGAGCACTAGACTTTAACACATATTGTCTGGGGTCACTCAATATGCCACTTGCACAATACTGTATGTGAACTGGGTCATATTATACAGGGATTTTTTTTAACATACTATATAAAAATAGATTATGTTGATCCAGATTTTATGTTTTGTGTAAATCCAGCCACTAAGTCATTGCGCTTTCTGCTGAAATTAATATATATATATATCTATAGATATCTATAGATGTGTGTGTGTGTGTGTGTGTATGTATATGTATATATATATGTGCATGTGTGTGTATATGTATATATATATGTATATATGTATGTATGTATGTATATATATATATATATGTGTGTGTGTGTGTGTGTGTGTGTGTGTGTGTATGTATATGTATATGTATAATATTATATACTTTATATAATATATTGGCCTGACTGATCTCCCACCATTTTCTTCCTAGACTTAACAACCTCCTAATATCTTTTTGTTCTTTGATAAGGATCAAAACAGAATGATGCTGCCCTTCATTCCTGTAATCCTAATTTCAACAGATGGTTCTTCTACCATAGGTAGATTATGATCTGAGCTGCAGTGTAGCAGGTAGCTGTAACACCACAATTGGCCACCAGCCAAAGCAGAAAAAGCATATCTATTCATCAGTATCACAACAGAACATCTTTACCTCTCCAAAATCTTAGGGATACTACGGGAGTGTTTTCCTTAAATGCAACATAGCTTTCTACATTATAGTAAAACAAAAGATATTCCCAGACAAAAGATTTCAGCTTTGGATTACCACCTAACGTACTGGTCAAAATTTCCATCTTTAGCAAAGTGTCTCTCTAACTACACAAGTTCCACATCCAAGCCGTGGCTCAAATTTAGTCATACCCACGTATGGCGAAAAGCACTGAAAGAAGACAGACAAAAGAACAGTGCAAGGGCACCAAACATGAAAAGCAGCAGCTGAACTGAATGGGGGGAGAAGCCTTTAACAAATGGTTTGCAGGGAGTTCAAAAATTCTGTGAAGTTTCAAAAGAAGCAGCAGTAGCTCTTGAAATACTCCAGTTTCTGAGCTCTGCTTCTGAAAGTAAGGTACAGAAGCAGACGACTGTTATATTAGTTGGGGATGTTGTTTCTGATGAGTGAGGTTTATCTCACTAGTTTAGAGGTTACAGGTAGTCCTTGACTTACAACAGTTCATTTAATGACTGTTCAAAGTTACAATCACACTGAAAAAAGTGACTTATGACCTTTTTTCACACATATGACTGTTGTAGCATCCCCATGGTCACATGATCAAAATTCAATGCTTGGCAAGTGATTCATATTTATGACAGTTCCAGTGTCCCGGGGTCATGTGATCACATTTTTGCGACCTTCTGACAAGCCAAGTCAATAGGGAATCCAGATTCATTTAACAACCGTGCTGCTAACTTAACAAATGCAATGATTCACTTAGGAACTGTGGCAAGAAAAGTTGAAAAATGGGACAAACCCACTTAACAAATGTTTCACTTAGCAACATAAATTTTGGGCTCAATTGTGGTTGTAACTCGAGGAGTACCTGTATTGAATTCTGAGAATCTACTACCGGTATGATTGGAGTTTTTTTCTCCTGTATTATGGGATGCCTGGGACTGACAGACAGGTGTGAGTACTAATATTCTACCCAGCCACCTTTAAAAAAACTCCACTAAGTGATGGTATTAGGATTTATTAAAAATTATGCATGAAATTGTGATAGTGGAAAGTAGTTCACATTGATACATCTTATCCGCTCACCAATCCATAATGCTATAACTTGAGATACTTCCTTAAAACTGATTTCAGATTTTAAAAAGAATGTTGTGCTCATCTCTTTGGTGGCAGGGGATGTGCACTTACCATTTTGTTGGGAAGGATGAGCACTGCAGTGGACAGAATGAATGGTCAGGCAAAATGGGCAAGAGTCCTTTACGCGAAAAGGAACCGAATTTTCTGACTTCTTTTTGGTCTTTTCTAAGCTTTGATCAATTCTAATCACTAAGTCACTCAGATCTGATTCTGATCTAGACCCAATAATAATTATACCTTGGTTGGAATTGTATAATGTAACTTTTATGTGAGGCAGAGGGGTGATTATTCGGATCCTTGGATATTCAGTGATTTCAGGATCCCGAAGCTATGAATATTGAGTGGATTAAAGATAGACAGACTGAGAGACACACAATTAATTTATCAGTTATATTATAAGTCTCTACTATTATTCTGGGATTAGATGTTTGGAAAACCACAATCTACCACCTGGACCTACTCGAGTTTAAAGTGCCTGGAGAGGCATTTCCTTCTCCCTTACTAATGAGGAAAAATTGATGAAAGTTATCTTGACAATGCAGGCTCAGATAGCTTCATCCCCATGGACCGTCTATTGGCAAACAACAGCATTGCTTTTCCAGAAAGGATAGCTTATATGTATATGTTTAACCTGTTTTAATTATAACAGTCAAAATGCATATATATATTATTCTTGGGCTGTTATGTCCTACATTTAATATAAAGACTAGCTACCAAATAAGTAAATAAATTTAATTAGCCCAACAATCTATCCTTTAAAGTGTAGCATCAAATTCTAGATGACTTTTCTCAAAGCTAGGGAGATAAGTATGAGCATTCTGCATAATCAAAGGGCAGCTTTAGAACAGTATTTTGGTTGCAGGAAACTGATTGACTTGACTGAATGGCTGATTGAATGATTAATTTAATATGGATTTTATATGTTGGTAATGCACTCAAAGCCAAATACATACATCTCTGCTGCTGACCTTAATGCCGGATTCACTGCCCTAGACTTTCTCCATTGCACTGAAGCCACCATGAAACAGCTGAGATTGTGCAAAAGCTATCTTCTTGATGCAATCACTCTGGTGCAATGTTTTTAAATTTATTTCTTGTAATTGACTAGGTACTTCCACATCCTATAGGTTGGGATCCTAAAATGTAGTGTATTTGTAGCATAAAAGTACTGTGGGTGGATGCAAAATGCAGAATACAAATGGTACTATTGGCTGTGAACCAAGAATAGCTCAATATTCCTCAATGCAGCTTCACAGGATTATTTTTTTCATTAGCTTTAACAATATTCCACCACTGTCTTCTATCTATATACAGTATATGCTTCTGCTTCCACACTTATCCCACTATTATCCAGCAAGAGGTTTATACAGATTCATAGAGGCATTCTTTTGTGCAAAGAAAGCAACCAAGGGATCAGCTGTGGGTTGAGAAGAGTGACTCTCAAACCGAAGATTTAGAAGGACTCTGAGTCTCACTTGCTGAAAGAAAAAGTTATGACTAAACAAGAGTTATGACTAAACAAGAGAGGTTCCTCTCTCCATAACTACATTTATTTGTGGCTCCTAAAAGCAAGGAGATAGTGCTGCTAATTCTACTCTGAAATTGTTATTTAGTTTAAATAATTTGCCAGGAACTAGAATTAGTTTTCTTGATCATGCCCAAATTACTTAGTCCCAAGGTAAACAATATCACTGGATATATAACCCAAATGTAACTACATCATAGCCCTATATATTAACTATTTTATCTGATGAATTTATTCCTGAACAAATAATATTTCCTTTCTGTATCCAGCTTGCAATTTAGACAGAGGTAGCACTCAGATTTATGCAAACCCTTCCCATCCTATTACTTTTTGGCCATTTCCCAAGACTGAAGAAATGTATGGTCCCATATTAAAACACAAGGGCCTTGCAAGATAAAATTTGCTAGAAAATGTGTGATTACATATTTTAAATGTGGACCTTCTGGTTTGGTCATTTTTAGAAGAGAAATAAGCTCCCAGGTATAATAAGCATATAAGCATAATAGGGCCAATGAAAAATCCAGGACCATCTAATCAGGTCTGTAATGGTTTCCTCAGATGAGTTCTCATCAGGAAAAGAGGAAGAACCCATGAAGCCAGGGGAATACCTTTTTTCCCTTGAATTCTCAGAACAAAGTGGGGTTTTAATGAGAAAGCTGTCTCTTTCTACCCCTTTGGAAGACATATTCCCATCATTTGATTATGAAATTATTCCACGTCATTAAATCCATAAGAATGGCATCACTAGAGAGTGATGTGAGAGTGACACAGCTATGTACAATTCAAAGCTTATTCAGAATTTCTTGGAAGAATGTTTATCCTCAAGCACTCTTTCCTATTGACTGTTAAAAATATTGGTTAGGCCAGCAACAACATCACTCACAGTGTTCCATTTTTGTTTGCATGTTTAAATGTTAAGCCGGGAGGAGGGAAGGGGGGTTACCCAAATGTTTGGATTCTGGCCTGCTCCTTGATTATATTCTACACCTATTTTTTCAAATACAATACTGCTTCACTTGTTTTTGATCTCTGGTCAGCCTTTTGACTATGTTGCTCCTTTTCCTCAGTGTGAATGTATCTCATGCTGTGATCTTGTTCTTTCATACTACAGTTTTTTTCTTATATCTCCATCAGACAAGACAGGATGCTTGATTTTGACAGTAGCCAAGCCTACATCACCTGGAGCAAACTCTGAACTGGTGTAGAATCCTTATCTGAAAGTGCTTATAGCCAAATTGAAAATCTAGAACTGTCAGCTAAATCTATGACCTTTGGGGAAAAAATTTCCATCCATTCTCTTGAATAGTGTTAATTCTATCATGTTAAGACTTCCCTTTAAAAGCTGTAAGGAAATAGTCCGAGGACTGTTGGCGCTGCCACAGTATGCTTTTGGAAGACACCTGGTTTTGTTATATCTTCCTTTATTGACCAAAAAAAGTATTGTTGCATTTTAGGATCCTAAATTGTTTAAATATATGAATATGTAATGCTGATAGTCCTCAGGTTCCAACCACAATTGAGCCCAAAATTCCTGTTGCTAAGTGAGACAGTTGTTAAATGAGCTTTACCCCATTTTACGACCTTTCTTGACACAGTTGTTAAATGAATCACAGAAGTTGTTAAGTTAGTGACATGGTTGTTCAGTGAATCTGGCTTCCCCATTGACTTTGCTTGTCAGGAGGTTGCAAAAGGGGATCAGGTGACCCCGGGACACACTGTAACCGTCAGAAATATGTGCCAGTTGCCAAGTGTCTGAATTTTGATCACGTGACCACAGGGAGGCTGCAATGGTCGTATGTGTGAAAAACAGTCATAAGTCATTTTTTTACTGTGGTTGTAACTTTGAACGCTCACTAAAAGAACTGTTGTATGTCAAGGACTACCTGTACCCTACTCCAACAGACAATGCAAAGGAGGAACTCCACAGATCCAGAAGAGCTGTTATGACTAACGAGGGTACCTTCAGTTGATTCACTTTCAGACAGCCAGTTCCTGAGTCCAAGTAGAGTACAGAGACCAACCCTTTTCACTCCTGGAGAAAAACGCCTGCCCTGCATTTCTGTTTAAAGAACATTCAGGATAGATAATAAAAAAAACCGTAAAAAAATATAATAAGTTAAACAGAAGTTAAAAGAGAAGAAGAAAAGAGAAGAAGAAATACAAAGCTTGCAACAAAAATTCAGAAGAGAGATGCGGAAAGGGAAACAAAACATTCAGGGAACATAATATCCTCAGCAATACACTGACACAAGGATAAAAATCTTTATTTGATGAGGAAAAAAGTCATCATAGAAAGAATTAGCTCTTCTTTCTCTTCAAGGAAGTTGGCAACCTAAGGGCATGGTTGGGGGGGGGGTTTATGGGGTGAAGTTAAGGTTTGGATGAAGAGGAGACTCAGTGTGCACTTTAACCTTGCAATGAGAAGAACAGCTTATTTTGGGAGGACAGCATCATTGTATGAAATTGATTTCATAATATCACATGAAAACCATCATGTTGCATAGTTCATAAGCCATGGTTATGGCTTAAGAGTATGTGATCACTGCCCAGCCAATTATAGCTTAGTCAGTAAACAATGATTAAGTAAATCACAGTTTAATACAGTGTGCAAGCAGTCTGTAATCAACACTTCATGGTTAGGAATCCTGTGTAATCAACATGTCCATCTGAGAAAACTGTTCATGCTCATGCAATGATAGATCTGTTGCCATATCGTTCTCCATATGTTCTTGCAATGCATGGAGTAGAAATACCGAAAGTGACACATGTTGTTACATTCTTAGTTAATGTCACTGATTGTTCCTGCTGTTTTTAATGTTGTACTGCTCAGAGTCTTTATGGAATTGGGCAACCTTATTCATTTGATAGGTAAATTATAAAAGGTCTCCAGGCCAAAACTGACATCTATGCTCCAGGATATTGTGAGATTAGACCTTAGCTGCATTCACACAATGCACTTAATCTAGTTACTTAATTAATCAAATTTTCTGGATGTGCGCAATGCATTGAAATTTAAACTGTATCAACTAGATTGTAGAACAATACCGTCATCTCCAAAAAATAAAAAATCCCCTTATCTAACTAAGGTTGATGCCACCCCAAACCACATATATTATAGAAATGAAGCTGTCAGTTCTGCAACTGACTTGGTTTAGGACAGGGGTAGGCAACCTTGGCTCTTTTATGACTCGTGGACTTCAACTCCCAGAATTCCTGAGCCAGCATAGTATAGCTGGTTCAGGAATTCTGGGAGTTGAAGTCCACGAGTCATACAAGAGCCAAGGTTGCCTTACCCCTGGTTTAAGATATCATCTCCCAGCACCCTTCTGTGCCTCCAGTTTGGTCGGTCGTCCCATCCTTCCTCTCCCTCACTTATTACACAGGTTGGTCTCTTAATTCTAGGGAAAATTGTTCTTGGAAGTCAGTTTCTTAGGAAAGAAAGGAATTCTCTTGGACCTTATCCCCGTTATTCCTTTAGAAACCATCCCTGGGTCAGGGCGCAGGAGACGCGTGTCTGTGGACGCCTGGCACTAACTGAGATGACTCGCAGCCCCCCCCCCCCTCCCGCTCCTCCGCTGGCACGAGAGGCCGGGACCGAGGAAGGCAGCCGAGCGCTTCTAGCCTGGCACATGTGTTTGTTTAGCGGGTGGCAAGTTTGTAAACTCGCGCCTGGCTCCGCGCGCCCCCTAATTAAAAACGGCTGGTAATTAACTACTCATTAAAAATAGGGGCTGGCTGCTTTCATGCTGCGTCAACACTCACCAAACGACTGTCTCATCACTGCTAATTTGGGCGTCTTCAGCTCTTCAGAATCTGGGTTTGTTTATCATGAGGCACGCGGAAAGGAAGCTTTCGTATTCGCTCATCGATTTTACCAATGTAGAAGGCGCGGCAGAGTCCGAATCAGCGTCGCTTTGCTTTGCTTTCCTTGTTTCAAAAACCACTTAGGCAGAAAAATCTTAGCTTTACAGCTGCCGACGTAGGAGCAGCAGCAGCAGCAGCAGCAGCAGCAAGAAGAATGGATGCGACGTGAGCTTCGCACTTCTGTATGTTTCCGGCAAAATTAAGTCTTGGCCACCAAAGACTAAAGACGGATCGGGACAGAAAAGGGAAAAATGTTGGACATTTTCAGGAGCTCTTCATGTATATTGTAAATAGGCAGAGATTACCACAGCCTACAGATATAATCCTTTAGTAATCTGAAAGATTAAAAAAACCCGCATGTAACTAAAATTTAAAATATCGTAATGCTCTTAGCACTCATAATTCTGCTTAACTCCTCTGAATTTCCTTCCTTCCTTCCTTCCTTCCTTCCTTCCTTCCTTCCTTCCTTCCTTCCTTCCTTCCTTCCTTCCTTCCTTCCTTCCTTCCATCCATCCATCCATCCATCCATCCATCCATCCCTGCAAAGTGTTGTTTAATGAAGCCTCCTGAATAGGCTCTTTTAATCACATAGATGACAAAACCAGTTTGTGCCAGGCTAGAAATCTGGAGGCTGTGAGTTCTAGTCCTGCCTCAGGTATGAAAACTGATTGGGCGACCTTCGGCCAGTCACTCTCTCTCTCTCTGCTCAATTTACCTGATAGATTTGTTGTTATGGGGAAACTAGGAGGAGGAAATAGTATTAGATATGTTCAACACTTGTAGTTATTTATAAATAAATAAATAAAGGTGGGATACAAATAAATAAATAACATATTTGGCAGTGGTTGGCTGGAAGACAATATTCTGCCTCTCTCTGTCTCTGTCTCTGTCTCTCTCTCACTCACACACACACACACACACACACAAACATACGTATAAACACCCACAGCCTTAAAGGTATCATATAGAAGGCATCAGTTGTGCATCAGTTCAATCAAACATACTCAAGCTTTTGGTTAGACGCCAATGGAGCATTTTTTGCAGGTGCTCATGAGGAACTCATGAATAGCACCACAAGTCTCTATTTCTAATGTCCCATTTCCACAAACAAAACCCTCCAATAGAGACATGTTGCTGCACAGCAGAGTAATTTTGTGCAGATATGGTGAACTGCTAATACAGATTCATTCTGTTATGTAAGAAAAATCCTTTCCTCTTTTCTGATCTCTAAGCAGGTGCTGAAAAACTGGCTGTTAGGTGTAGGAAACTTGACTTTGGGTCTAGAAAAACACCTTTCCCGCTTTGCTTAATTGGGCTTACTCCTCTCTGTCTTTTTCTTTGGGGGGGGGGGGAGTGAGCCATGATACAGAACTGCAATCGCCCATGAGAAATGTATTTTGTCCAAAGGCTATTGCTAATTTCATTTCTCAAGACTTCTAAGGCTTTATGTCTTCCTAGTTTCTTGTCATAGACTTTCCTCTGCTATTAATCTTTAATTCCAACTTGTAGAATGCATAAGGAACAGCACTGAAGGACAGGGGGAATTGTTGCTACCAAGGCAATGGTGAGATGTGAAGCTTGAGCCCATCCCTCAAAAATAATTTGAGTAAACATCTTATGCCAGGACCCTTCTTAATTCACACAAAGATAAAGTGAGGGAGGGGAAGCATAGAATGACATAGAACAACAGATTGGAAGGTACCTTGGAAGTCTTCTAGTCCAACCCCCTGGTTGAGCAGGGGATCCTACACCATTCCGAATAAATGATTGTCCATTCTCTTCTTGAAAATCCCCAGTGATGGAACATCCACAACTTCTGGAGGCAAGCATTCCATTGATTAATTGTTCTCACTGTCAGGAAATTTCTCCTTAGTTCTAAGTTGGATGTCTCTTTAATAAGTTTCCATCCATTATTTCTTGTCTTGCCCTCAGGTATTTCGGAAAATAGTTTGATCCCCTCTACTTCATGACAGTCCTTCAAATATTGAAAGACTGCTATCATGTCACCCCTTTCCTTGTCTTCATTAGATTAAACATATCCAGTTCCTGCAACCATTCCTCATATGTTTTAGCCTCCCACCCCCTCATCTTTGTTGCTTTTCTCCACACTTTTTCTAGAACTTCAGAATTTTTTTTTGTATTATGATGACTACAACTGGATGCAGTATTCCAAGTGTGGCCTCATTAGTGCACTAGTGTGCACTATCACTTCTCATGATAATTAATGCTATCCCTCTGTTGATATATCCTAGGATTGCATTATTATTTTTTTGGCATACTTAAGTGATGATCTACTAGGACATTTAGATTCCCCCTCACAGTTACTACTATTAAGCCAGGTACTAAATATGTGCATTTGATTTTTCCTGCAGGACCTTACTTTTCTCACCACTGAACTGAATCTTGTTGGATAGGCCCAATGCTCAAGTCTGTTAAGAGCCTTCTGAATCTTCGGTCTATCTTCTAATGTGTTGGCATTTCCCCCAGATTGGTGTCTCCTGCAAACTTGATGAGTTCTCCTTCTATCCTCTCATCTAAATCATTTATAAGGATGTTGAACAGTACTGGGCCTAAAACAGAATCTTGGGGTATCCCACTGCATGCTTCCCTCCATGTAAATGTAATTCCATTGAGGACTACACATTGAGAGTGGTTGGTCAGCCAGCTACAAATCCATCTGGTGGTAATGCTATTTATCCCACATTTTTCTATCTTACCAAGATGTAGGCTGTGGTTTATTATTAAAGTCTAAGTAAACTGTGTCTATAGCATATCCCCAATCCACTAATTTACTCACTTTGTCAAAGAAGCCAATAAGATTGTTTGGCATGATCTGTTCTTAACAAACCCATGCTGGCTTCTAGTAATCCCTTTGCTTGGTTTCTAGGTGCTCGCAAATCTGCTGCTTAATCATCTTTTACAGAATTTTCCCAGGTATTGATGTCAGGCTGATTGATGTCAATCTATAATTTCTGGGGTAAGATTTTTTCTTATCTTGACTGGAACCATATCAGCTCTTTTTTAGTCCTCTGGTCATTCCCTGGTGCTCCAGGAATTTTGAAAGATTTTGTTCAGTGGTTCTGAGATCACATGCCACTTTCTTCAGAATCCTGGAATGCAATCTACCTGAAGCCTGGTGATTTGAAGCCATCAAGATTAAACCGGTGTTTTGTTACCATTTTCTTCCTATTTAGACATGCGTTCAGTGATGGGATTCAAATATGTGAACAACCAGTTCTCTGTGTGGATGCCACTTCCGGAAGTCCATTCTGGGCCTGGGCAACAAAAAATTAGCTACCGGTTCTGCCAAACTGGTGCGAACCAGCTGAATCCTACCACTGTATGCGTTCCTATTCTGTCTTCAACTGTACTGCTTTTTATAGTTGGATCACTTTTTCCTTTCATGTAAAGACAAATTCAGAGAATGAATTAAGCAGTCCCACTTTCATCCTCCTACCCATTACCACCTTGCCATCTTCTCCCCTTAGTGGATCGATCATTTCCTTGATTTTGTTCTTGTTTCTTACATGTTGAAAGAAACTTTTTTTTTATTAAGTTGAAATTTGTTGCAAGTATTAGTTCCTTCTGATGAACTTAAGTGTGCAGTCTGTAGTCATCCATTCTCTCTCACAATGATATTACAAAAGTGGAGAAGGCAACTTCAACAGGACCCGTGTTGTCTTAACTGGAGTGAGCTGTAGGATCTGTTCTTGTAAGCCTACTATCTGGAGGTGGAGGCAACTTGTTCTTTTGATTAAGAAACCAAATCTAATGGAGGAAGATGAAAGAAGATAAGAAAAAAATGAACTCTTTTTTTAAATTTGCTTTTATGTGTATTCATTCTCTTAGAAAAACATTTTTTTCAAAGAATGAGGATCTTTTATGGAAACTACTCTTCAATCCTTTTTCTTTCTTTTCTAGGGATCTGCTTCTCTACAGACACACACAGACATACACCCACACACCCACAGAAAGAATTGCTGCATAAGAAAAAGACTCAGATATAGCCTCTTGAGTATGAGTCTGTTCTGATATGAAATAAATAAGATTGAAGTCTTTAAAGGTTTGAGAAACAGTCTATTTGACTTCTGAATACTCTGTCCAGGAGTGATTCAGATTCATGAGATTTGCTTCTTTCACCTCATGTTTACTTGCCACTGCCACTCAATCCACCAGGCAAGTATGTCTTAGAAACAGAGTCTTGCCTTTGTAGTTTAGAGTAAATGAGGTGAAATAGTTCTTAGGGGGTGCAGGAACTAACCCTGAATAGCAAAACCAAATTTGAATTGAATCTGAAATTTATTAACCCAGTTCCCAATTTGGGAATAGCTTAATATTTCAGAGTGAAATCATATTAAAAAGAGTTCACCTATTTTTACTTCCATAGTTATATTAAGAGTCAAGTGGTGGTACCTGTTATATAGGTAAGCTGTTCCTGTTTTTTTGCTTGTTTTTTAAAAAGAAGGGTCATTGTTCTCATATATGAACTGTTGAGAAAATGGAATCAAGGCTTGACCTTGTAAGAAGAATCCCAATAGATAGGACCTTCGTTATTCCTTGCTTATGATGGCAGGGAATTATTATAGAGGAAAATTCTTATGTGAGTTACCTCTTCTGAAATAGTGATCATCCTGATGAAGTAGGAAAAATAAAAAGGGAAAATGAGGGTCAGTAGGTGGGTAAGAGAAGAATAGAATAATTTCAGAGAAGGGAAGAGGTAGCACTGACCTGCAGACATTGCTAAGGTTCCAAGATCTGAGCAAATAACAAATGTTGGCAGTTTCAGATCAGGGGAAACAAAGAGCTGGGGTAATTGAAATGACAAGAGAAAGATAGCCGTAAAACTCAACAGCACAGTTTACTAGCTGAGATTTTTACCCAGCTGACATAAATGGGCAATATGATCCAGTGTCCATGAAGAAAGGAAAATGGTGAAAGGTTTAAAGCATCTACGTTTTGCTTCTGGACCATTTCCAAAACTATTTATTGTATGTACTGGGCATTAAGTAGGCTACATGTACAGGTAGTCCCCAACTTACAACAGTTTATTTAGTGATTGTTCAAAGTTACAACGGCAATGAAAAAAGTAACTTATGACCATTTTTCACATGACCGTTGCAGCATCCCCATGGTCGTGTGATCAAAATTCAGATGCTTGGCAACTTACTCATATTACTTGGCAACTGGGGTCACACGATCACCTTCTGTGACCTTCTGACAAGCAAACTCAATGGGGAAGCCAGATTCACTCAACTGTGTTACAACCTGCAATGACTCACTTAACAACTGTGGCTAGAAAGGTCATAAAATGGGGCAAAACTCACTTAACAAATGTCTCATTTAACAACATAAATTTTGGGCTAAATTTTGGTTGTAAGTTGAGAACTACCTGTATTAATTAAAAATACCCGGAAGGACTTGTTGTTAGCACTGAGATATTCTCAAAGTTAGCCTGAGTAGAAATGGCAGCTACAAGGTCTTTTTCAAAATAGAGCCTTCTAACAGATTTGACCATAGATGGTGCTCTATTGCAATATGAAATAATCTTAATTTATAATCTTATATCTTCCCTATAGTAAAATAAATCAAGCTTTGTCTTATTCCCAGATTTGCACAATAAAAGAGCTCCCAAAGCTAATACCTCTGACTGTGGGGTTATCCAAAGTCCTTACCAGGCATTTGTTGAATTTCAGTATCATCGCACTTTCTTTTTGGATCATGGAATCATGTAGTTAGAAAGGACCATTTATCCCATTGGTCTAATCCTTGCTCAGAGCAGGAATCCAATTAAAACATCTCAGAGAGATGAATCTGAACTCATCTCAGCAAAGAGTGGTCTGTCGCCTCACAAGTGCTTCTTTTGACCTACTGTGATTACCAGTAAATCTGAACAGCTCGATGTTATCTCTACATTTTTCCTGGCATGCATATATGGCAACTTCAAACAGATCCATGCACCCATAGTGAGATCCATGACTGTGGAGAGAAATTACTGGACCTTTATGTCAGGCAAAAAAAAAAAGGCTGTGTCCTCAAGTTTTAGGTTAGGATAGTCCCTTGCCATTGGCCATGCTGGCTGTGGTTGAGCAAAGTTGAAGTTCCAAACATTTGATGATACCAGATTGCTTATCTATATTCCATCGTGTTCTGGTTTAAAGATAGTGGGGTGTTGTGGTTTTTTTTGTTTTTTTTTTAGTAAAAATCATTTTAGTAAAAGGAGAACAAAGAGGTTTTTATCAACTGCCTACTGTGATAACTGTGTCCTCTGAATAAATGTAGGAATGTAGTCCAACAAGCAAATAGTTAGTCCTTTGAGTGATCAGACTTTTTTTGGCTTATGTTACATCCAGAAGGATGATTTGCATCTTTACCAAGAATCTGGATCAGTGCCCTGCTACAGCAACACTTTTTAGCAAACACACACAGAAGAGTGGGTGGGCTTGTGGGTGGTGGTAGATTTTCAACCCTGTTGGAAACAGCCATATGCTGCACCAAGTATTTGTTGTTGAAAGAACAGAGTAAGAACATATTTCTTCAGTCAAAACACAACACATCTGATGTTAGCTTCTGCCTATTGAATGCATTGCACTTAATAGAGAGATTGAAGACAATGCTGTTTTCAGGTACGGGCCTCCAATTAGCTGGATTGAATCAGCCACAACGTGTGGCAGACTGGGACAGATAAGACATTGGGGTCAAGTCCCCACCAAGTCTCCTCAATCTGATGTAAAGTGTAGCCATTTTGTTGTGCTTATGGTTTGCAGTTCTGCAGAATAGATTGTTGCCTAGTCAGCTGGGGAAGGATGTGTAGGAAGAGGAGTACTTTCTGTTATGCATGTTGGTGGTCATTCAAGAATTGTGATCAGGAAGATTCTTACTATTTACTTCAGTTCTTCTGTTTCAGCTAGGAAATCAAAGCTGGAACATTCCCTATAGATGACATTAGCTTTGGGGCAGAAAGAAACAAATCTTATTTGCTTGTTTGGTTCTATTCTACCTTTATTATTTTTACAAATAACTCAAGGCTGTGAACATATCCAACCAACTTCCTACTACTACTTTCCCCACAACAACCCTGTGAGGTGCGTTGGGCTGAGAAAGGGTGATTGGCTCAAAGTCACCAAGCTAAGATGGGACTTGAACTCACAGTCTCCTGCTATTTTGCCATTTCTTGCCACTTCTGTAGCAGCATTTCTTACATTTTTCAATATCATGAAACACAAAACAATGTGTGATTTATAGTGAACTTCGAATCCCTTTTTGCAAAAAAAAAAATGTGTGTGGGGGTGCAGTTTTAATATTTTGTTTTTTGAAAGTGAAGGGTTACAGGAGACAGAGCTAATAAAACTATTGTTAGAGCAGGGATAGAATCTTTCTCCCACACCTATACTTGACAGCAAGTAAGGGAGACAATTCAGAAGAAGACAACGGCAAATGAGTTTGGGGTTATTGTCAATCAAATCACATGGGTTTTATCTCCACAGTCACCAGGAACAAGCTTGACTCAAAGAAGAATTAATACATTTCATTTGTTTGTTTCCCAGACCAGTCCAAAATTAGTGAAAAACCGTGCCATACATTTTTAATGCTATGATCCTAGGAAATTCAGGAGATGTTGAAGCATTGGGACAGTACCTCTGTTTTATAGATCCTGGAGAGCTTACCCTAATGTAATGCACAGTGGCAACCATGGGCATCTCAGCCACATCTCCATCTAATTACTTGATCAAACTACTTGCTGAAAATTTGGTCTGTAAAATTTTGGTCTGCTTGAGCAGGGGGCTGGACTAGATGACCTCCATGGTCCCTTTCAGCTCTATTCTATTCTAAAGCATTACTTTTCTCCTTAATGAGTTGCACCACAGAGATATGTGCTGCCCTGTTCATCCAGTCTTCTTTTGTTAGATTTGTACCACTCCAGGAACTCAAGATGAAATACAGATCATTCCCTCCTGCAGCTTTTCCACAGCAACTCTTTGAGATAACATAGGTTAAAAAAAAAGCATACTTGTCACACAGCGAGATCTATAGTTGGTATACTGCATTTTGGTTATTATTTTAGTGTCAGAAAGGGTTTATTATGTGTGGTGTATAATATCCTGAGAAAAGTTAGTTTTGAAGGCTGGCAGACAACTTTTTTTAGGGATAGAAGCAAGATCATGTGAAATATTAGTACCACTTTATAATGCCTTGGTAACACCATATTTGAAATATTGCATCCAGTTTTGGTCATCATGATATAAAAAAGATGTTGAGACTCTAGAAAGGGTGCAGAGAAGATCAACAAGGATTATTAGGGGACTAGAGGCTAAAACATATGAACAGTTGCAGGAATTGGGTATGGCTAATTTAATGAAAAGAAGGACTGGGGTGACAGGGTATCAGTGTTCCAATATCTAAGGGGCTTCCACAGAGAAGAGGGAGTCAAGCTATTATCCAAAGTGCCTGAAGGCAGGACAAGAAGCAATGGATGGAAACTAATCAAGGAGAGAAGCAACTTAGAACTAAGGAGAAACTTCCTGACAGTTAGAACAATTAATCAGTGGAACAACTTGCCTCCAGAAGTTGTCGATGATGCTTCAACACTGGAGGTTTTTAAGAAGAGATTGGACAACCATTTGCATGAAATGGTATAGGGTTTCCTGCCTGAGCATGGAGTTGGACTAGAAGACCTCTAATGACCCTTCAAGTCTGTTTTTCTGTTAAATATGGCTTAGGTCTTCCTAGACCAGGGGTGTCAAACTGCCTGCCTGCAGGCCGGTTTCATCATACCAAAGCCGCGCCCACCCCATTGCCGTCAATGCAAAAAGAGTCACGATATGTCGCGACATGTCACGTGACATGGTGAGTTTGACACCCGTGTCCTAGACCAAGTTCAACCTTAAACCATAAAATTAAACTTCGCCCAAGTACCTCAGTAGGGTATCAGGTTGGCTTTCCCCCTTTTTCATCTAATCAGCTAATTCAATTCAGAAAGCATTTGTTGGATTATAATACTATGTATGGGCTGGTACCACATCCACATTTTAGGTTTTCTTGACATAAATTCTTCAATTGTTCAGACAGAAATTACTGTAAATTTTATCTCAGTTTATGACATTTGCTGCACTGTGCCTATTGCTATTGATATTCATATTTTGCTTGAATTTGAACAATGATTTGTGGCTTTTAAAACATTATAGTATAGTCAATTATTTAAAACTAATCAATAAAACACTGAAAATTGTAATTTAATTCTAGGATGTTTGTAAATTCCCTGTTCATTTACTTAATACTTTATTTTTTCTATTTTCTTTTTTTGTATATCATTTTGATTTTTCATTTCTTCAAATGCTTAATAAAAATATAAATGTATATAAAACAGGAATCAGCAATGGGGACAAAAAAGTTCACAAGAATAAAATCTGCTGACTCAAAGACAGGTGGAAAAGCATGTTAATTTAGCACCTAATGTGGGAGAAAAGGCTTGATTTCATATTAAAAAGATATACGCACAAAGAATGCACCATGCTGTTTAATATCCTTTATAAAAAGCCAGTACAAATGCCCTCCATTTATCAGCCTGCCAGCAGATCTCTCTGGCAGGAAAGGCCATGATGAAGTCTGCCATGCTGGGGAGATCATCTCCTGACCTCAGTTGACACTGTGGTTTTCCAGGTGCATCATTTTTTTCTTGCAATTTGACATTGTGATTCCCTGAGTCAAAAATACTAATGCAAAACCTCCTGTGCCTTATATACGGAATGTGCTGGTATCATTTGGGAACCCAAATTCTTAGCGCTCATTTTCAGGGATAAAGCTTTCAGTTTCTACACAGCAGAGGGGGCCATGATGCAGTAGCATGGAGACTTCATGACATCACTTGTTTAAAGCAACACTTTGCTGTCTCACACTCTCTGCATGCCTGATGAATGGTGCAAGATCGACAGTCAGTTTTTTACAGAGCTGGTATCCTTGGGAGATGAGAGTATTGGACAACAGAAACTACTCATAGAATTTCCCCCCTAATATATTTAGCAGAGTTGAATAAAAGCATCTTTCAAAGACATTTTTAGCATTGCTTGTAGGAATTTTGTTGTTTGTGTTCAATTTTTTAAATTTCTTTTTTTAGAGATAAGGGAGCCTAATTTGGCTAAATGCACATACTTTGAATGCAGATATCCCTGGGTTCAAGGCCTGGCATTCCCAGTTGAAAAGGATCAGATAACTAGTAGGGAAGACTTTTGCTTGAGATTATGAAAGTCATTGCCATAAATTTGTTGTGCCCAGCTGAGTGTCATCCAATGAATAAACACGTGCCTGATGCCATTGCCTTTAGTGCCTGCTAGGCTGCCTTGTTTGTCCTGCTTTTGGGTGTGTGGGAGGGGCAGGAAAAGAGTCTCTTTTTTTCTAAATATAAAGCCAATACACTGCAAGACAAAATGCCGACTTTCAACATTTGCTCTATTTATAAGAATGCCTCTGCCCCCATGACAGTTTTTACAGCTATTTATAAAACATCAGTGAAGGAAGACAAAGTGAAAGCCTGACCAAACATGAGTAAGAGCCCATATTCAAGATTACATCATGGTAATAAGAGAAAGTAACAAGTCGTTATTTCTCTGCCCTTAAATAAATCTTTACTGGAAATTGCCAAATGACACTCTTTAAGGTAACTCATGCCCTATTCGGAGGGACAAGCCACAGGAACATTATGAGGACTATAATTGCTATCTAGAAGATATAATACTCATATTTGCTTGGAGTTGGACTGGAGGTGGAACGGAACAGCTTGGTGCAGCCAACTCTGCACAACCAACCCGCCATGGCCAACTCACCACAGGATAACTTGCTGTGGGACAATTCAACAATTCAATTTAAGTATTTAAGTATTATTTTAAAAGTATTTAAAATAATTAACAAAATATTTTAATTTCTGTCATTCACATTTCATTTTGTCCCTCCTTCTGCAACCTTTTTTTAAATGATACTATTCCACGATTTCTTTGATATTAGTGAAACTTGTCCTGCAGTGAATTGTTCCATGGCGAGTTGGCCGTGATGAGTTGTCCTGAAGCGAGTTGGCCATTGCAAGTTGGCCATGGCAAGCTAGCCGCCCCGAGTTGACTGCACTAAGTTGTCCTAGACCCAAATGGAGGTGCCTGGAATAGATTCTTGTAGGGTTATCTGGAGCAAAGTTATGGATGTGACTCCTACCTGTGGAAGTGGACATAGTTGTCCAGACTATGAACTCAGTCACCTATTTGATCCAGGTCCCTCCTGGTTGATCAAGACTGCCTGGGACATTATCTATTATTGGGTCCAATCCATGATATCTACTTCTTTGAGAAGGATGTTGTTCTTCAGCCTTGAAGGAGGTTGTGGTGCATTACCTCCTCAAGAGGCCATTGCTGGACCCAATGATTCTAGACAATTTCTGTCCAATCTCTAACATCCCATTTTTAGGAAAGGTTGTTGAGAATGTGGCTGAGCTTTGAATTCAGAGGATCTTGGAGAAGACAGATCGTTTAGACTTGTTTCATTTTGCTTTCAGGTAAGGTCACAGCATGGAGACAGCATTAGTCATGTTTGTTGATAGAGCCAAGATGGGGTAGTGCACTTATCCTTGTGCTTCTTGATTTCTCAGCAGCTTTTGGTATTCAGTATTCTTTTAAATAAGCTGTGAGGTCTGGGAGTGTTGGGCACCATTTTGTGGTGGTTATCCTCCTTTCTTTGAGGCCAATTTCCATTGGTGTTAATACCTGCCTGTTGAGAGGTATCCGGTTCTCTTTTTAAAAAGAAACAATTGTAGTAAATGAAGCCACAGATGACTATAATTTGTTTTAAAAGTGTTGTTTGTGTTTTACCACCAAAGACAAACCTGAAAAGAAAAATATAAAGCCATTCCAATGCAAAGTAAACAGTTCTCACACACTATCAGTTCTGTGAAACATAATGACAACCTGTTCAAATGAGAGCTTGTTCATTTTTTTTTACACCATTCTGTCAAAACATAGAAAACAAAATGGGATGTGTAAAGCAAAAGAAGGCAACTTGATCTCTTCTAGAATTTTGGGATTGTAACTCTCATGATTTAATTCTGATCAGAGAAATCTTTGTTTGCCAGTAGTATAGAGCAGGGCTTTTCAACCTTTTCACCGATTGTACCACTTTTAGGATATGGCAATATTCGAGTACCACCTAGCAAGGTGTCAAAAACTTGATGACCCCCCCCCCAAAAAAACTGTTCAAAGTTGCAATTGCACTGACTTATGACCATTTTTCACACTTATGACCATTGCAGCATGCCCAGGGTCATAATAATAATAATAATAATAATAATAATAATAATAATAATAATAATAATAATAATAATAATAATAATAATAATAATAATAATAATAATAATAATAATAATAATAATAATAATAATAATAATAATAATAATAATAATAATAATAATAATAAGTTGGAAGGGACCTTGGAGGTCATCAAGTCCAACCCCCTGCTCAGGCAGGTAACCCTATACTATTTCGGACAAATGGCTGTCCAGTTTCTTCTTAAAAAACTTCCAGTGTTGGAGCATTCACCGCTTCTGGAGGCAGGTTGTTCACTGGTTAATTGTTCTGTCAGGAAGTTTCTCCTTAGTTCTAGGTTGCTTCTCTCCTTGATTAGTTTCCCATCCGTTGTTTCTTGTCCTGCCTTCAGGCACTTTGGAAAATAGTTTGACTCCCTCTTCTCTGTGGCAGCCCTGAGATATTGGACCACTGCTATCATGTCCCCCTCGTCCTTCTCTTCATTAAACTAGACATACCCAATTCCTCAACCTTTCCTTATATGTTTTAACTTCCAGTCCCCTAATCATCTTTGTTGCTCTTCTCTGTACTCTTTCTAGAGTCTCAACATCTTTTTTACATCGTGGTGACCAAAACTGGATGCAGTATTCCAAGTGTGGCCTTACCAAGGCATTGTAGAGTGGTATTAATACTTCGCATGATCTTGATTCTATCCCTCTGTTAATGCAGCCTAGCACTGTGTTGGCTTTTTTGGCAGCTGCAGCACACTGCTGGCTCATATTTAAATGATTGTCCACTAGGACTCCGAGACCACTCTCACAGTTACTACTATTGAGCAAGGTACCACCTATACTATACCTGTATGTTTGGTTTTTCTTGCCTAAATGTAGAACCTTACTTTTTTCACCATTGAATTTCATTTTGTTAGATAGCGCCCAGTGTTCAAGTCTGTCAAGATCCTCCTGTATCCCCCCATCTATCCGTCTGCTCTATCCCCTCGTCCAAATCATTGATGAAGATGTTGAAGAGCACTGGGCCCAGAACAGAGCCCCGGGGCACCCCACTACACACTTCCCTCCATGTAGATGTGGTTCCATTGAGGACCACATGCTGAGTACGGCCGGTCAGCCAACTACGGATCCATCTGGTGGTGATGCTGTCTAACCTGCATTTTTCTATCTTATCAAGTAGTAGGTTGTGATCTACTTTGTCAAATGCCTTACTGAAGTCCAAGTAAATTATATCCACAGCATTCCTCTGGTCTACTAATTTTGTCACTTGATCAAAGAATGCAATAAGGTTTGTCTGACATGATCTGTTTTTGACAAACCCGTGTTGGCTTTTAGTAATGACTTGGTTTGCCTGTAGGTGTTCGCTGATTCGTTGTTTGATTATCTTTTCCAGAATCTTCCCAGGTATTGAGGTCAGGCTGATAGGTCTGTAATTTCCTGGATCCATTTTTTTTTCCTTTTGTGAAGATGGGAACTACATCAGCTCTTTTCCATGTGATTTATATTTCCATGTGATTTATATTATATTTATATTTGGATGCTTGGCAACTGATTCATATTTATGATGGTCACAGTGTCCCAGGGTCATGTGATCCCCTTTTGCAACCTTTTGACAAGCAAAGTCAATGGCAGGGCTGCTGGTGACCAAGTGCTAAGGCGGGACTTCCCTCCCTCCCTCCTTCCCTGCCTCCCTCTTTCTCATGCCCACCTCCTTCTGAAGGAGGAATTTGAACCCCCCCCCCATATTTTCTCTCTTCCATATATTCATCAAACAAGGAAAAGCATTCAGAGACAGAAAAGACAAACTGCTGAGTGAACTAGCTTAAAAAGGCACATTCCCCTTTAAGAATTAGCTACTGGCTAGAAAGGAAAGTTAAGGAGTGCAGCTGGCACTTAAGGAAGAAAATAAAATGTAGTAAGTATTGGCTGCCGGCTAAGGCAGCCTCCCCAAATGGCTCCATTCATAAGTAAAGGAATGCTACAGGCAAAATCCATTCAGGAGAAAAATACTTCAAAATCCCTTGCAGCAAAACTTACAGCTAACAATAGCAGAGCAATAGAAGCTAACACCAAACATCAGCCATTAGCCAAATAGAAATTGCCAAACACTCCTTAAGAACACAAAGCCCACATTGCACAAATCCCAGAACTTCAAAGTCACAAAAGCACATAAGAATCCTTCCACTCTCCATCTCCTTTCCTCCCTCCTCTGTGCCTTACCTCCAGCCATTGCTGCCTTTTTTCATTCCTCTTGGAGGGCGACCCCTCCCCCGCTGCATTTCTTGCCAGTTTGCTGCTGCCAGCACAGATGGCTGCCACAGCAGTTGTAGATCGGCTCATGGCCAGCCTGCTTGATCTCCTCTCCTCTCCTCTCCCCCCACCCCCCTCCTTCTTTCCCTTCGGTGCAGCTAGAGCTGACTCCGCCTCCTCCCAAGGCTGCTACTTTTTTTCTCTCTCTTTCCCTCCCCCCCAAACTATCTCCTTTTATAGCCTCTCCTGTCTCCGCCCCCTCCTCCTCCTTTCTCATGGGGGGGGGTGAGCCGGAAGTGAGCCTGGGGCCTTTGCAATCTGGAGGATTCTCTCACAGTAAGTCCTTGCCTGCGCTGGCTCTTTCCCTCCCCCACTACACTTGGCTAGGCAGGGCTGCGTACCACCTGCCACTTGTTAATGTACCACAAGTGGTATGCATACCACCGGTTGAAAGGCCCTGGTATAGAGTCACTCAGATGTTTTCACATTCTCAATTGTTCTTGATAATGGAAGATTTGACAAGCAATCATATTTGACAGACATGTCAAATGAATATTAAGGCCATATGTATGTCCACATGAAAACTTACTCTTTTTTTCAATAAATAGGGTGAGACCTCAGTATCATTTCTAACTTTCAATTCTACTACAGTGGATATTCTGAGAAGCTTCTGTGCCCTTGTCTTTCCCTTGTTATGAATAATCAAACAATTGCACTGCACCATACCAATTTGTTCATAAGGAATCATACTTTGTTGGTCCATTTATGACCTCTAGAACCAGACTTGGCAAGGTACAGTTAAGCCCCTGTTTTGGTTCCAGGCTCTCTTCTCATGATGATTTTTGAAAAATTGTTGTATAACACCTTAATCCATCCTTTTCTTGCATCCTCCTTTCTAATCCCAGCTGTATGTCTCAATCCTTTGAGATATTTTTTTTCAATCTGAACTTTGCTTAAATATAAACCTGAAAATCTGCATATACTATTTTCTGTAAGGACAAGAAAGTTCAGCCCATAACCACCTCCTTCTCCTCAAACAACAATAATACCCCCCATATAAAGTATGATCCTTTGCTCCTGATCTTTAGGTGTCATAGTGTTTATTATATCTGTTACATGCTGATAAACTATAGCTGTGGAAGATCATTAGAAGTATATTAAATTCAATGAAGCTAAAAGCAAACTATTCTTGTGACTCTGGAAGTAAGGGGATAACTGTAATGGAATGTGTGTTGACCTTGGGAAATGAGATGCTGCCTAGGAAACAATCAGACAAGAGAGGCAGGAGCCCCCAGTGGTTTAATGGAGAAAGAAATTTAGGAAGAATCCACCCTAATGGATCAAGAAGTTAAAAGTAGTGACGGGAAGTTTGTACATTCAGACTTGCACGATTCTTTTAATATAGCCTAACAATAAGAGCTCATCTAATTAGTTCATCTAGTTGTGTTTATTGTCTTAGTTTACCTGAGTGGACTGATAATAGCAAATAAATAGTCAGTGGAAGACCAGTTAATGAGAACTATTTGTTTCTTACCTAAACCTTCCTTGAACATTAAATGGGCAAAATGCAAAAGAAACATGAAAGAACAAAATGATTGATTGTTTACATACTTTTATTCAACAAGAGGAAAGAATTTTTTTTCAAGGATCAAAAAAAACAGCTCTTGAATATGATGCTACTCTTCCTTTGGTCTTCTGGAGCTCCGGGTTTCTAGTGAGTCCTCCAATGGTATTTTAGAGGTGGGGGTGGTGGAGGAGGTGGGGGTGGTGGAGGAGGTAGGGGTGGTGGGGGTAGATGGTGCCATTTACGAGGAGGAGGTGGTGGAGGAGGTGGTGGGGGTGGAGGAGGAGGTGGAGGGGGAGGTGCTGGGGTGGTTGGGTAGATGGTGCCATTTACGAGGAGGAGGTGTGGAGGAGGTGGGGGTGGTGGAGGTGGTGGAGGAGGAGGTGGATGTAGATGGTGCCATTTAGGAGGAGGAGGTGGTGGAGGTAATGGACGTGGAGGTGGTGGAGGTGGTGGTGGTGGAGGAGGAGGAGGAGGAGGTGGTAGTGGAGGTGGAGGTGGATAATGCCATTTAGGAGGAGGAGGAGGAGCAGGTGGTGGGGGCGGCAGTGGTGGTGGTGGTGGAGGAAGAGCCGGTAGTGGTAGTGGCAGTGGTAGCAGTGGTGCTACTAGAGGTACTGGTAAAGGTGGTTGACAGCAAATATTCGATGAATGTGCACAAGCACAGCTTGATGTAGGAAGCCAGTTTGGTGGACATCTTTTAAAACATCGCCCATAGCAGTCTTGAACACACTGCACTGGATAAGCTGTAAAAAAGGAAGTCCAAGGTTAGGCTAAACGTAGCTTTTGATAGAAGAGAATATTTGTGGCTCAGGTTTGAACTGTGGGGTTATCTAGTTTGGTAGTGAAACATCTGCAAGAAAACAACCAGGCTCAGAGAGCTCCAAGGACCGTAAACATAGTTTTGAATCATTAGAAAGGAAAGGAAGGATTTGGGGCAATTGTATTTATGTGAGTAGGCTACAGCCAGTTTTGATCTGGTATTCAGTGTGGTCAAATGTATTTTCCATTCAAGCATCTATTCAGGTAAAATATAATGTCATCATTTTGAAATTATTTCCACACAGAGAAATTCATCTGGCTTCAATGGAAAAACAACAAGAAAATGGGGAAAAAAAACACTATTTAGGATAAATGAACAATTTGCCCCAAAGCACCCCATTCTCTTTAAAATTTGTATTCTTTAGGAAGAACAGCAATAGATGAAGTTCCTTCTTATCTTCAGCTTGACTTCCAATGACTATATAAACACATCCATGTTCCTATTTTGGCCCCAAAATAGAAATAATTTATTGCACCATATTTTTTTTAAAAAATATCAATTACTGGTCTAGTAAGCTACATCCCTAGCTTTTTTTGAGTGTCTCCATGCATCAGTGAGGTCTAATTCTCTTTAGCTTGCTGGTTAGATAGGCCAGCCAAGTGCTGCCACCTGCTGCAACATGTTAGGAATCAAAGCATTTTAGGAAAAAGAAAGAATGGATTAATTATTCATTCATTAGTCATTTCATTTAGCAATGAAGTGACTCGGATGGTCTCAGTCATTAAACTGTCAGCAAAGTGAACTTTTGCAGGAAGGATCATGGTAAGTTTTTCTCCCAAATTCCTCAGTCCCTGAGCAGCTTTAAGGTCCGGTCTGAGAGAATCCTCCTGTTTTCCAGCAAAAGCTGGAGAACCTGATGGTGGACCTGGGCGTTTTTTTTTATATAGGAACCAAATCCCCAGCTTCAGCATGTCCTCCCAAGACTCTTACATCTCCTCTAATAAACTCACAGTTTACAGAGGGGCTGTCCTGTAATCAGGTTCATGATCCTTGTTAATTCCATCCCATGTTGTGGCTTTGTTTCTTTAAGCTATTCATAATTTGTCAGCTAAGAGGAGAATTGGCAAAGTAGAAAGAGGAATCAATGAGCAGAGAGACCCCCCTGGGAAGCTAGGGTGAGATGCCCCTTCAGAATGCATTATTGAGAAATCTCATTCCTGAATCTTCCTGAATATACTTGAAAATTTCCCGTCAAATAAGGAAGTAAAAGAATACAAAATGAAATTACTTGTGAGAATCTTGCAGGAACTTTTCTGCATAGGGAGGAACATTCAAGACTTTTGCCTATTTAAGTAATATAAAAGTTCAACTCAGCTAATTTACAACTGGGACTATTTCATCCAGTGGCATGTGTGGATCAAACTTAGCAGTGCCGAATTGTTTTAGAGCTCTCTCAGATTCTTTAAATGTTAGTCTCACCCTTTTCTCCAGAATTAGCACTTTGAATTCAAGACAAGACAGATTTTTGTTCTGAACCAACATGGCTCTCCTTATATTCCTATTTCAAGACTTTGCCACATCACTGTATTTCTTTCCAGCTAATTTTGAAGTCTGTATATCTGTATCTCCATCTCTAGACTTTCTAACACTGGCTTCCCCTTCCAGAAAAATTCTAGCAAGATGACAACATTCATTATAGAAGAATGTAGTTATTTTCTTCCACCTTTTATAAAGATAAGCATGTAGCCATAAGGCTATTCCTGCCTCCAAAGGAAGCACAGTTATCATTTAACTATCTTTGAGTCAAAAGGTAACAGAGTAATTTAATCCAAGGAAAGGGAACTTTTGTCCCTTCAGATGTTTTCAGCAGCTTTAACCAGCATATCCCTTGTGAGGAATTTGCACGTTATAATTCAATAACATCTAGGAGAATTAAAGTTCCCCATCTCTGATCTAATCCTACCCCTCTATTCTCTAGAGACGCATGATTGAATTCTCATGTCCTTACCTTCAGAAGTTATGGCAAAAAGCAAGAGCACATCCAAAGCAAGGAGAATGATCCTCATGGTCAGAGGCTGGTTCAGCTCTTATTTGATGAGAGATGATCTGAGGAAGGCAAAGATGCCTGCTAAGTCAGATGAAGAACATGGTCAGGAGCCCCAGCATTTATGGAAGATCTGATGAAATGGGGGAGGAGGAGATAACAGGTGGATGATGCTTGGACTATTGTCTTGGAACTGCTTTGTGTCATCTTGACCTTGACAGACTGACTGTTCATTGCTCCCAATCATATCTTGGATACAGGAAGAATGCCTACCATTTTTTACTAATCTCCAAAAGCCGGAACTCACTATTCTCCTAAACCGGATCTCTAGTTTTAAACAAATGAAACTGATAAATGAATGGTGTCTTAACAGTTTGTGGGATCGAAAATGTCAAACACACCTTGAAAGAAAGAAAAGAATATAAGCAGAAAAGATTGAAATAAAGATTAAGCTCTTTGAAGGCCAGTGAGCCAGAAGGACCTGAACAAACATTTCATATGAAACAAAAGAATGTGCAGTGCTGAAGATTTGTACATCTTTGCCTTATGTTGAAATTATCAATCAGATCAGGAATAAAAATTTTCACAAACCAAGCTTAAATTAGGCCCACTGAAGAAGGCCTTTTCCAATCTTAGCCTACTCCTCCCATATTTTTGACTGCATGTCCTACAAAGTTGTGCTCAGTCCCTACAGATTCTGCTGTTAAAGAAAGGATTGAATTTTCCTCTTAAACCAAGCATTTTCAATTTGCATTAGCACTAGCAATAGTACTTAGACTTATATACCACTCCGCAGTGCTTTACAGCACTCTATAAGCATTTTACAGAATCAGCATATTGTCCCCAACAATCTGGGTTCTCATTTTACTGAACTTGGAAGGATGGAAGATATTGAGTCAACATTGAGCTGGTGAGAATCAAACGGCTGGCAGTCAGCAGAATTAGCCTGCTACACTGCATTCTAACCACTGCACCACCACAACTGCACCATAACTAACGAGTTAGTTATGACAGTGGTTTCAACTGTATTTATAATATTTTAACTGTCCATTTTTTATCGGTAGCTGCCTTGAATTCCATATGTTTTTTAAAAGCAGGATATAAATAATAAAAATGATATATATATGCATGCAACGTATACTGCATCTTTTGGGATCCAATCTGACTAAGATTTGCTGTGATGATTGAAACCAACAGATATCTCCTAATCTGCACATTAGTGAATGCCACAGGAAATCACTATATGAAAGAAATGGCAAAGAACCAAGCAACTAGGCACAATGGTATTTGTGATTCCTAGAGAGTTGAGATTCAAAACTGAAATGAAGACCAAAACAAACAAATTATTATTATCCTGAATTATAGCCCTTACGTTTTGGACATGGTCCATTTCCAATCCTAGGAAATCATGGTTAGTGGTTCCCTTTTATACATTTTTTCTTTTCTTTTCTTTCCTTGGAATACCCGGCTACATAGATTGGGATTTGGGGTGCTATTAGAATCGGGGTATGAATAAATGGAAATTCTTTGGACAGGGATCATGGTCCATTTTCCCTCTCTGAAATAAAATATTTTTTCAAATTTTGACATCTCGTGAGATTCTGCTAATCTCATTTGACATCTTGTGACATTTTGAGGTGAAAAGAGAATGAGGTGTTTAGGCCCTTCATACCAAAATGAGCAATGCCAATTGCCATGGTCTTGGATCTTGGTGTTTTAGACTGCATAATATTTTGCATTTCAGGTTTAGAAGATGATATCTTCTCCCTAACATGAGAAAGTGACAATGTTCTCATGGTACTCTCATTTGAATAGGTAATATTACTGCAAATAGACTGATTAGATAGGATTTCCCTTCTACAGTAATCCTAGCAAGTTTATATAAGCTCATTTTTTCTGTACTATTATACTTTCATTTTGTTTCATTGTAGCCACATTAAACATTAAGAAAGTTATAAAGATGGCCTACTTTGTGTTGATTTGAGACTCAGTCCAAACTGTAAAATCAGCAAGGTCTTATTCCATAAAACAAACTAGAAGAAAAAAAAAAGAATGTTAGACCATTCTGCTCTATAAATATATCTATTTGGGATACTTTCAATTGCCCAAGGAATAGTACTGTAATAAAAAGAAGAGATTTCTGGACCAAAAGAACATAATTTTAAAACACAAGTTCTTTATTAGCAATAAATTGGAAGCAATGGTACAGCAAGCAACTCAAAATACAGATTTAATAATAATAATAATAATAATAATAATAATAATAATAATAATAATAATAATAATAATAATAATAATAATAATAATAATAATAATAATAATAATAATAATAATAATAATAATACCAATTCACAGTGGGAATAAACAGTAGAATGTGAATAGATTATTGATATTAATGAAAAACCAGAAGAGTTGCTAAAGAACTGCAAGCACTATTGGTTATCAAGAACTAGTTGGAATAATTAAGAACTGAATGAAAGGAGCTGAAAGAACATGTTTGAATCAAATTAACAAGAAAATGTTGCTAAAACAGTGAAGAATATTAATGAAGCTGTTAAGATTCTTCCAGCTGAAACATTAGCCCAAATGAACTAGTTGATGTATGCTGCAGCCTATATAACCACTGAAGAATTGAGGCTTAAAATATGAAGGAATTAAGTTATTAAGCAAGAAAAATCTAAATGGCAAATGCAATTGGAATTGAAGATAAAGAAAATTTGCATAGCAATTTGAAGAATTTGAAGGAAATTTGAAAAATAAAATCAAAACTAAGTGATTGTGCTAACCTGGAGAGCAAAGGAATTACAGAGACTGTAGAACAATTGAAACAAAGTGACATGACTATTGCAGAGACGAGCAACTAATATGGTAATGAAATAATTCAGTTCCACCAGATTTTGCAATTTAGAGCAAATTGGCATCAATTCTACAAAAGCCTTGAAAACCCTTGAAAATGGGAAAGGACTAACCATTGATAAATCTACACAAGGTTGGCAAACCAGATGAATTGGGTTTTGGAAAGGCCAGAATGAAATGAAACAGGGCTAACAAATGGAAATATTTAATTCAGAAGCCTGGAAAGAACAGACCCACAACCTGTTTGCTAACAACATCCAAGCTACTAACAGACAAAATTTCAAATCAAATATACAATTTTTCCCTGTAGTATTTCAGAAACCGATTACAAGCAGCACCATGACTAAGTTGCCATAATTATTCGTTGGAAACCTGAACAAGAGGTTTGAATGTAGTAAATGTAGTAAAAACTACTGGAACCATCAAGTTGAGAAGGTTTTGGAAAATGAACAGTTAAGATCTTATGGGACTTTAAGATCCAAATAGACAGGCATCTTGCTCATAATATGCCTGATATAACAACTATATAACTTCTGAAAAGAAAAAAGTCATTAATATTGCTATTCTGGGTGATACTAGACTTGAGGAAAAACAGTTGAAAAAAAATAATGAAATACTGGGACTTGCAGATCAAAATTGAATGCTTATGGAAAAACCTCTTTTTCTATCAACCAGGATTGGAATCCTCAGAGTGATACATAAAGAACATACTTGATATCTGAAAATGTTGAATTTATTGGACCTAAAGAGTCTAATTTTACAAAAAAACAAAAACCGCCCAGCTTGGAATTGTGTATATTCTTAGATGCAGCCTTAATAATTCTTAGGTCCTTGGTTAGAGCTTGACTTATTAAGTTTACACCAGTTTTCGATTGTGAATTTAATTGTAGATTACCCACACATAATAATGATAGCACTTAGAAAATATGCATAATGATAAAGCCACACTGCAGAAACATGATGATGTCATAGCTTCTCTGGAAGAAATTGATGCATGTGAAGGCCAACAGTAGCTAAAGAACTGGCAGCTGGGATTTCACATTTTTAGTATCTATTTATTTATTAAATGTATATGCCAACCATCTCACTGTTGTAGTGATTATTTATAAATTAATAATTCTTTAACATCATCAAACAACACCTGCCTATCCCAGATCCTTGGAAAGGACTTGATAGGTGGACAAAAATGCCAAATCCAGTATCAATAGCTGACTTTGTGAACAATCATGATTTACCATCATCATACTTATGGGAGGGATTCCTTTAAAATTATTTGCAGAAAAGGACTTTTCCATTATCTTTTATAAAAATAACAAAATAGGCATGGGATTTGGTTGTTCTTGCTTTAATTTTTAAATACATTTTTGTGCCACTGTGTGGTGCTCAATAGCTTTCTGACATTCTAAGTACTAAAAATTGAGCTGAAAGTTGCTTATAAACTGTTCGACCTCCATGTATGCTTTTAAAGTTAATTTTAATTATTTCTATTTTTACTTCAGCAGTTCCTTGTCAGATCACAAAAAAGATCTGACACTGCACTCACTTCTTAAGTAATCTACTGCATGTATTTTCTCCTGATTTATTAAATTCTCAATACAGGTAGAGCTTACTTAACAACTGCCCTCGTTAGTGACTGTTCAAAGTTACAATGGCACTAAAAAAGAATTACTTTATGGCTAGTCTTTATACTCACAACTGCCACAGCCTGTGATCAACATTTGAGCACTTTGCAACCAGCTGGTGTTTATAATTATCATTGTTGTTAGTTGCGAAGTCGTGTCCGACCCATCGCGACCCCATGGACAACGTTCCTCCAGGCCTTCCTGTCCTCTACCATCTTCTGGAGTCCATTTAAGCTCACGCCTACTGCTTCAGTGACTCCATCCAGCCACCTCATTCTCTGTCGTCCCCTTCTTCTATTGCCCTCAATCTTTCCCAGCATTAGGCTCTTCTCCAGTGAGTCCTTCCTTCTCATTAGGTGGCCAAAGTACTTGAGTTTCAACTTCAGGATCTGGCCTTTTAAGGAGCAGTCAGGGTTGATCTCCTCTAGGACTGACCGGTTTGATCGCCTTGCAGTCCAGGGGACTCACAGGAGTCTTCTCCAGCACCATAGTTCAAAGGCCTCAATTCTTTTGTGCTCAGCCTTTCTTATGGTCCAACTTTCACAGCCATACATTGCAACTGGGAAAACCATGGCCTTGACTATACGCACTTTTGTTGGCAGGGTGATGTCTCTGCTTTTTAGTATGCTGTCTAGATTTGCCATAGCTTTCCTCCCCAGGAGCAAGCATCTTTTAATTTCTTAGCTGCAGTCCCCATCTGTGGTGATCTTGGAGCCCAGGAAGATAAAATCTGTCACTACCTCCATTTCTGCCCCATCTATTTGCCAGGACTTGAGAGGGCCGGATGCCATGATCTTGGTTTTCTTAATGTTGAGTTTCAAGCCAACTTTTGCACTCTCCTTCACCCGCATCAAGAGGCTCTTTAGTTCCTCTTCACTTTCTGCCATTAGAGTGGTATCATCTGCATATCTTAGGTTGTTGATATTTCTCCCAGCAATCTTAATTCCAACTTTTGATTCATCTAGCCCTGCCTTTCTCATGATGTCCTCTGCATATAAGTTAAATAGGCAGGGCGACAGAATACAGCCTTGACGGACTCCTTTCCCAATTTTGAACCAATCAGTGGTTCCGTGTCCAGTTCTCACCATTGCTTCTTGACCCGCATATAGGTTTCTCAAAAGACAAATAAGATGGTCTGGTACTCCCATCTCTTTAAGAACTTGCCACAATTTGTTGTGATCCACACAATCAAAGGCTTTAGCATAGTCAATGAAGCAGAAGTAGATGTTTTTCTGGAACTCCCTAGCTTTCTCCATGATCCAGCGTATGTTGGCAATTTGATCTCTAGTTCCTCTGCCTCTTCGAAATCCTGCCTGTACTTCTGGAAGTTCTCGATCCATATACTGCTGGAGTCTAGCTTGTAGGATTTTAAGCATAACTTTACTTGCATGTGAAATGAGTGCAATGGTGCGATAGTTTGAACATTCTTTGGCATTGCCTTTCTTTGGAATTGGAATGTAAACTGACCTTTTCCAGTCCTGTGGCCACTGTTGAGTTTTCCAAAGCACTTTTACTGCATCGTCTTTTAAGATTTTGAATAGCTCAGCTGGAATACTGTCACCTCCACTAGCTTTGTTGTTGCTCAGCTTTCCTAAGGCCCATTTCACTTCACATTCTAGGATGTCTGGCTCGAGGTCAGTGACCACCCCATCGTGGTTATCAGGGATGCTAAGCTCATTCTTGTATAGTTCTTCTGTGTAATTTTGCCACCTCTTCTTAATCTCTTCTGCCTCTGTTAGGTCCCTGCCATTTTGGTCCTTTATCATGCCCATCTTTGCATGATATCTTCATATCTCCAATTTTCTTGAAGAGATCTCTGGTCCTCCCTATTCTATTGTTTTCTTCTATTTCTTTGCACTGTTATTTAAGAGGGCATTCTTATCTCTTCTAGCTATTCTCTGGAATTCTGCATTCAATTGGGTGTATCTTTCTCTTTCTCACTTGCTGTTCGCTTCCCTTCTTTCCTCAGCTATTTGCAAAGCTTCCTCAGACAGCCATTTTGCTTTCTTGCATTTTTTTTTCTTTGGGATGGTTTTAGTTGCTACCTCTTGTACAATGTTGCGAACCTCCGTCCATAGTTCTTCAGGCACTCTGTCTATCAGATCTAATTCCTTAAATCTATTTGTCACCTCTACTGTATATTCATCATGGATATGATTTAGTTCATACCTGAGTGGCCTAGTGTTTTTCCCTACTTTCTTCAATTTAAGCCTAAATTTTGCAATGAGAAGCTCATGATCTGAGCCACAGTCAGCTCCTGGTCTTGTTTTTACTGACTGTATAGAGCTTCTCCATCTTTGGCTGCAGAGCACATGGTCAATCTGATTTCTGTGTTGACCGTCTGGTGATGTCCATGTGTAGAGCCGTCTCTTGGGTTGTTGGAAAAGAGTGTTTGCTATGACCATCTTATTCTCTTGACAAAATTCTATCAGCCTGTGCCCTGCTTCATTTTGTACTTCAAGGCCAAACTTGCCTGTTATTCCAGTTATCTTTTGGCTTCCTACTTTAGCATTCCAATCCCCCATGATGATAAGGACATCATTTTTTGGCGTTGATTCTATAAGGTGCTGTAGGGCTTCATAGAACTGGTCAATTTCATCCTCTTCAGCACCAGTGGTTGGGGCATAGACTTGGACTACTGTGATATTGAATGGTTTGCCTTGGATTCGCACTGAGATCATTCTGTCATTTTGGGGATTGTATCCCAGTATTGCTTTTCCTACTCTTTTATTGACTATGAAGGCTACTCCATTTCTTCTGAGGGATTCTTGCCCGCAGTAGTATACCTGATGGTCCTCTGAATTAAATTCACCCATTTTATTTCAATCTTGATGTCAATGTTCAATTTTGTCATCTCTTGTTTGACCACATCCAGTTTGCCTTGATTCATGGATCTTACATTCCAGGTTCCTATGGAGAAAAAATCTTTACAGCATCGGACTTTCCTTTCACCACCAGATGCATCCACAGCTGAGCGTCCTTTCGGCTTTGGCCCAGTTGCTTCACTCTTTCTAGCGCTACTAGTACTAGCCCTCTGCTCTTCCCCAGTAGCATATTGGACACCTTCCGACCTGAGGGGCTCATCTTCTAGCATCATATCTTTTTGCCTTTTGGTACTGTCCATGGGGTTTTCATGGCAAAGATACTGGAGTGGGTTGCCATTTCCTTCTCCAGTGGATCACATTTTGTCAGAACTCTCCGCTATGACCTGTCTGTCTTGGGTGGCCGTGCACGGCATTCTGCAATTATAGTATCACCGTTTATGTGCTTCACAGCAACAAGAGTCAATGGAGAAGTTGGCAGTGAAATAATAAGTTATGGTCATATGATGTCTAGTTTAATAACTATATCACTTATTGACCAATTTGTTGGTCCCAATTGTGGTCTTTAAGCAAGGACTATCTGGAGGTTTATATAATAAAATGGACAGAAGTACATTCTCATGCATAACTATTCCAATTTCGTTCAACATTCAGGTCCTCACATCAAATCATATACAGTGCAACATCACTATCTTTCTCATCTATTTTCTCATCTTTAGTAAATGTTATAGTAAGTTGGCACCAACTTATCTACTTGCTGTAGAGTTTTGTTTTGTTTTTGCCATCTATGCCATTTGTAATTCTTCACTCCATCTTCAAATGTTACCTTTGTCTTTCAAATCCTTATTCTTCATTGGATCATACAAATGAACATTATATGTCAATCATTTGGGTTCTTAACCAACAACAAGGTTTCATATGCATATAGAAATACATGCACATTCACATCTCCAACCATAACTAGTATGCCTTATATATTTCTTCAATATTGCATCAAATCATTAAAGGGATTTCATATATCCAAATCTATTCCCTGCTCAGTATTGAATATTTACTATGTATTCTATTTTCATGAATGCTTAACTTCCATTATATATTGCTTTTACACATTTCAGCTCCATATTTGCACAAGACATCCCATAATTTAATCCTATGCATTTTATCATAAGCTGTTTCTAACTCAGCATTGGAATATACAACTATCACTAACCTTATGTTGCAACATTCTATTTTCACCAACAACCTAGATAATAGCAGAAGCGTAATTTGAGAAAGCATCTCAGGCATTACCATCCCTAGTTCTCATGAAGACAAAATAAGGGACGGGGAAAGCACATTCACACTTGTAAAGTTCTGTCATTGTAACCTTATAATGAAAGTAGTTTGTGTGGTTTCCAAGTATGGTCAACCATGGAGGGCTGACAAAAATGTTAAACTACAGTATTCCTCATCTGAAATCATGGGAAAAGACTGACTCGATGGAAGGCTCATCTCCTGAGTGAAACATCTGGGTGTGCATTACTCTTAAATGCCTATACAAATCTGGAAATTGGGTAAGCAAAAATAGGACCATAGGAATTGGTGAAAAGAAACCTGATTAAGAGGCAACAGTGAAAAGAGGGGAACAGTCATCTACAATATGGAGCCCACTAGTTGGATGTTGATAGGGTGCAATGAATCTGAATGAATTTTTGGGTGTCTGTGACAGAGAATAGAGTCCCTATGTATAACCCAAACTGCCACCTGGGTAACTGTAGTTTGAGAGCAGGCTCACTATAATTGTGCTTACTTGTTCCTATCTTTAATTGCAATTTCGCCTGCTCCAGTACATAGTGTAAGGATGTATTGTTCAAGCCCCAGTTTAAACCTAATTGCCCCTAGGCTTCAACAAGTCCTGTATATATTACACTGGAGAACAAACAAGGCATTGTTGCTTTAAAATGAGATTGTAAAGGAGGGTGTAAAGGAGTATGAATTGATGTGGAGCATGGCAGCAGTTTTTTTCTTTTTTACCTTTGATTAGGGGGATCGTCTTCCCAGCAATATTAAAAATGCTATCCTCTGGTATAGGACCAAGCAGGAAAGGATGGTGGCATAAAACATGCTACCCATCCTTTTGACTGCTCTTCTGTCTTGAGAATGAATCAAAATAGAGATTTTTGTCCTGATGAGAAGCATCAGGGGAAAGAGAGGCACAGTGGGGAATGGCTGGTTTGATGCCAGTTATTTGTAGCAGAAGGCCCAAAGGTGATGGCTCTGCTCCTTCAGACTGAAGAACTGGCAACAAAAGAATTATATTCTGATAGAGGAGAATATTTGTAGCTCAGGGTTGAAATTAGGGGTCCTTGGCCCTCTCTGAGCTTGGTTGTTTTCTTGCGGAGGTTTCATTACCCAAACTAGGTAAGCATCATCAATGGTAGCATGATGTTGTTACCTCGTTTGGATAATGAAATGTCTGCAAGAAAACATCCAAACTCAGACAGCAGCAAGGACCCTCAGAACCATAATCCCCTGCTGGACTTCTGCTGCCACCTATGTTAAAAAAAATGGTGGGAGGAGAAAATGGGGAGAGCAGATCATCTGCTGGGAAGTATGAGCAGCACAATTTCCCGCTACCCTATTTTTATGCTTCTGCACTGAAGAGCAGCATATTCAGGTGGCTGTGCAGATGGGCCTTCTGATTGTTCTCACTCATTTCTGTAGCAGTGCTTTGTAGCACCATCTAGAGCAGGGGCCCCCAACCTTTGGGGATTTATAAAAACACAGAGTACTAATACTCCCTTCTTAGTGTTACACAGAAATCTCTTCAGCCCCTTGATTAAACATCAGATTCATAAATCAGAGACATATATAGCTGTTAATGAGAAGGCTTGTTGGTAGTGGAATAACCCAGCAGAAAAGCCTTTTCTGGTCTTTTCTTAATGGTCTTTCCAGTTTTACATGAAAACCTCTATTGTCTCCCAGGAGTTTAAAATATCCCTGAATCTAAATTTTTCAGCTCAAAAATTGTATTGCAATTTGTATTTTAAGGTGTAATTGTAGAAGATTTTTGGTTATATTTTATTGTTGGAGTATGTTTGTGTGCATGGGTGTATGAACTGGCAAGCTATATAAATATACTGAAGAGTATCTTGAACACTTAAAAACTTTTTATGGCATACTTTATGCCATGGCATATCTGCTCCAATAAACTTAGGTAACAATCTTTCTGGAAAATAAGGCACTCTTTTGTGCCAATTAAATTTATCCTAGTAAAGCTATTGCCTAATTAGGTAATGTTGATTTCCTTAACATGATTAAGGAAGACACACAGAGGAGTGAAATAATTCATTTACAAAACTGTGATATATAACACACAGGTACATATACTTAAGAATTTCAAATATTGAGAAGAGGACAATCAAGGGGTTTGGGTCAGATTCAGCAACTTTTTTTAAAGTTCTATATAAATCCTATATGTTTTTCCTCTTCACTGCCAAGCCAAAACAAAAATAAAAACCCTTCTACTGTTCAAAAGATGGACTACCAACAACTACAAATTCCAGGAAGAAATTACACTTTCAGATTCAAAATTAAGAGCAGAAAGACTTGTCTTCCTCTTTGCTCTGCAAGAAAAGATATTCTTCCCTCCTTAAAAAAGAGCACTAGCAGGTTGCTGGAAGCAAAGCCAACTGAAAAATATTGCTTGACCAGCAAGCATGACCATACTCTCAGGTTGTATCTTTATTTACACTTAATCACAGCATTAACTTGCCCTGGCAATTATTTTCAACTATGTCCCATGTCCTATCGCTGCCAGCATTGCTGTCCCGGTCCATCAGTAAGGCAGGTTTAAATAATTCCTCGGAGTATGTGGATTGAAATTGAGTTTATTCCCCAATCCAAGACAAACCAAAGGTAGCCTACAGATATATGAAATCTGTGAGTTTTGTCACCCACTTCTTTTTGGAAGAAAGTCAGATAATTGGCAGTGACTGGGGAAAAAGGCAATAAAGGCAGGGGAGGAATTGACACTGAGAATAGTCCATTTCATGCCAATATAATTTTATGTCACCTCAAGAATGGATGGATAGCATCAATTCAGTAGTAGGGAAAGGCCTTCAGACTATTGTTGTGGCTCTCTCCCTAGAACAAGCTCACCCTGATGAGGACATGTCCCCCTTTCTTGAGCATTGTTTAAAAAAATATTGGGTAGTCAAGACTGGGCTGCTAGATAATTAACTGTGAATGGTTAGTATGCATGAGTGAGATCAGCATACTATTAATTGCATTAGCACATTATTTCTGGTACAAATTAATAGTGTGGCATTGATTTATAAAGCTCTCAGCATCACCCATATTCT